>OU343217.1:194702088-194770141 GCA_910596185.1 Chrysanthemum makinoi | reverse complement strand
GGAAATGAATTGGGGGTGGATTTGGGCGCGTGAGATTTTTTTATAATATTTCGAGTTAAGTTTGACCGGGTCTGGGCGTTGACTCGGGTTGTTGCATTTTGGGCCGTGAGTTTGGATTAGGATTTTGGACTTTAGGACTAGTAAATGATCCAAGTTAACTTTAAAGGACTAAACTTGTAAATTCGGATTTCCAAGGGACCAAAGGTGTAAATCTGAAAATATCTTTCAAGGGCCTTTCTTGTCACTCTAAAATAATCCAAGGGTTGAACTTGTAAATTCTGAAACTTGAAGGGTCTCTTCTGCCAAATACTCAAAATTCATGGACTAATCTTGACAACTCTTCAAACTTGATTGTAACTTCTAAAATCACCCTCGAGAGAGAATAAATCTTCCAAAATGCACAATCCCGACCAGGCTCAGCTCAAACTCTCTCGATCTCGTGCTTTGATTTCGACCATTTGGCTTCTTTTGAGTGTTTTTACTACATATCATTACTGCACAAGCACAAATTCAAGAAAGCAACAAATATCAGCAATAGCGGCTCTTTCTTGGTTATTTTGGGTCAGATTTGATAATGAAAAGATATGTGTTTAAGCACATATCAAAATACCCCAGACGAGACCATTGTCGTGTCCTCACGCATGATGCATTCAACTCAACGCTTCTAAAATCAAGGATTTCAATCTCTTTCTACTAAACCTATGAAGAAGTAGCAAAGATTCCTCAAAAGTGATTAAGAAGCCTTAATTCAAAACGCCCGTTTACCTTTTAATTCACATGTATAGATATTACGGTTAAGCACATTTCGGTTATGAGTGACGGTTTGTTGAACTTTCATGTCGATCAATAACTCCAATATTTTAAACGACATGTTGGGATCACGGGTAAGAAACACAACACAGCGTGAAGTGACCATCCGGATAGAATACATCGTCCCTGATTTTTCACAAGTCCCCAAACTAAGCGTAAAATCGAAATCATTGTTAAATATGACTCTAGATGCTAACACTACCCATGGAAGTTACTTGTGTAATTACCTTTTATTCCCATTTTCCTATTTGCCTCTAGATTTTTTTTTATTTTTGTGAGACATGAATTTCTTCATAATTCTCATTTCGATAACTTTAATTCTGATAAAGATACAAAGCTAAGTCGATAATTAGTTATCCGCCTTCTCTCAAGAACCATTGTCGTAAAAATGAGGTCCACATCAAGGAATTTTTATTCACTTATACTTTTTGACTTTTTCTCATTTTTCATACATTTTTTTTTTACAATTATACTTTTTACTTATATGAGCTATGAACTACAGACTTCAGGGGGTAATTCCAAGACTATAGGCTTCATGAAATGAGGATCCCGGCTGGCTAGGCTAAGACCTCACTCAATCATTTAAAGATCCAAGGTCGATCTCGAACACAGACTCATAACTTTACTTATTACTTTTCCTTAGAATCACTTAAGCATACTTATTTATTACGAGTCCTTGATGTGTACCCAATTTTTAAAACAAAGATTCTTTTAAGAAGATAAAGAACTAACTATCGCCAAAAACTCGACATCTCTAATTATTTATTAGACAGATATGTGGTGAAACAATTTTGTGGGAACAAAAAGCCATAAGTACATTCGATGGGCTCTAAAGAGAACCAACTACTCCACGTTTAGCATCTAAACTCATAAGTAACTCTATCATTTCTCGATCTCCCCAAATTTAAAATCCCAAATAATGAGATCCGCGGATGCTTAGCCGATAATTTTAGATTACCTATGGTTAAGGGAACAAGCTAGGGCTCAACACGCCCGGTCAAGTCAGAATTCTATTCCTACTCTCACCCAAATGAAAGTCAACAAGGTGTCAAAACATATATTAACTTAGCTCTTAATGCTTCATCTAATGAAATCAAAATTCGTTATGCATATTTAAAGTCACTAGGGAAACTTGCAAATTCTTGGCCTTGTGAGCTAGAATGTCGCATTTTATAGCTATTGTCTAAGCAATAGCAAAAAGGCTTCAAGAAAAACGCACATTAAAGTCTTCTAAGAGACTAGCAAACTTTTCAATCAAAAACTTTAACAAAAGCTTAAAAATTTTTTTAAATTTTGCTCATTTATAGCACAATTTTTCATTTTCTAAGGAAAAGCGGGGTTGCTTGCAGAGTACAAGACAAAAAAAATAAGCAAGTGCGGTCAAATCAAATCGAAGATTACCCTACCTGAGACTAGAAACGAAAACATTGTCCTCAATGTTTAAAACAAGGTATCAACGAAAATCTAAAAGCCGTTTATTAAGTATGCTCAAAGATAAACGTTAGTCGATAAGATTAGGATATCGGATTTCCATCAGCATCGATCATGAAACTCGAGTGGAGAAAGACAAACTTCGAGCACGAGAGTCTTCATATCGGGAAAATCCTACACACAACATCACAAACAACCAAACCGAGAAATCGAAGAGGCTAGACCCCTTCATACGTCACTTATTAGAAAATATAAAGAAGATAGAGATAAGCATGGGGTGCCCCCACGAAGCGCTATCTGTTTTTCTTGGTTACCGAGTCGCTAGCTGACTCGATCCTAGAATTCATTTGTCCTTCGGGAAGAAAATGGTAGAGATACCGAGGTTCAAAAGCGGTGTCCTCATTCCCCGAAAGAATGAGGCCCGGGTGGGTTGGGTGGGAAAGAAAATGTCGGGCTCAAGCACATAAGAAATAACTCCTCCCAAACTCACATAAGGCATATGAAAGAACGATCCATCATCCGGTGGTTTTAGGCGGACGAAATGAAGGATCGATAAAGAGAATACTCAAAGTAGGGGAGCTCATGATGTAGATGTGGTACTCAAAGGCTCATGTGAAGGCATCCAAGAGGATCCTTATCTCGAATGACATTTTAGCATAAAACTCATCAAGCATATCCCGGGGTTGAAAATCTTGTCTGTGGAGAGGAACAGAAATCAACGTATTATCTTGTTGAAATCCTCACGAGGAGAGGAATCACTTTTGGATAAAAAATAATATTGGACCTCAAGATCAACAAGTTCATCTGCCAGAAATCTACTTCCTTATCTTTCTTAGGGAAAAATGGATCATCGTATTCTTCCCTCAGGAGAGAAGAAAAATCGAGTAGGGAGTAAGTTCATCGGTGAACTCCTCACTTTCTTCGTCAAGAATTGATTTTCAAAATTTGAGTATATATCGAATCGAATTCGAACAAGGGATTAGTGATAATCGTTTTGAAAGATTACGGATCGAAAGATGTCTCAAAAGAAGGTTCCATGATTTTCAAAGAACGAGTGGAATTTCCACTCAAAGGAAGGTTGATTTTCTTAGAAATCGGAGGTGGGACAAGTGTTGTGCTCTTAGAGCTAGCAGTTTCCACCACTACCGTTGTAGACTCCTTTTCTTGTTTCTTTTTTCGTTCAGCTTGTATTGTCGACATACTCTTGATCGTAACCTTGGAAGATCAATTGAGACGTTTTAGGCTCAACTTTTTCTTCCACATCATCGGATCATGGGAGGGAAGTAAGACGGCTCATTATATAACAATTTCGGTAAAAAGATGTCCCCTCGGGTCAAAGTAGCATTATTATTAATCTCAACTGGATCAGAATCATCATTAAGAAAGGCCTCGATCTCTTCCCAATGGGGTCACTTTCCTAGAGCGGGGAAAGGTCGGTCATAATCCGGGTTAGATGGTAAAATGGGATTGCCTTTTTTGAGAAAATCAATCACACCGATGCTATGAATCGAAGTGTGGTGTTGGTTTTGACGTTTTTCGGCATAAAACACTATTTTTTCATTTCCTTCGATCGTTAATGTTCCTTGGTAATGATCCACAAGGACTTTCGCGGTTCTCAAGAATGGTCTTCCAAGAGTGAGAGGGACTCGGGCATCAACCTCTATATCAACTACGGCAGAAATCCAGGAAAATGGAATTATCCACTCGAACCATAACATCGGTGACTACACACCACCGTGTGAGCAATTGTTCGATTAGCTAATTCGATAGTCATGACAGTCGGTATAAGATTCTTCAATCCAAGCTCATGATATATCGCAAGAGGCATGAGACTTGCACTTTGAATGAGTTAGGGCATTACATTCCTTAATATCATTCAAAGGACAAGGAAGGAGAATTTCCGGGATCACCAAGCTTCTCGGGAGCTTGGTTCGAGGAAGAATTAAACGGTGTAGGCTCAAATGAAATCTTTGAAATGTTCCATCTTTCTTCATAAATCATGTCTGCAGCTTTTTCATATCGATTACGTAAGTTTGAACTTGGTTCCGGAAACAACTTTCATTTTATCGAACCGTGATTCAATCGATTTGCACGGTGTAAGGTTAGAACTCGGCATTATAACAGAGATAGAAGGAACTTGGGCAACCAGGAGGTTGGGCGTTTTGCTTTTCCATTATCAAGAGGAATTAGGGTCCTTTGTCACCTCGGTCTCTCGTCTACACTCTCTCCTGGAAGGAAGTAGTCATCGAGGGCCCATCATCTCGAATGGTAACGGATTTCATTTCTCCTTCGGGTTTGGAATGGTGTTACTTGGGAGAGAACCGGAACTCGAGGGTTGACTCATTTGGCACAAAACAACATTCAACATATTCTCAAGTTTATACCAAGCATCCATCTTGTTGTTCTGAGAGTGAATTTCGTTCCTAAACTCATTGCTTTGTCTAGTTAATAAGATTGAAACTTCGTTTCTCAAACTTGAAATCTGTGTTTTCATGGTTTGGATGGTAGCATTATTGTGCTGAACGTAATTAGAGAATTCATTAGAAGGCAAAGGTGGAGCTTGATAGCTTGAAGCTTGATATCCTTGATTGTAATTGACCCCTTGGTTTGGGTTTTGATTTGGTGGTTTGATTGGTTTTGAACAATTGGTCCACGAACTTGATTTTGATTAAAACGAGTTTGATTCTTCAATTGAGAAAATCCCGGAGGTACCATTTGATTACTAACAAGAGGGTTTGCTTCAACTTAAGGACGGTATTGGTTACCTCGGTTACGACATATTAGCTTCAAAGTTTCCATCGTGGCGGTACAATTGTAGTAAGCATGCGGGCCACCACAAGTTATACAAGTCGATTCCACCGCTTTGACTTGGAGCGGTGGAAGAATTAATCTTAGCCGTCTTAATCTTAACCAAAGTCTGAATCATATCCGTAAGCTTATCAATCTTAGCATCGGTGCTAGACGTATTTTCGTAAGACGAGGCCGATGGTGTAACACTCACTTCGAGGCACAACGATTTGCTACGCGATGAGGGTGAACTTTAGATTTGTTCTCAATAATGGAAAAGGCATCTCTCGTTGATCGGGTCAACAAATTACCACCATTGAGAGAGTCTTGATCATTCTCATTCAAACCGTTATAAAATGTATCAAGTTGGTGTAATTCCGTAAAACCATGATGGGGACATTGCCTAAGCAAATCTTTGAATCGGTCCCATGCCTCACTAAATGATTAATCAAATCTTTGTGTGAATTTTTTTATTTCATTTTTTAAGCTTGTTGTTTTAGACGGTGGGAAGAATTCGTTTAAATTTTTGACACTAAATTCTCCCATGTGGTTATGATCGAGGGGTAGTTTTTCGAGCCAAATCGGGCGGCCCCCTGAGTGAAAATGGGAAGAGTAGTAGCTTGATAGCCTCCCGGAACGTTACGATACTTGATCATTAGACGTGAGCTTGTTGAATGCGGATATGAGAGTAGGGGCGTCCCTCAAATCCGTAAAATAGGCTTGACGAAACCAAATTTATCAATCCGTGTTTAAGCTCAAAGTTATCGGCATTGCGGGGACGACGATGGCTTCTCCTCCAACCCTCGGTGGGTGCCCAGGTTGCTCTAGCATAGATCGGTTGTCCTCGCCACGGCGATGGCGGGGTCGGATTAGTTGAATCTCGGTTCGACTAATTGAGCCGCGTCTATTCGCCTTCGTAATTGTAGCAGTTTCACGTATGATCGTAGTTATTATTAGAACGAGTGCGCATGCACTTTCAAAACCAAGGCAATTGAAACGAACGGTATTGAAAACAACAGGTGGAACAACAATAATCCCAAGTGAATAAATCACTTCTATAAGACAAACGCCAAGCGAAGCGGGAGAAGCTTATTTAGAGTCAGTACGATTAAAAACCGCTTCTTTTAGAGCCATGAATTTAATGTCGGTGCGTCCTTATACCCACCACACAGTTTGTTTATCAATAGAAATAAATCGACTCCAATGTGCGACACAAAGGCAAGTTTTTGATCTTTGGTTCGGGAACTTACTAATGATAACACCACCGTTGAGAATGTTATATAATTGATGTATTCTATTTTTAGCTCAAAACAAAAAGAAAATCTTTTTGAATTTTAATATGATATATATATATAAAGAAAAAGGAAAATATTTTTTATTTTTATTTTATAAAATAGTAACTTCACAAAGGAAAGATCTCGAGTCACTAATCGTCAAACCTTACTGCGTATGTGGCGACCTTTGACACTCCCGAAGCGGCGCCAAAATTTGATTCGATGTAGGTTTAGGGGTGTGTGTGTATGGATAAAACCACAATATCGATATCAAAAATAACCACAAGGAATGATTTAAAATCCCTTTAGGAAAAAGGATAATGAATCAAAACCCGTGAGTGATAGTTATACGGATTAGTAAATCCGAGTCGTTTCCCAATGAGGTGTGAATGGGCAACGTCGTTATTGGTTCGTTATTAAAATGCTCGATGTTTTGGATTTTTGAATTTAAAAACTACGGGAATGGGAAAACAATTAAAATTAAAACTACGGAGAATCCTAAATCACATGAATATTCTAAACGTAATAAACGAAACGAAAATAAATTGCAACTACGTCTATTCTAAGTCCTAAAAATAATCTAAAATTACTTTCTAACTAAAAATGATATTAGAAAATTAACTAAGAATTAAAACTAATTTTTGATTTTTAAGATTTATTTGAATTAAAGACTAATTTAAAAACAAGTCTAAAAATACTAAAAATTATGAAAACAAATGGGAAAATTATGAAACTATTTTTCAAAAATCTAAAATTACTCAAAAGACTTTTCAAAAACTAATTTTGTTATTTTAAAGATTTTTCGAATTTTTATGAATTAAAAACTATTTAAAACTAATTTAAATGCTAAAAATTACAAATTAACGTAGGAAAAATCTGGAAAAATATTTTTTTGCTTTTTATAATTTTTCTTAATCTAGGAAAATTGAAACATTATTTTTTTTGAACCTTTAGAATTAATTGTATAAAAGCTATTTAAAAGTCTTAAAACTAGTTTTAAATAAGAAAAATAGCAAACAGTAACTAAAAATGATGAAAAATTCATGAAAAATCTAAAATATTATGCTAAATCTATAGAAAAATAAAAAAGTATGCAGGTTAAAGAAAATTAGAACTGTAGTGTAACTGATGATGTGAATAAGCTATGAGAATAAGCTAAAAGAAGCTAAGAGCACCAAATTAACACAGAAGCTAAGATATGCTAGAACAACTTGAAATCAACTTATTTCAACTAGTCTAAACCTCTAATGAGCAATCTACAATGATTTGACTATATTGATTCCGAACACCAAACGACTTCAACCATCGACTCAAACCTATTGCAACTGCTTATCCATAAGCTAAGTGAAAAAATTATAGATCCTCAAGACCACCAAGAAATACACGCAAATTAGATCCTAACAGCTAGCTATGAAGACCTTAGCAAAGTTCGCAAGCCAGTCGATCACACTCAGTGTATGATGAGGTGATCGGGACAGAAAATTATTGTGAGCTTATTAACTGTTTATAGAAAATTCACAAAATTCCACAAAAATGACTTTTCAAAACTTGACCAACTGAACTTGTAAAACCCAAAATCTCACTTAATTTGGATCAGAACTGAATCCATGAAAAATCCAAAAAGTTTCGTGAAAAACTGTTTTATCAACTTTTTGACTTTTGAAGATAGTTATGTTGACTTTTATGAGATTTGGATCAAATTTATGAGCTGAAAATGATGTATTAAGCCTAATATGATTAAGCAAGCTGATCTCTTGTTTTTAAACCTATATGAAAGAGTTCTCACTGATTTCAACAGATATGCAAATTAGATCAGTTTCAATGCAATTTTGACTTAGAGTGTACTAGAATGCAAATAGATGATGATTTAGTAAGTTATCAACCTAAATGAAACTATGATATCAGATCTTAAGCAAAAACTAAACCTCTACCATACTTAAACTACTTATGCCAAACACTCTTTAACTAACTATGCAACTACTCAACTAATCTTCCTATTATAAACACTTAATTCAACTCAATAAATCAACTAATACCTAAATGATGACACAACACAATCAATAAAATTTGAATGATAGATGATATAGATATGAGTTTTATGGAACTTACAAATGCCTTAGCCAAAAAGGCTTGCCAAATAATCAGAGACCACTACCTAGAACTGATTTTCAACCCCAAATTGTGCTAACAACGAATCAACTCCATACATTGCTTAACCCAGTCAAACCACGAATTCACATCCGTTGACTGGTTTGACTATTTTTGAGATTTGAGTGAATTATGAAATTGAAACAAGAGAAAGCTCACAATAAGCTATACAAAGCTTAAATGAACTTATTGAAACAATAGCTGAAGCTTTTGATAAGCTTATAAGAAGATTAGAAAGTATTTTTTTTATTTTCAAATATTTTTTGATTTTTTTATATTTTTGCAATTTTGATTTAGGAGAGAAAATAAAGGTAAGTTTGAATAAAAGCTAAAATGAAATATAATTGATTACTAACAAGCAATTAAAATTGAGATAATAAGAATTGAGCTTAAAAGTAGAATTTCATTAAATTGAAAATTTGATTACAACTAAAGAGTACACGATTGAAATTATCAGGAAAATAAAACATTTGAAAAGTAAATTAAAACTACTACAACAACTACAAAAAACTAGATGCCATTACAATGAAAATGAAGAGGTATATATAGCGCTTGAGTCATGGAAGGATCTGGAAGTCGCATTTTGTGCTTTCTCTAAGTCTTTATCACCATTGATCATATCCGCACATCACCAATCAATCTCAGACCCTTGGATTAATCTAACCAGTATGAGTAGCCAATCAGTCAAGGGGTTGTGGATTGCCAACTGGCATTCCCAAGTGTGACATGTCGATTATAAGTACAGTCATTACCCTTTAATTGCTTTGATTTGATTGGAAATAGACTAGGGCAATTTAGGGTTCTTGACTGGAATGAATTGGGGGGTATTTGGGCGTTGGTTTTATATTTATTTGAAAATATCTTCTTGTGTGGGAAGGAGGGTTTAGTGGGTTGACTCGGGTAAAGGGTAATCCAAGGGTTGGGTATTTGGGTATGTTTGTTGGATGGGGTGTGAATACTTGGGTTTGGGTTTGGTTTTGTTATTTGGGCCAAAGATTGTAATATCACCCTCAGGATATGTAGCCAAAATGCACAATCCCGACCTTGGGACTAAAGATGTACAATTCTGTGAAATTTAGGACCATTCTTGTAAATCTGATACCTGCAAAATTTGATCAAACTTAACTTTGCCAATCTTCAAATAATCCAAGGTTTGAATAGCAACGGCTTTTGAAACTTGAGGGTCTATTTTGCCAAATGATCAAAGTTATGTGGACTATGAGGGACCAATCATGAAAATTCTTCAAACTTGGTTATATCTTTCAAATATCATCCTCTGAGCATAAAAATCTTCACAAATGCATAATTCTGACCTTTCCGGCTCAACTTTTAGCTCTCTTTAATCTCTCGTGCTCGGTTTTCTTCGGATTTGGCTTCTTTTTGTGTGTTTTGACATATCCGTACCTGCACAAGCACAAACTCAAGAAAACAACAAATATTAGCAATAAACGGCTCTTTCTTGGTTATTTTGGGTCAGTTTTGATAATGAAAAGGTATGTGTTTAAGCACATATCAAAATACCCCAGACGAGACCATTGTCGTGTCCCCACGCAATGCAATCAACTCACGCTTCTAAAATCAAGGATTTCAATCTCTTTCTACTAAACCTATGAAGAAGTAGCAAAGATTCCTCAAAAGAGATTAAGAACCCTTAATTCTAAAAAAAACGCCCCGTTTACCTTTTAATTCACATATAGATATTACGATTAAGCACATTCCGATTATGAGTGACGGTTTGTTGAACTTTCATGTCGATCAATAACTCCAACATTTTTCAAACGACACGTTAGGATCACGGAGTAGGAAACACAACACATCGTGAAGTGACCATACGGATAGAATACATCGTCCCTGATTTTTCACAAGTTCCCAAACTAAGCGTAAAATCGAAATCATTGTTAAATATGATTCTAGATGCTAACACTACCCATGGAAGTTACTTGTGTAATTACCTTTTGCTCCCATTTTCCTATTTGCCTCTAGATTTTTTTATTTTTGTGAGAAATGAATTTCTTCAAGTTTCTCGTTTCGATAACTTTTTATTCCGATAAAGATATGAAGCTAAGTCGCTAATTAGTTATCCACCTTCCCTCGAAAACCGTTGCACACAAGAATGAGGTCCACATCAAGGTCCTAATTTAACATGATTTAGGAAGATATCTCCCGGATTCAAAGTTTGGCTTAACACTTATTTCAGCACATTTGCATTTTTGCAATTTAGGCCCTTGGTCTTTTCAACCACTAACTCAACGGGATTACCGTTTTATCAGAAGTCTTATTATGACTTTGGATTTTCCTCAACCTTTTTGGAAGTCTATGACAACTTTTATGGCTTTGGATTTTTCAACTTTAATACATTTGGGCTTTATTTCATGTTAATTTTTGTGCCAAACTCCGAATCCTACGGCTTTTATAACAATAGAAACAATAGCAGCAAACTATCAGGAATCAGTTGTCTATTACACCGCAACACAGCGGTACCTTGATGTGTAACCAACTCTCATGGGCAAGGATTCTCTAAAGAAGAATAAAGAACTAACTATCGCCAAAAACTGAACATCTTTAATTATTTATTCAACAGATATGGGGTGAAACAATTTTGTGGGAACAAAAAGCCATAAGTACCTTCGATGGGCTCTAAAGAGAACCAACTACTCCACGCTTAGCATCTAAACTCATAAGTAACTCTATCATTCCTCGATCTCGCGAAATTTAAAATCCCAATAATGAGATCCGCGGATGCTTAGCCGATAATTTTTAGATTATCTATGGTTAAGGGAACAAGCTAGGCTCAACACGCCCGGTCAAGTCAGAATTCTATTCCTACTCTCACCAGTGGAGAGTCAACAAGGTGTCAAAACATATATTAACTTAGCAAATGCTTCGTAAAATAATCTCAAGTCTCGCATTTTTAAAGTCACTTATTAGAAACTAGCAAATTCTTGTTTAAGCTTCTCATATTTAAAATCACTTAGGGAGACTTGCAAATTCTTGGCCTTGTGAGCTAGAATCGCATTTTATAGCCTCTTGTCTAAGCAATTAGCAAAGACTATTTCAAAAAAACGCATATTTAAAGTAACTTCTAAGAGACTTGCGAAGACTTTTTTGATCATAAAACTAACAAAAGCTTACAAAAATTTTAAATTTTCTCATTTTTGCACAATTTTTTCATTTTCTAAGGAAAAACGGGGTTTGCGAGAGTATACGACAAAAATAAGCAAGTGCAGTCAAATCAAATCGAAGATTACCCTACCCCAGACTAAAACGAAACATTGTCCTCAATGTTTAAAACAAGGGTATCAACGAAAATCTAAAAGCCGTTTATTAAGTATGCTAGAAGATAAACGTTAGTCGATAAGATTTTGGATATCGGTTTCCATCAGACATCGATCATGAAACTGGTAGAGAAAAGACAAACTTTTGAGCACGAGTCTTCATATCGACAAATCCTAGACAAAAATATCACAAACAACCAAACACGAGAAATCGAAGAGGCTAACCCCTTCACGTCACTTATTAGAAAAAAGAAAGAAGATAGAGATAAGCATGGGGTGCCTCCCACGAAGCTTGTACTTTTTCTCACGAAGTCGCTAGCTGACTTCGTCCCCGGTCATTTGTCCTTGGGGAAGAAAATGGTAAGATACCTGGGTCAAAAACGGTGTCCTCATCCAGAAAGTGAGGCTGGGTGGGTTGGGAGGAAAGAAAATGTCGGGCTCAAGCACATAGAAATAACTCTCCCAAACTCACATAAGGCATATGAAAAGAACGATCCATCATCCGGTGGTTTTGCTGGCGGACGAAGGATGAAGGATCGATAAGAGAAACTCTCAAAGAAGTCGGGAGCTCATGGTATAGAAAAGTGTTACTCAAAGGTTCATCAACGAAGGCATCCAAGAGAGGATCCTTATCTCGAATGACATTTTTAGCATAAAACTCATCAGATAGGGGTTGAAAAAAATCTTGTCTTCGGAAGGAGAAATCAAGTATCATCTTATTGAAAATCCTCAGAGAGAGGAATCACTTTTGGATAAAAATAATATTGACCTCAAGATCAACAAGTTCATCTGTCGAAATCTTCACTTCCTTATCTTTCTTCGGAAAAATGGATCATATTATTCTTCTTCATCCTCGGAGAAAATGAGTCGGTAGGAGCAAGTTCATGGTGAACTCCTCACCCGTCAAAAATTGATTTTCAAAAATTTGAGTATATTCGAATCAATTCACAAGGGATTCGTGAATATCGTTTTGAAAGATTCGGATCAAAGATGTCTCAAAAGAAGGTTCCATGATTTCAAAAGAACGAGTGGAATTTCCACTCAAAGGAAGGTTGATTTTCTTAGAAATCGGAGGTGGGACAAGTGGTGCTCTTAGAGCTAGCTTTCCACCACTAGTTGTAGACTCCTTTTCTTGTTTCTTTTTCGCTTCAGCTTGTATTGTATTAGACATACTGATCGTAAACTTGAAGATCAATTCGAGACGTTTTAGGCTCAACTTTTACATCATCCGATCATCCGAGGAGGGTAAGAAGGCGGCTCATTATATAACAATTTCTCGAGTAAAAGATGTCCCTGGGTCAAAAGTAGCATTATTATTAATCTCAAGGAACAAGATCATCATTAAGAAAGGCCTCGATCTCTTCCCAATGGGGTCACTTTCCCTAGTAGAGACGGGAAAGAGTCGGTCATAATCGGGTTAGATGGTAAAATGGGATTGCCACTTTTTTGAGAAAAATCAATCACACCGATGCTATGAATCGAATGATCATCGGGTGGAGGTTTTGACGCGTTTTTTTCATAAAACACTATTTTTCATTTCCTTTTACATCGTTAACGTTCCTTGGTAATGATCCACAAGGACTGCGGTTTCAAGAATGGTCTTTAAAGTGAGAGGGACTGGGTGGGACCTCTATATCAACTACGGCGAGAATCCACGGGAAAATGGAATTTATCCACTTTCGAACCATAACATCGGTGACTACACCAACCGTAGAGCAATTGTTCGATTAGCTAATTCGATAGTCATATGAGTGTTATAAGATTCTTCAATCCAAGCTCATGATATATCGCAAGAGGCATGAGACTTATGCTTGCACTTGAATCGGTTAGGGCATTACATTCCTTAATATCATTCAAAAGAACAAGGAAGGAGAAATTTCGGGATCACCAAGCTTCTGGGAGCTTGGTTCGAGGGAAGAATAGACGGTGTAGGCTCAAATGAAATCTTTGAAATTTGTTCCAATTTTCTTCATAAATCATGTTCGAGCTTTGATCATATCAGTCGAAGTTTGAACTTGGTTCAAACAACTTTCATTTTGTCGAACGTGATTGAATCGTTTGCGGTGTAAGGTTAGAACTCGCATTATAGACAGAGATAGAAGGAACTTGGGCAACCAGAGGTTGGGCGTTTTGGCTTTCCATTATCAAGAGGAATTCCGGGTCCTTTGCCCTCGGTCTCTCGTGCTACACTCATCAACGAGAGGAAGTAGTCACTGAGGGCCCATCATCTCGAATGGTAACGGATTTCATTTCTCCCTTCGGGTTTGGAATGGTGTTACTTGGGAGAGAAGCGGAACCCGAGGGTTGACTCATTTGGCACAAAACAACATTCAACATATTTGTTCTCGTTTGCTAAGCATCCATCTTGTTGTTCTCAAGAATCGAATTTCGCTCCTAAACTCATTGCTTTGTCTAGTTAATGAAGATTGAAACCTTTCTCAACTTGAAATCTGTGTTTCATGGTTGGATGGCATTATTGTTAATTCAGAAATTCAAGTAGAAGGCAAGGCGGAGCTTGATAGCTTGAAGCTTGATATCCTTGATTGTAATTGACCCTTGGTTTGGGTTTGATTTGGTGGGGCTTTGAATTGGTTTTGAACATTTGGTCCACGAACTTGAAACGGTTTTGATTAAAAGCGAGTTTGATTGTTCGATTGAGAAAATCTCGGAGGTCCCATTTGATTACTAACACGAGGGTTTGGTTCAACTTGAGGACGGTATTGGTTACCTCCGGTTACGACATTATTCAAAAGGATTTATCGGTGGGGTACAATTGTAGTAAGCATGCGGGCCACCACAAGTAGTACAAGTCGATTCCACCGCTTTGACTTGGCGGGTGGAGAGAATTAATCTTAGCCGTCTTAATCTTAACCAAAGTCTGAATCATATCCGTAAGCTTATCAATCTTAGCATCGGTGCTAGAGCGTATTTTCGAAGACGAGGCGATGGTGTAACACTCACGGCAGAACCGATTTGCTACATGAGGTACGGACTTTAGATTTGTTCTCAATAATCGACAAGGCATCTCTCGTTGATCGGGTCAACAAATTACCACCAGCGGCGGCATTGAGAGAGTCTTGATCAGTCTCATTCAAACCGTTATAAAACGTATCAAGTTGGTGTAATTCAGTAAAACCATGATGGGGACATTGCCTAAGCAAATCTTTGAATCGGTCCCATGCCTCACTAAATGATTCATCAAATCTTTGTGTGAATTTTGTTATTTCATTTTTAAAGTTGTTTTACCATCGACGGTGGAAGAATTCGCTACTTTGCGAAATTTGACACTAAATTCTCCCATGTGGGTTATCGATCGAGGGGTAGTTTTTCGGCCAATCCGGGCCCTCAAGTGAAAATGGGAAGAGTAGTAGCTTGATAGCCTCTTCCAGACTTACGGTACTTGATCGTAGACGTGAGCTTGTTGAATCGTCGGATATGAGAATGAGGACCGTCCCTCTCAAATCCGTAAAATTGGTTTTTACTTGACGAAACCAAATTTATCAATCCGTGTTTCAAGCTCAAAGTTATCGGTAGCGAAAATTGCTTGGACGGCGATGGCTTCTCCATAACCCTCGGTGGGTGCTTGGAGTTGCTCTAGCATAGATCGGTTGTCCTCCGCCATTTCGACGATGGGAGGAGTCGGATTAGTTCGAATCTCGGGTTCGACTAATGAGCACGCCTATTTCGCCTTCCGTAATTGTAGCAGTTCACGACGGTCTTTAGTTATTAGAGCGAGCGCATGCACTTTCAAAACCCAAGGCAATTAAAACGAACGGTATTCGAAAACACAATGAACTTAACCAATAATCCCAAGTGAATAAATCACTTCTATAAGACAAAGCGCAAAGCGAGCGGAGAAGCTTATTTAGGTCGCGAAGCTTATTAAAAACCCGCTTCTTTTCACCGCAATTTAATGTATGTCGGGCCGTCCTTATACCCACCACACAGTTTGTTTATCAAATAGAAATAAATCGACTCACAAACGACACAAAGGCAAGTTTTTGATCTTTGGTTCGGGAACTTACTAATGATAACACCTCCGTTGAGAATGTTATATAATTGATGTATTCTATTTTAGCTCAAAACAAAAGAGAAAATCTTTTTTTATTTTTAATATGATATATATATATATACAAAAGAAAAAGGAAAATATTTTTTATTTTTTTATGTTTATAAAAAATAGTAACTTCACAAAGAAGGATCTCGAGTCACTAATCGTCAAACCTTTAACGATATTGTCGCGACACAACCTCCCGCAGCGCCAAATGCCCAAAAAGTGATTTCGTGAGGCTTAGGGTGTGTGTGTATGGATAAAACCACAATATCGATATCAAAAATAACCACAAGAATTGATTTAAAATCCCTTTAGGAAAAAGGATAATGAATCAAAACCCGTGAGTGATAGTGATACGGGTTAGTCAAATCCAGTCGTTTCCCAACGAAGTGTGAATGGGCAACGTCGTTATTGGTTCGTTATTAAAATGCTCGATGTTTGGATTTTTGAATTTATTAAAACTACGGGAAATGGGAAAACAATTAAGGGAATTAAAACTACGGGAATCCTAAATCGCGATAATTATTCTAAAACGTAATAAGCGTAAATAAAAGCAACTACGTCTATTCTAAGTCCTAAAAAATAATCTAAAATTACTTTCTAACTAAAAATGATGAAAATTACTAAAATTAAAACTAAAATTTTTTTATGATTTTTAATTTATTTGAATTAAAACTAATTTAAAACTAATTAAAATACTAAAATTATATAAAAGAAAACAAATGGGAAATTATGAAACTATTTTTCAAAAATCTAAAATTACTCAAAAGACTTTTCAAAACTAATTTTTGTATTTTTCTGAAATTTTTTTCTATGAATTAAAATCTATTTAAAACTAATTTTAATGCTAAAATTACAAGAACTAGGAAAATCTGAAAAATTATTTTTTTGCTTTTTATAATTTTATTAATCTAGAAAATTGAAAACATTATTTTTTGGAACTTTTTCTGAATTAATTGTAATAAAAGCTATTTAAAAATGTCTTAAAACTAGTTTTAAATAAGAAAAATAGCAAACAGTGTCTAAAAATTATGAAAAATTCAGGAAAATTCTAAAATATTATTCTAAATCTATGAAAAATAATAAACAAGTTATGCAGGTGTACAAGAAAATTAAAGCTGTAGTGTAAACGTGTTAAACTGAATAAGCTATGAGAAATAAGCTAAAAGCTAGCAAAGCTTAAGAGCACCAAAACCGCACGGCAAGCTAAGATATGCTAAAACAACTTGAAATCAACTAATTCAACTAGTCTAAACCTCTAATGAGAAATCTACAATGATTTGACTATATTGATTTATGAACACCAAGTTCAACTTTCTAAACCCTTTATTTGCAACGCTTATCCATAAGCTAAACTTAGAAAACCAAATTTTAGATCCTCAAGACCACCAAGCTGAAAAATCACGGTTTCTAGGAGTGACTTAAAACTCAGACCTAACTAAGCTAATATGAGACCTTAGGCAAGGTTCTTAGGCTGATCACACTCAGTGTATGAAGGTGTGATCAGGGGGCCTATTTGAGCTTATTTTGCTTAGAAAATTCAAAAAATTCCACAAAGGATGACTTTTCAAACTTGACCAACTGAACTTGTAAACCCAAAATCTCACTTAATTTGGCATCAGCTGAATCCATGAAATAGAAGTTTCGATAAAAAGTATCAACTTTTACTTTTGAAGATAGTTATGGAAATGACTTTTATGAGATTTTGGATCAAATAAATTATGAACCTAAATGATGTATTAAGATAATTATGACCTTAAATCAATCTAGATCTCTTTTTTGTTTTTAAACACTATATGAAATAGTTCTAACTAACTGATTTCAACAGATTGCAAAAACTTAGATTGTTTCAATTTTGACTTTTACTAGAATGCAAATAGATGACTAATTAAGTAATAGCCTAAATAAACTATGATATCGTGATCTTTAAGCAGTTAAAACTAGAACCTCTGACCATACTTTAAACTACTTATGCCAACCACTCTTTAAAAGACTACTCAAGACTACTTTAACTAATCTTCCTATTCTAACCTTAATTCAACTTAATAAATTTGTTTTGGCAAGCTAATACCTAAATGATGACAAACACAACTCAAAAAGTAATGATTTAGATGATAAAGTATATGAGGTTTTATGGAACTTACAAATGTCCTTAAGCTAAGGCTTGCCAAATAATCAGAGACCACTAACAAACTGAAAACAATTTTCAACTAAAATCAAATTCTGCAACTTAACCCCAACCAACTCCATCTCATTTGCTTAACCCAATCCAAACACTTTTTCATCCAAATTGGTACAAATGACATTGCTAGTGACTATTTTGAGATTTGAGGAATATGAAATTGAAACAAGAGAAAGCTCAGCTATACAAGCTTAAATGAACTTATTGAAACAGAGCTTTTGATTTTAAAATAAGAAGATTGAAGTATTTTTTAGTTTTCAAATATTACATTTTTTTATTTTTGCAATTTTATTTAGGAGAGAAATAAAATAAGTTTGATAAAGCTAAAAATGAAAAGGGCCTATAACGAGGTACTAACAAGCAATTAAAATTTCAATAGAATGAGTAAATGAGCTTAAAAGTAAAATTTCATTAAATTGAAATTTTGATTATCAACTTGTTTCCAAATCCGAGTACGATTTAGAAATTATCTGGAAATACTAAAAACATTTGAAAAGTAAATTGTAAAACTACTACAAGCAACTAAAAACATAAAACTAGTTGCCATTACAATGAAAATGATGCTAAGGGTATTATAGCCTTCAGCTTGAGGTCATGGAAGGATCTAGGCGTGATTTTGTGCTTTCTCTGAGTCTCAGATCACAATT
Source organism: Chrysanthemum makinoi (assembly GCA_910596185.1). Taxonomy (NCBI): domain Eukaryota; kingdom Viridiplantae; phylum Streptophyta; class Magnoliopsida; order Asterales; family Asteraceae; genus Chrysanthemum; species Chrysanthemum makinoi. The sequence goes on along the minus strand of OU343217.1, from coordinate 194,751,533 downwards.
GATCGGGTTGTATCCATTCACCAATCATATATGAGTTGGATTAATTTTGGACTTTATAAGAGTAGCCAATCGGATCAAGGGCCACTTATGAGTTGTGGATTGCCAACTGGCATTCCCCAAGTGTCAGGCATGTGTAGACAATCGAAAATATCTTCTTTAATTGCTTTGATTTTGAGTCTCAAATAGACTCAAGGGGAACAAAGTTCCGAAAGGGTTCTTGCCCGGGAAGGAATGAATTGGGGGAGTAATTTGGGCGTTTGGTTTTTTTATATTTATTTGATTTTCTTGACCGGGTTTAGTGGGTTGACCGGGTAAAGGGTAAATGGGTTGGGTATTTGGGTATGGTTTGTTGGATCGGGTGTGAATGTTGGGTTGGTTTGGTTTGTTATTTGGAGGTTTAATATGGATCCATGGTAGCAACTTAGGGACTAAAGATGTACAAGCTGAAATCAGGGGACCATTCTTGGTAAATCTGAAAATGTAATCAAGGACTAACTTTGCCAATCTTCAAATAAACCAAGGGTTGAAATTGCAACTTTTGAAACTTGAGGGGTCACTTTTGCCAAAAGCTCAAAGTTAGGGACTATTTCTGACAATTCTTCAAACGATTATATCTTCAAATATCATCCTCTGAGATAAAATCTTCACAGATGCATAATTCGACCTTCCGGCTCAGGCTTTAGCTCTCTTAATCTCTCGTGCTCGGTTTTCTCGGTTTTGGCTTCTTTTTGTGTTTTTACATATCCGTACACTGCATGCACAAACTCGAGAAAACAACAAATATTAGCAATAAACGGCTCTTTCTTGGTTATTTTGGGTCAGTTTTGATAATGAAAAGGTATGTGTTTTAGCACATATCAAAATACCCCAGACGAGACCATTGTCGTGTCCCCACGCAATGCAATCAACTCACGCTTCTAAAATCAAGGATTTCAATCTCTTTCTACTAAACCTATGAAGAAGTAGCAAAGATTCCTCAAAAGAGATTAAGAACCCTTAATTCTAAACGCCCGTTTACCTTTTAATTTATATGTAGATATTACGATTAAGCACATTCCGATTATGAGTGACGGTTTGTTGAACTTTCATGTCGATCAATAACTCCAACATTTTTCAAACGACATGTTAGGATCACGGAGTAGGAAACACAACACAGCGTGAAGTGACCATACGGATAGAATACATCGTCCCTGATTTTTCACAAGTCCCCAAACTAAGCGTAAAATCGAAATCATTGTTAAATACGATTCTAGATGCTAACACTACCCATGGAAGTTACTTGTGTAATTACCTTTTGCTCCCATTTTCCTATTTTCCTCTAGATTTTTTTATTTTTGTGAGAAATGAATTTCTTCAAGTTTCTCGTTTCGATAACTTTTATTCTGATAAAGATATGAAGCTAAGTCGCTAATTAGTTATCCACCTTCCTCAAAACGTTGCACACAAGAATGAGGTCCACATCAAGGTCCTAATTTAACATGATTTAGGAAGATATCTCCCGAATTCAAAGTTTGGCTTAACACTTATTTCAGCACATTTGCATTTTTGCAATTTAGGCCCTTGGTCTTTTCAACCACTAACTCAACGGGATTACCGTTTTATCAGAGTCTTATTATGACTTTGGATTTTCCTCAACCTTTTTGGAAGTCTATGACAACTTTTAAGGCTTTGGATTTTTCAACTTTAATACATTTGGGCTTTATTTCATGTTAATTTTTGTGCCAAACTCCAAATCCTACGGCTTTTATAACAATAGAAACAATAGCAACAAACTATCAGGAATCAGTTGTCTATTACACCGTAACACTGACAGTACCTTGATGTGTACCCAACTCTCATGGGCAAGGATTCTCTAAAGAAGACAAAGAACTAACTATCGTCAAAAACTCAACATCTCTAATTATTTATTACAGATATGGGGTGAAACAATTTTGTGGGAACAAAAAGCCATAAGTACCTTCGATGAGCTCTAAAGAGAACCATCTACTCCACGTTTAGCATCTAAACTCATAAGTAACTCTATCATTCCTCGATCTCCGCAAATTTAAAATCCCAAATAATGAGATCCGCGGATGCTTAGCCGATAATTTTTAGATTATCTATGGTTAAGGGAACAAGCTAGGGCTCAACACGCCCGGTCAAGTCAGAATTCCATTCCTACTCTCACCAGCGGAAAGTCAACAAGGTGTCAAAACATATATTAACTTAGCAAATGCTTCGTAAAATAATCTCAAGTCTCGCATTTTAAAGTCACTTATTAGAAACTAGCAAATTCTTGGTTAAGCTTCGCATATTTAAAATCACTTAGGGAGACTTGCAAATTCTTGGCCTTGTGAGCTAGAATCGAATTTTATAGCCTCTTGTCTATTGTCTAAGCAATTAGCAAAGGCTATTTCAAGAAAGCATATTTAAAGTAACTTCACAAGAGACTAGCAAAGACTTTTCGATCATAAAACTAACAAAAGCTTCCAAAAATTTGTTTTTAAATTTTCTCATTTTGCACAATTTTTTCATTTTCTAAGGAAAAACGGGTTGCGAGAGTATACGACAAAAAACCAGCAAGTGCGGTCAAATCAAATCGAAGATTACCCTACCCCAGACTAGAACGAAACATTGTCCTCAATGTTTAAAAGCAAGTGTATCAACGAAAATCTAAAAGCCGTTTATTAAGTATGCTCAAAGATAAACGTTAGTCGATAAGATTTCGGATATCGGATTTCCATCGGCATCGATCATGAAACTCGAGTGGAGAAAAGACAAACTTTGAGCACGAGAGTCTTCATATCGGGAAAATCCTAGACAAAACATCACAAACAACCAAACACGAGAAATCGAAGAGGCTAACCCCTTCACGTCACTTATTAGAAAATAGAAAGAAGATAGAGATAAGCATGGGGTGCCTCCCACGAAGCGCTACAGTTTTTCTTAAACGAGTCGCTAGCCTGACTCGTCCCCGAATTCATTTGTCCTTGGGGAAGAAAATGGTAGAGATACTGGTCAAAACGGTGTCCTCATTCCCGAAAGAATGAGACTGGGTGGGTTGGGAGGGAAAGAAAATGTCGGGCTCAAGCACATAAGAAATAACTCCTCCCAAACTCACATAAGGCATATGAAAGAACGATCCATCATCCGGTGGTTTTCTTGGCGGGCGAAGGGATGAAGGATCGATAAAGAGAAAACTCCAAAGAAGAGCGGGAGCTCATGGTATAGAAATGTGTTACTCAAAGGCTCATCAACGAAGGCATCCAAGAGAGGATCCTTATCTCGAATGACATTTTTAGCATAAAACTCATCAACGCGTATCCCGGGGTTGAAAATCTTGTCTTCGGAGAGGAACGAAATCAACGTATTATCTTCGTGAAAATCCTCACGAGGAGAGGAATCACTTTTGGATAAAAAATAATATTGGACCTCAAGATCAACAAGTTCATCTGTCGAAATCTTCACTTCCTTATCTTTCTTCGGGAAAAATGGATCATCGTATTCTTCTTCATCCTCAGAGAAAATCGAGTCGGTAGGAGTAAGTTCATCGGTGAACTCCTCACTTTCTTCGTCAAAGAATTGATTTTCAAAAATTTGAGTATATTCAGAATCGAATTCAAACAAGGGATTCGTGAATGTCATTTTGAAAGATTCTGGATCGAAAGATGTCTCAAAAGAAGGTTCCATGATTTCAAAAGAAGGAGTGGGATTGCCACTCAAAGGAAGGTCTATTTTCTTAGAAATCGGAGGTGGGACAAGTGGTGTGCTCTTAGAGCTAGCAGTTTCCACCACTACCATTGTAGACTCCTTTTCTTGTTTCTTTTTCCGTTCAGCTTGTATTGTCGACATACTCTTAATCGTAAACCTTGAAAGATCAATTCGAGACGTTTTAGGTTCAACTTTCTTCACATCATCCGGATCATCGAGGTTCATTATATAACAATTTCTCGAGTAAAGATGTCCCCTCCGGGTCAAAAGTAGCATTATTATTAATCTCAACGGAGGCTGAATCATCATTAAGAAAGGCCTCGATCTCTTCCCAAATGGGGTCACTTTCAATGAAGACGGGAAAAGTCGGTCAGTAATCATTAGTCGGGTTAGATGGTAAAATGGGATTGCCACTTTTTGAGAAAATCAATCACACCGATGCTATGAATCGAATGATCATCGGTGGAGGTTTTGACGTTTTTTCGGCATAAAACACTATTTTTCATTTCCTTTTCTGATCGTTAACGTTCCTTGGTAATGATCCACAAGGACTTTCGCGGTTCTCAAGAATGGTCTTCCTAAGGTGAGAGGGACTCGGGCGTCGACCTCTATATCAACTATGGCGAAATCCACGGGAAAATGGAATTTATCCACTCGAACCATAACATCGTTGACTACACCAACCGTGTGAGCAATTGTTCGATTAGCTAATTCGATAGTCATACGAGTCGGTATAAGATTCTTCAATCCAAGCTCATGATATATCGCAAGAGGCATGAGACTTATGCTTGCACTTGAATCGGTTAGGGCATTACATTCCTTAATATCATTTAAGGAGCAAGGAAGGAGAAATTTCCGGGATCACCAAGCTTCTCGGGAGCTTGGTTCGAGGAAGAATTAGACGGTGTAGGCTCAAGTGAAATCTTTGAAATTTGTTCCAATTTCTTCTTCATAAATCGTAGCGGCTTTGATCATATCAGTCATAAGTTTGAACTTGGTTCCGGAAACAACTTTCATTTTGTCGAATCGTGATTGAATCGATTTGCACGGTGTAAGGTTAGAACTTGGCATTATAACAGAGATAGAAGGAACTTGGGCAACCAGAGGTTGGGCGTATTTGGCTTTTCCATTATCAAGAGGAATTACCGGGTCCTTTGTCACCTCGGTCTCTCGTGCTACACTCATCACCGGAGAGGAAGTAGTCATCGAGGGCCCATCATCTCGAATGGTAACGGATTTCATTTCTCCCTTCGGGTTTGGAATGGTGTTACTTGGGAGAGAACCGGAACTCGAGGGTTGACTCATTTGGCACAAAACAGCATTCAACATATTCTCAAGTTTATTCTGCGAAGCATCCATCTTGTTGTTCTGAAGTCGAATTTCGTTCCTAAACTCATTGCTTTGTCTAGTTAATGAAGATTGAAACTCGTTTCTCAAACTTGAAATCTGTGTTTTCATGGTTTGGATGGTAGCATTATTGTTGAACGTAATTCGAGAATTCATTAGAAGGCAAAGGCGGAGCTTGATAGCTTGAAGCTTGATATCCTTGATTGTAATTGACCCCTTGGTTTGGGTTTTGATTTGGTGGGGCTTTGAATTGGTTTTGAACAATTGGTCCACAAACTTGATTTTGATTAAAACGAGTTTGATTGTGCGATTGAGAAAATCCCGGAGGTCCCATTTGATTACTAACACGAGGGTTTGGTTCAACTTGAGGACGGTATTGGTTACCTCCGGTTACGGCATTAGCTTCAAAAGGATTACCATCGGTGGCGGTACAATTGTAGTAAGCATGTGGGCCACCACAAGTAGTACAAGTCGATTCCGCTTTGACTTGGCGGGTGGAGAAGAATTAACCTTAGCGGTCTTAATCTTAACCAAAGCCTAAATCATATCCGTAAGCTTATCAATCTTAGCATCGGTGCTAGCGTATTTTCGTAAGGGAGGCGAGGACGATGGTGTAACACTCACTCGGCGACAACCGATTTGCTACGTGAGGTACGAACTTTAGATTTGTTCTCAATAATCAACAAGGCATCTCGCGTTGATCGGGTCAACAAATTACCACCGGCATTGAGAGTCTTGATCAGTCTCATTCAAACCGTTATAAAATGTATCAAGTTGGTGTAACTCCGTAAAACCATGATGGGGACATTGCCTAAGCAAATCTTTGAATCGGTCCCATGCCTCACTAAATGATTCATCAAATCTTTGTGTGAATTTTGTTATTTCATTTTTAAGCTTGTTGTTTTAGACGGTGGGAAGAATTCGTTTACGGATTTTGACACTAAATTCTCCCATGTGGTTATCGATCGAGGGGGTTGTTTTTCGAGCCAAATCCGGGCGGCCCCCTCAAGTGAAAATGGGAAGAGTAGTAGCTTGATAGCCTCTTTGGAGAACGTTACGGTACTTAATCGTAGATGTGAGCTTGTTGAATCGTCGGATATGAGAGTGAGGATCGTCCTCTCCAAATCCGTAAAATTGACTTGACGAAACCAAATTTATCAATCCGTGTTTAAGCTCAAAGTTATCGGCGCGATTGCTGGAGACGACGATGGCTTCTACATAACCCTCGGTGGGTGCTTGGAGTTGCTCTAGCATAGATCGGTTGTCCTCCGCCATTTCGACGATGGGCGAAGTCGGATTAGTTCGAATCTCGGGTTCGACTAATGGAGCACGTCTATTTCGCCTTCTCGGAATTGTAGCGGATTCACGTATCGGTCGTAGTTATTAGAAGAGCAGTGCGCATGCACTTTCCAAAACCAAGGCAATTAAAACGAACGGTATTCGAAAACACAGTGAACTTAACCAATAATCCCAAGTGAATAAATCACCTCTATAAGACAAACGCACAAGCGGCGGAGAAGCTTTTTAGGTTAGCGAAGCTTATTAAATACCCGCTTCTTTTCAGCCGCAATTTAATGTCAGGCCGTCCTTATACCCACCACACGGTTTGTTTATCAAATAGAAATAAATTGACTCACAAGCGACACAAAGGCAATTTTTGATCTTTGGTTCGGGAACTTACTAATGATAACACCTCCGTTGAGAATGTTATATAATTGATGTATTCTATTTTAGCTCAAAAACAAAAAGAAAATCTTTTTTGTATTTTTAATATGATATATATATATATACAAAAGAAAAAGGAAAATATTTTTTACTTTTTTATTTTTATAAAAATAACTTCACAAAGGAATGATCTCGAGTCACTAATCGTCAAACCTTTAACGATATTGTCGCGACACAACCTCCCGGCAGCGCAAATTTGATTACTCGATGTAGGCTTAGGGGTGTGTGTGTATGGATAAAAACCACAATATCGATATCAAAAATAACCACAAGTAATGATTTAAAATCCCTTTAGAAAAAAGGATAATGAATCAAAACCCGTGAGTGATAGTGATACGGATCAGGAAATCCAGTCGTTTCAACGAGGTGTGAATGGGGCAACGTCGTTATTGGTTCGTTATTAAAATGCTCGATGTTTTGGATATTTGATTAAATTAAAACTACGGGGAATGGGAAAACAATTAAGGGAAATTATACTACGGGGACTCCTAAATACGCGAATTATTTCTAAAACGTATTAAAAGAAATGTAAATAAAAAGCAACTACGTCTATTCTAAGTCCTAAAAATAATCTAAAATTACTTTCTAACTAAAAATGATATTAGAAAATTTACTAAGAATTAAAATTATTTTTAAGATTTTTTGGAATTTATTTGAATTAAAAACTAATTAAAACTAATTTAAATTCTAAAAATTACAAATTAAACTAGGAAAATTTGGAAAAATATTTTTTTTGCTTTTATTTTTCTTAATCTGAAAATTGAAAATTATTTTTGGAACTTTTGAATTTCGAATTAAATGCTATTTCATAAGTATTAAAAACTAGTTTAAATCAAGGAAAATAGCAAACAGTGTCTAAAAATTATGAAAAATTCAGGGAAATTCTAAAATATTATTCTAGTTTTATGAAAAATATAAACACTAGGGCTTATGTGGAGGAATATCGAGTACATGGTAAACAGGTTTACTAATAAGCTACTTATAAATAAGCAACAAGCTACTAAAAAGTGCTGAATTCTAAAAATTAAAATATTATGGGGGCCCAAAAGGATCTAAAATAAAAGGGAGCGAGGTGTAAAGAAAATTAAGCTATGGGAGCATGTAATAGGCTAATGATAAAAGCTATGAAGGATAATGCTGAAACAAGGTTTACTAAATAAATTAAGCTAATAAGCTACAAGGGAGCCTTAAATAAGCTATTGGGGAGGGGAATCCTAATAAGCTAATTATACTAAGGTTTCTAGGAGTGACTTAAGCTATACCTACAGTCTAATAAGCTCTGGAGACTTATTTTGAGTTCGAACCTATAACAACAGTTAAAGGAAGCAAGGGGGGTACTTTGAGCTTATTTATAAGCTAGCAAACAAGCTCAAATCTCCAACATGAGCTGAAGCAGACCTAGACCATGTGCCAAAGAATGCAAAAACCAAGTTTCCTCACTTTTGAAGCCAAAATAAAGGATTAATAAGCAGTCTGATATAAAGTAAGATGTTTTGATCACACTCGATTATCTGATGTGGGTGGGACATAAACTAAGACTAAATTTGAGTTTTATTGCAAAAAATTCACAAAATGTCCACAAAAATGAATCTTTGTAAAACTGACTACAAGCTAACCTTGTTAAAACCCACTAAATTCTATAGAAAACTAATTTTTTGTAATTTTGAAAAGTCGGCCTGACACTATAAAAACTACTTGAGAAGTTGACTCAAATTGCTTTTTTAACAGTCAATACTTTTGAATGACTTTTAAATGATTTATGACAGACTATATAAAACTTGACCAATCCTATGAGATTGATACTTTATGCACTAAAATAGCACTTGTATTAGACTACCTAAAAGGACTCTAATTTATGACTCAAAAGATGACTCAAGAGAATCTACTTTTAACAATCCTTTAACCATAAAAGTTCTAACCTGTGACTTTCCATGGGTATAAATTAGACCTAGTTTCAAAATACTATTGACTTAGAGTATAAAATGCATGATGAAATTATTAAAAACACTACAAGGACTACTGAAACTAATTGACCAAACCAAAGCTAACTCAAAAGGTACCTTGAATGGGTCAAAAACCCTTAGTGCCAAACACTCCTTTTTGAGGACTACATGTTTGGTACTCCTAACTGAATCTTCCTATTTACCCTTTTCAACTCAAAAATCAACTAATACCTAAATGAGACGCAACACCGATCAAATAAAGGTGGTAAAATGAAGATGAAAACATAGCCTCTAGATTATGAACTTAGGATTCCTGATTAAGGCTGAAAATAAGCAAAGACCAATAGCAGTTTGACTTTTACCCAAATTTTAACTTACCCATCCAACAAATTGACCATTTGCTTACCAATCCAAGACTTACTTTCATCCGATGTTATGCATTTTTGAATGAGTGAAATGGAATAATTAAACAAGAGAAGCAAATAAGCTCACAAAGCTTAAATGAACTTATGAAACTGATGGTAGGCTTTTGATGAGCTTATAAGAAGATTCAATCTTAAAACACCTTTATTCATCACGAATATTTCGGATTTTTATATTTTGCAATTTTTGATAAGGAAAATAAAATGGAATTTTATCATAAAGCTAAAAGCTTGAAATTTGATTAACAGTCTAACTGAGATTAAAAACATAAGAACTTTTAAAAGAGATAGTAAAAGTAAAATTTCTACTAAAAAGCTGAAATACACAAACATAAAACTGAATTGAAATTAAAATAAAATTGCCCCCCTACAAATGATGCTAAGGGGTCCTATTTATAGCCTTCAATGACGCTTGGGATAGAAGGATCCAAGCTCTTCTTGGAAGCCTAGAACCCTTATCCACACACCTTAATCATCCTCACGAGTCTCAATCACCATATCAGATCTTTCCAATTCACCAAATGAGGTGTTTCGTCCAATAACCACGGCGAATGTCGAAGGGATCAAGGGGTTGTGGTGACACTGGCACCGTGTGTCGGATGTGTCGAGTATAAGCCTTCTAGAAGGTTTGTGAGATTCTAAGTACGAGGTAAAGGATGGGTAAATGAGGTTTGGAAAAATGGAGAAACGGGATAATTTGGGCGCGGGGTGAATTTTTTTATATTTGTTTGATATTGTTTGACCGGGCATGGGCGTTGACTCGGGTAAAAAGGTGGGATCGGGTTAAGTATACCGGGTTTTTATATTGGACATGGGTTTGTATTGGAGGACCGGGTCATGTATTAATGTTTGGGCCGTGTATGTTGGATTTGGATTTTGGATTTGATATGTGATCCATTAGGTATTTTAGGGACCAAACATGTATAAACCTGAATTTGACTCCGGGACCAAGCTGTTCTCTAAAATCGAAAATGTTCCTGATCAAGGACTAAGCTTTGCAATCTCGTCATTCTTCAATAAACCAAGGGCTGATTTTGCAACTTTTGAAACTTGAGGGTAATTTCTGTCATTTGTGCCAAATGCTCAAAGTTAGGGACTATTTCGACATTTCTTCAAACTTTGATCAAATCTTTCAAAAATCATCCTCGGAGATTAGAAATCTTCATAAATGCAAAATTCTGACCTTCCGCTTAAACAACTTAAGCTCTCTTAATCTCTCGTGCTTTCGGATTTTAAATGCGTCTGATTTGGCTTCTTTTTTAGTGTTTTTACATATCCGTACCTGCACAAGCACAAACTCAAGAAAACAACAGATATTAGCAATAAACGGCTCTTTCTTGGTTATTTTGAGTCAGTTTTGATAATGAAAAGGTATGTGTTTTAGCACATACCAGTGTCCTTGATCTCGCTTCTTCTTAAATTCACGCTACAAGGGTAAGGTGTTTATCATCTCGTCTCCTCTCTTTCATTGTTTCTTGAATATGGTCGTGGGTCTCTTTCTCCATACAAGGGTTTGATATATGAATTTTTGAATGAACCACATGAAATCATGACATTGGTTTAGTCTATGTCGAATGAATATGAACTTATAAACCTTCGATACGAATCTGTTTTTGATCTATATGATATACGGCCATACATGAGTCTCACTATAATGATATTGAAGTTGAAAACAAGAGTAATAAGAACATGTACATTTGATCTAATGTATGTCGACTAGAAAAAATGATTAAAGGGTCTTGATTTAGTTTTATAATGTGTTGAATAGTATTGATTTTGGGTGTGTGTGTCTCGACATAAGATGGGGCTTCATAAAGAATCATAAAATCTTGTATTACTCGAGTCTAAATGGCCTAAAACGTAAATGGAAAGCATGATATAAAACTAGGGCTCACTTATGTAAATATGCGATTTATATAAGTCAAAGGGTTGATTTGTAATTATTGAAACTTGAAGGTTTGATATTTTAACATGATAACTAATGGACTAAATGGGTTAAATGGGTAAACTTGGTATATTTACACTTAGGACCCTATACTTTGTAATATCTACACTTTAGACCCTAAACTTGTGTAACTTGGCATAAATGATCCTTACATTATAATAATACTCATTTTTCATCATTCAACCTAATAAGACATTAAATACATCATAAATGGCTTAAGTTACTAGTTATAGAAACATGCTATTTTTGGAAAGTTGCTTAATATGGAAACCTGCGAATTATGGAAACCTACCTAAAATAGAAACCTGTCTAAAATAGAAAGTTGCCTAAAATAGAAAGTTACCTAAAATTGAAAGTTACTAAAAGTGGAAACCTGCTAAAAATGGAAAGCCGTCAAAAATGAGTAATCGGATCTTAATAAGCGTTATCTAATTCATATAGGTTCCAAGCGGCGGGATTGATTCATCTTGTGATTTTACTTTCCTACTTTGCTTGCTTCGAATAAGGTAGAAATATTATGACCTTTCTTATAAGGTTTCTCATGATCTCTTTGCATCTTTGATCTCTTGCCATTTTAATATTGAACCTTGCCTCGTTTTGAACTTTTGATCTCACCCATTGCTATTGAACCTTTGCTATTAACTCTTTGCTATTGAACCTTTGACATTAAACACTTGATATTGAACCTTTGATATTGAACCTTTGATATTGGACCTTGATATTGAACTATTGCTATGAACCTCTGAATTGGGAACCATTGATATTGAACCTTTGATTATAAAGACTTATATATTGCTACACTTTGGACCTTTTGTTTTGACCTGTCAGTTTGATACCCGAGCCATTAACTAGGGATGGGCATTCCATGTCCATGTCATTGATGCACCAATGGCATAACTCTAGTGTGGTTGAGTGATGTTCCACACCGGCCCTTTCTGTTATATGAATATGAGCTCAAGATATATATTGTATGGCCACTTTTGTTCTACAGGGGCGTATGGATGCATCCTAGATTTGTTTTTGTATTGATATTGCTACATTATTTTGGTGATGTGATTGGGTGTGCTACTTCACATTTTGGGAGCTAGCTACTCCATTGGTTACTTGAGGTCTCCCCTCCTATTATTTTGGTATTCCGAGGTCACCCCTCCGAGTACAATGGTTACTATTGGTTACTTGGCTGTTATTGCTACTATTGATATTGGTTTGTTTTTTTGGCTCGTGGTAGATTTCTGACAACCTTTACACTTTTGATATACCTATATTGTACCTTTTGTATTCCCCAACGCACCATATTCTGTATTAATTGTCCATTACTCTGTACCCTTATGTGACTCACTCTACTACCATACTATATTCCATTTTCATTGATCTGTCATACTCTTATTCCGTTTTGGTTGACTATCAAGCTCATACTTCAGACTATCATTCCATTTACGTACCGAGTCATTATATGATTATTGGATTCTTGGGTTGATTATGCTATTCATGATTTATGTGACTATCATTTACCTTGCTACGATATGATTAATATGCGATTATATGATTCACCTGTTGTCATGCTAATATCTGACCATCCGTTTATCATGCTGTTATGTGACCCTCCGATTTGTCTGGTGACCATGCTTGTGTGTAATCAGTCTATTTATCTCTTTATTGTGTATACCTTCGTTCAGTTATGTTCATTAGGCTATGATTATCCATTAGTATTCTTATTTGCTAATTGTTGACCTGCCATGTTCATATTTCTGTCTATGATACTGTTTCATGATTTAATGGTTAAACTTTTGTTGTCTGTCTAGTTAACTTGTTTAATTGCCATGCTATGTCCTTGTTTAGATAATTCATTCAGTTATGATGTTGTTTGGCATTCCTACCTGATACATGTGGCTACATGTGGCTACCTGATGATGTAATGCTTAAATATATCATAGATGAGTTGCCTTGCTTTGGTCTCCTTGATCTATGTTTCTTTTTGTTATCTATTATTATTGTGTTCTACAGGTTCCTCATTGACTCATTTTTCTCATTTCGTTGCGACCTTGTCATCAGCTTCCTTGTTTCATTTTTGATTCTGTTTAAGCTTTCGTTTGTTATATCTGTTCGCTTGGCTTTTTAAGCTCAACCGCATTTCTTTTCCTACGGCAGGTTTTAGGTTGGAAGATGGGCTTTGATGGGCTGAGAGTTGGACTATTTGAGTGGACCGACCCTAGTTACCTTATTATTTTTTGACTTATTTTGAAGAGCAATTGTTTCGATTTTTTTTTCATTTCATTTTGATATATTGGATTTTGTAATTTTCATTGTAAATCATACGTTCATGTGGCTTGGTATTTTATTTTATAAGGTTTCCGTTTGAAAAATTTTAGTTGTATGTTCTGATATGACAGCAGAATGTAATACTTCTACCCTTGCCGGGTTGGGGTGTTACATAGTTACTAGCATTTGGTATCATCGTGTGTGTGGTATCGACCCGACAAAACAACATGAATGCACTAAATCTATGACAATGCGACTCATAACGACACAATGAGACGTCTAAGCGATAAGCTTTATAGTTTAATAAGTTTCGAAATAAATAGTTAGATCTTATCGAATTCGTCAACTCGATAAATTCAACCATTTATTTATGTCGCTTACTATCCCAAAAACTAGTCACGTCCTAATGAGTCATAAGGATAATTCACCCATTAATAACGCTTTCCAATGCACATAACGGGCGCTTATTAGATTCGTCAACCTAATAAGTCCGCTATCCACATGGATTGATGCTATTAATGTTAGGTCATCCGTAACCCATGCATAACACATAAATGGGTATTAAATACTCATAAATGGCATATTTCGGTAAATGTGCCCTCAAAACATTTAACAACTAATTAATTACAAAACATTTACATTTTTAGACGTTAGTTGCCTTTTAAAATGTCGAATAACAAGGCGAGTCTTGTTATCAAATATTTAATATAAAAACCATTTATTATCTATATTTACTAGTTTTATTTACTTGTTTATATATATATTACATCAAGTTTCAATATAAGTTTTGAGTCATTATCCATTTCGAGTTCTCAATTCCGAGTCATAACTCTCGGCTTTTACATGTCATATAGTCCAATAAATACTAAAGTTCATGTTATGGCGTTGTCAGGGTCAATCGAGACTAAAAAGTAACGATAACTCCGACGTTGCGCAAAGTTGACATATATATTATTAAGTCCAAAATAAACAGCTCCACAACTCCAATCAACCTCCAAACAATCTCATATTAATCTCGCCATCCAAAAAAGGTACCAAACATACCCGTAACCAATGTCACGACCCTAATGGTCTTGACACGGTCCCGGTTAAGACCACGTGAACCAAAAAAGCTCTAGAAGCTCTTTGGCTCCCCGCGTCTCTTCCAAACTCCAACAACAACACCCAATATGTTACCACAACAACTTGACTCGGACCCATGGGTCCATGAGAGTCTCGTTCACCAAACCAACGCCACCAATATGGACCCTAGTGCTCCATATGGCTTGTTCCACATATCCCAACTCCACCCAAACGCCTCCTAAGGGCTCTTTCAATTTCCAAACACAACCAAACAACATTCAAACACCATCAAACATCAAAATTCATCAACTATCTACAGCCAAGCCCTCATAAATATAATAAAAATGTAAAAACACATGAACACGACACAACACACGATACGCACACCCTAGTTTACATGTTTTATTAGTTTTAAACACATTTTAGGTCCGTTTCCATCAATACCATACCAAAAGGTTCACGTACACAAGACCTAGGGTCTCGTACGTGACCTCAAGAGACTCAAACGAGTCGATTCTTGGCTTCATTTACCTTTATCAAACCCGATCTACAAAAACAATGTGAAACCAAGAACTATCGCCACGTTTTTACACGTTTTAGGGGTTCAAAAGTGGGTCTAGGGACGCGTGCCCTATATGGATAGAAAGAGGGAGAAGAGATCTACAAGATGGTGGTAGAGGTGAGGGGTGATGCACGGCGGTGTGGCCAGAATTTGGCCTGAAAGACAGCGGCTGAACTAGGGTTTTGTTTAGGGTTTTTAGAGAGAGAGAGAGAGTGGGTTTTGGTGTTTTTAGTGAGAGAAAGAAAGTGTGTGTGTGTGTGTGTAGGGAGGGTAGTATATATAGGGGGAGCTAGGGACCAAAATAAAAATGAAAATGGAGGGGAAGGGTGGCCGGCTAGGGGAAAGAGGAGGGGCCAAACCCGCAATTTTTTGTAAACTATCCCGTTTTACCTCTCCCGAGCTCCTATTTTACCCTACGAGTGTCCAATGAGTTTTATTCATCATTCTGTTGTTTTTGTTTATGTTTTTCCATGAATTTTGATTATTTACGCATCATGTTTCGTGTTACGGTTTAAAAGTTACGTTATCTCTCGTTATAGGATTTTATTGTGGCGAATCAAATAGTTCCTATCGCAACGGGCTATAACTCATACTATAACTTATACGATAATAAAATAAATTATAAAAACCAATAAAAGATATCAAAACAAGTCATGGTTAACCGGAGTAGCTCCTAAAGGCAACTACTCGGTCTAACTTAGCGTAATGCGGTTACCTAAAAAGGCTCCCTAATTGCCGGTTGTCACACATAGCAAAAACCAAGGGTCAAGAGTCAAGGGGTCTTCAATAATCCAATACACGACTTAATGCAGAAGAAATATAGTGTAGTGCCTCATAATCTCCATAAACTAGGCAAATAAGATGCATTAACTCGGCCTTCATCATCAATGAAAAAAAAGTATGTACAAAAAATTAAAATTTGGGTAATTTTAGCACATATTTCTTCCAAAAAAAACTTTATAATCAACTATTTCTATCTCCCATGCCCCCACTTGAGATGTACAATGTCCCCATTTTACAAATATTGATTACAATTGAAAGGAGAGATAGAAATGCACGGGTTTCTAATTTTATCCGTAAAAATATCAAAACGGATTTGTAAAAACTACGCTAGTTGAACAAGGCGATAACACTAATCATAAACAAACACTTGCTTGCATGCTTTTTTTCACTCTTTTTTTCTTTCCTTTTCCTTTCTTTTCACTTTTTTTTATGCAAGACAAGTTATACACGAATAAAAATAATACGAACATATAAAGCGTCCCCCCACTTGAGATCAACTATCATCTAAACCCGTTTTTCTTCCAAAACCCATTATTCGAAACTCACGACTTCTACCAGTGGAACCAAAATTGACTAACAGCGCCCGGACCATGGACATAAGGAAACTACAGGGTAGGCTAGGCGATAGGTGTAACGAACAATATATATTGGGGGAACAAAATGAAAAGAATGGCTTAGACGGGTTTACTAGGGGCATCTTGCACTAATACTGAGTGCAACAAAAAGGGTTTAACAGGGGGATTGACTGATCGATGAGAAAAGTCAATATACACATAACATAAATGAATGGGCTAGTTAGCTTAAATCCTAAAATTGCCTTATATCCTAGTTGCACCGATCACACCAAGTTAGCTCAGTGTAATGCTCATTATAATGGTCTCGAAAAGATATGCTTCTAAAGTCTACTACAGCCACCGGCACACTCATATTTATGGGATTATGTATAAGGGGAAAACGGAAAGTCTTATTCTCACACAATGGAAATATAGGGTAGGTGTTCTCAGGTAAGATTAATCTAGTTAAGTAATGAGAAACATGTCAAAATTTTACAAATTAAACACTTTTCACTAAAAACTAGAAAAATAAAGGCAACTAAATCAAGCGGGTAATCCCTTCCCCCCACTTGGGTCACACTAAGCATAAAGAGTAAAATAAAAAGGGTTAGAAATGGAACAAAAAACTCCCCTGGATTTGCTCAGAATGATCAAAGATACACGTGAAAACGTGTCTTGCTTTGAGATCCATGAGCAAACTTTAATTACCGAAATTCACTTAAGACAACCAAATGCATTATACTAGAAAAACAACAAGCATAAAAAGAAAATGAAAATCCTAACTCACTTTCTTAGGAACCACGGTTGCATTTAGTGAATGCAACACGCCTTTTAAACCACTCGGTGTCCCGAGTGGACGAGTGAAGTCTCGTGAGGGTTTACAAGGAACACACCCACAAAGTTCCTTTAACTACTAAAAATATACAAACTTGGTAAATGCTTTTGAAAAATGGTTTGCTACAATAAGAAGCTACGGCGTAACCTCATAGTCTTAGTTAGGCCGTAAGTCAAGTGACCTGTCAATGAATGCCTGCTGATAAATAGTTACAGCAAAACCAAAGAGGTGAGTTACGCCATAGAAACCTTCTGATGAAAATTTCAGAAAACTCGTTGTTGATCCCAGTTGAGCAAACGATCTAATATAGAAGCTGACTAAACGAACACAATCTATTAAACACTATGCGGAATCTAGTGTTTAACCTTAAGAATAATAATAATAATCAAACAGTAATTATCACTAAACACCTCAATATATTTATTAATATACGAATACTCTTGACGGTATTAGGGTTTTACATCCTTGAAGTGATTGACTTTAGATATCACTAAAACGTATATCTAACTCTAATCTAGGACCTCCTTTTATAGGCTAATGAGTCCTTTAAAATATACAATACGTAATCTACAAGATAAATATCTTTTCTATATTTATCTAATACAAAACTTTCTACTCAAGACATTCTAGAATAATACAAACCATTAAACTGACATAACACACTAGCAGTGGTAAATAACATTAGCAGTGGTACGCTCCTTCTACTAGCAGTGCTTTATCTTGAGCAGTGATTCCATTCCAACTAGCCGTGGTATCTGATATACTAGCAGTGGTTCCACACTTAGGGTAATTCATCTAGCAGAACCAAAAACCCAACAATCCTCCCCTAAAATTGATATTTACTACCAAAATCATCAAGTTTCTTTTTAAGCACAAAACACCTTACTTGGAGGATGCTTCCAAACACTCTTCAGTCTCTGGATTCTCTGTCTCAGACTCAGAATTATAATCCATAGCTTTTGATCTGTCAGCCATTCTCTTCTTTCTCCTATGAAGCTTATCCTTGATTGCTAAAGGAGTCTCAAAATTAGCAATCTTTTCAATCTTTTTTACCAGTGGATGAATTAGTAGATGTTTTGGATTTGAAAATGATAAGGTAAGCTTCACTTCCAGCATCTTTCTAGCTACAATTTGCATCAGTGGATAATCTCTATCTAGTAGCATATAGATTTTCCCATCAGTAAGCTTTACAACATGCACTCCACAATACTCATACAGACCATATAGAATAAGCCATGGTACCTGTAGATCCTAACTTACCACATCTGAATGACACTAACTCCCACAACTCCTCTAAATCAATTATGGTTAAAAAGAATAGAAGATAGTCAAAAGAAAAATACTGACTTATGTATCCATCTGATCTTGTTAGCTCAATAACATCCCTTCCTTTCACTGAAACAATCTGCCAATCTATGAGAGGGAACCTAGAATTTAAAGGTGTAGCAGAAATAGGATGTTCCGGCATTTGATCATTCACCACAACAAGATGATCCAATCTCTCTTCATCATTCAACTTCTGTCTTTTAGAACTAGATTCCTCCATCACAGATCCAGCTCTTTTTTGTTTCCTTAACAGCTCAACTTCCTGTTCAGAATCCATGGGGATGAAATTATCAAACCTTCTTTTGCAAGAGTTGTACAACTCCTCAACTATTTCATAAGAATAGCTCTTCATATTCAAGTTCCTATTTTCATCCATGTGTTTGATGAATCTAATCATTTGATTCCTCATTTGATGCTTGGTAGGTGGCTTGTTCTTCTTAGCATGATATGCTTTAAATTCATTCTGTTGTTTCATCTTCTTGACCATCTCAACCAACAACTTTGACCTTGTATCAATATCATATTAACCCCTTTCATCCCTTGTCATCTCATGTTGTAGTCTCTCAAAGGCTTGAAAAAACCTTTGTTCTTTATTCCACTCTTCAATAGCCTTAAGAAAAGCTTCTTCTTGTTTTGCAGCCATCTTTTCTTCAGCAAGAACATCAGCATTCAACTCCTCATGTAACTTTTTAGCTTCCTCTTTATCAAATGCTTCTTGCTCTTCTCTATTCCTAAACTTCAAAGGTGGCTCTTCTTCAATAATAGCAGCTTTACCCTTTCCCAGATCCTTAGGTTGAGTAACTACTTGCTTTTGTACAGGCTCACCAATTCTGATACTTTTAGCAGCTGATTTGGTTGAAGTTTTAGATGTAGATTTGGGTTGAGATTGCTTTAAGTTGAGCAGTTGTAATGCAATCTCATCTTCAGCCTCCTTTGATTTGGTTGATGTTGTTATTGTAGTGGTGGTTGTTGTAGCAGTGGTGGTTGTTGTAGCAGTGGTTGGTTCTGTAGTAGAAACTTCTGAACTAGCAGTGGTTAGAAGTGCACTAGTCGTGGCTTCAGCAGTGGTTGCGGCAACACTAGCAGTGTTTGCCTGCTCCACTTCTTTCTCCTTCTCCACAACTGCAGTCTTAGGATTTTCCAACACTACTTCATTGTCATCCTTGTCAGCCACCAAATAATCATCAACGTTATCTCCACTATCTATCTCCGTGTCAGCCAAATCATCCCCTGAATTTATGCTTTCATTCCTCCCCTGTTTGGATGCATCCTCCAAACCTTGATTTCCAGAGGAGCTTACCCTTTTAGCAGTACCCACCTTTTTCATTCTTTTAAAGGTGTTGACCCTTGGCCTCTTTTATCTCTCCAAAACTCTAACCCTATGCTGCAACTTTCTTATTGTGTCAGCCTGAGAAGTAGTTAGTTGTTGTAGGCTAGTGATCTTAGACTCCATTATGGTACATTTATCCGTCAATTCCTGTATAAGTTTCATGGTAACCTCACCACTTCGACCTGTGTAACCTGGTCTGAGAGGTAGGTCATTGGAATTGTCAGTTTGTACAAAAATATTAGGCATCAATTCCTGTTCATTTTGTAGTCTACCCTCATCACTTCGAGCTATGTGACTTCCTCCGAGAGGTGAATCATAGGGTGTGTTAACATGGCATCTGACCCAGCCTGAACATCCATGTCCCCTATATTAGCCATTTGGCTGGGGATTCCTTCACTTATATTAAGTTCAAAAGAACTCTCCACATTAGGAGTTGCCATTGGTTGGGTCTTATTGATGATATCACTGTCCTGCTCAGCTACTAAGCTTGAGGCAGTAGTAAAATCCCTTCCAATCATCTCACCTCCATCCCCTGTGACAACCGCATTATCTACACCACTAGCACCAGCCTGAGGAAGCTCAGTTCCCTTCCTCTTCCTATGTGTGACTAATATCTGTTGAGGTTGTGAAGTTGAAGGTGAAGGCTCAGCAGTGGTTGTAGGTTGTGTGGTAGAAGTGGAATCCTCAATATCAGTAGTGGTTTGGATAGGTTGTTGTTCATTCTCTTCTTCATTCTCTGGGGTGGCAAATCAAGCATATGTGGAAAGAGAGGAGTAACAGCCCCAGTAAAACCTTTACAAGTTCTTTTCGTGTTGGCAAATATTTTGGTGGTAATGAACAACAGATCATACTTCCCCTGATGTGGTTTGGGATCCACAATCTGAATATCTATTATCAACTGAATGAATCTAGGATATAAAGAATATTTGCCCTGATCCTTTATATTCTTTTGCAAAGCTTCAAATATCATCTTTGACCAATTATATATCCTTTTTTGAGTGAGGCAAATAAGGGCAGTAGCAATCTTAGAAGGAAATTCATCAAAACCAGTTGTTTTGCTACTAAGGCACATGAGACAGGTATGTATCAAGAACTTCCATTGTAGGGAAAACATACCTTTTTGAAACTTTAAACTTGTGCCCCGTCTTTCATATCCCATTCTCTCTAAACCAGCAAAGATCTCTGTATTTGCCATATTAACCTCGCCATCAGCATCCTAAAACTGTAACACAGTCCTTATAACCTCCTCTGTAACCAAAATCTCCTTTTCATCAATCACTACCCTAATAGTATCTACACCATCCCTTTGTTCAATCTCAGCCGTCCTCCAAAATTGAAGAATGTAAGACTTAAGAATAACTGGTGTAGCCGTCAAAGCATAATAGATAGCGCATTGTTTGATGAAGTCAATCATCTCATGGAAACCTTCAGAAGCTTCATTCTTTACCAAGTAAGCAATCAAGTTGTGGGAAGTTGAAAGTTCATTCGTCATTATAAGATTAGGGTTCGTTGGACTTGGGATTAGTAAAATTGAGTGTTGTGTGTGATTAGGGTTCGTGTTAAGCGTCAAGTAATCCTGTTTGTGAGACCAATTGAATGACTGACAGTGATTGGGGGTTTAAATACATTATCACCAAAAAGTTTCAAAACAGCCCCTCTAGTTTCACACTTCATCAGAAACAAACTAGCAGTGCTTTCATAACACTAGCAGTGTTTTCATGAAAGCTAGCAGTGGAAACAGATTTGCACTCCAATCTTCCAACCAAGTCCTCCTTTTCAAACGATTTGGCAATTAAGTGATACCATGCATCTTTTGAAGAAGAATACAACAAAATTTACACAATTTTTTTTTAATACTAAAAGCTCCAGGAATAAACTCCAAATCCTAGATGCTCTAAACAATCCAAGAAACAATGTATAAAGCTTCTTCAAAAACCTGCATGAGACAAAGACAAACCAAAACTACACAATTTTTGTTAAAATTAGACACTTAGCAGTACTAATAAAAGCGACTAAGCAAGACCTTTGAAAAATATCAACTTATGGTCAACCCACTTAGTAACTTATCCACCAAAATATCTTATGGTCAAACCCCTTATTAACTCCTCCACCAACTCAATCTTTACTTGCACTAAACCATCTGGTGGATACATTAAGTCAATTTAAGAGACTTTCAACCATAAACCAAACCCATCACATACTCTTCAAGTCTCTTTCACCTACAACCCCACAAAAAAAATATCATCATAATGAGAAATCCATATGTGATTGAAATTTCCTCATATTCATCTTCAAGTTCATCCTCCAATGATGGATGGAAGAACTACGTTTCTCCTTTTCACAAAACACTAACCTTCATGAACACAAATCCAACACCAGCACCAGCACCTTTGGGTACTTCATCTGATGAACTTCCTACCCCATCATCATATGTGGAAGACACCAGCTCTGATCTAAACTCTATGCCAAGCTTTGTCTCTGCCTATAAGGACATTGATGATGATGAAGCAGTTGGGACTTCCAGAGCTTTGGTGGTAGCCCCTTCTACACAAAGACCAGCTCCCCCTAATCCAGCACCACAGAAGAGAGAACAGGTGCTTGGTCTTCCCAGTCGCCATGTTTGGGAGGTGGTTGGGAAGAGGGATAAGCAGAGCATGCCAGATGTGAGTGGAAAAGGAAAGAGAGCCATGGAGTAGATGGTGTAGGTGGTGGTCTTTTGATGATGTAATGAAAGTTTCTGTTGTACTGCTGCATCCATGGATGCAGCCTTTTTAATAAACAGACTTTCATCTTTTCTTTTCATTCCCTTACTACTGATTGTGTGTGTTTGACTTTAAGATCTGCAAAATTGTTAGTGGGACAAAAATAACAAGCAGTGGTAAAATATACACTAGCAATACTAAGATTAACAATAGGAGTACTATCTTTTTACAAACTTTTACAAAAACATTTTGAGAATTAGAGATTGATCATACCTATACTAACTACTAAGTACTGAAACCTCCCCACATCAAAAGCTTTGGTGAGTAGGTCTGCTACATTGTAATCAGTATGTATTTTAACCATTTAGATTAACCTTTTCTCATTACAATCTCTAATAAAATGATGTCTTATCTCAATATGCTTAAATCTAGAATGCAAAACAGGATTTTTAATGATGCATATAGTACTGTTATTGTCAATGTAAATCTTAGTATGCATTAAATTGTACCCAAAGCCCATCAATTGATTCTGAATCCAAAGTACTTGACTACAACAACTTGCAGCAGCTACATACTCAGCTTCAGTGGTGGAATTGGCCACAAGTGTATGCTTCTTACACTGCCATGAGATAAGCCTGCTTCCTAAAAACTAACACCCTCCAGTAGTAGACTTTCTATCTAAGCTTGCCCCACTATAGTCACTATCAGTATAGGCCACCAAATCAAAAGGTGAATCCTTAGAATACCAAAGGCTCAATTTAGGATGACCCCTTAAGATATCTAAAGATTCTCTTCACAACATTCATGTATGTTGTATTAGGTGTAACTTGAAATCTTGCACACACACATATTGCAAATATTATGCCTGGCCTAGAAGAGGTGAGATACAACAAAGACCCAATCATGGATCTATACAGCTTCACATCAACTCTTGGACTTCCATCATCTGGTAGCAGTGGCTTCTGTGTTTCCATAGGTGTACTTGCACTTTTGACATCCTTAAACCCAAACTTATTCAAGATGTCTGCTACATATTTATCTTGACTGATAAAAATACCATCAGTCCTTTGTTGAACCTGTAGCCCCAAAAAGAAAGTGAGTTCACCCATTGCACTTATCTGAAACTTATCATGCATAAGTTTCTCAAAATCCTTGCACAACTCCATGTTTGTTGAGCCAAAGATGATGTCATCAACATATACTTGTACAAGCAAAATATCATCCTTGAGCTTCTTTATGAACAATGTCTTGTCAATCAATCCTCTCTTGAACCCATTGTCTAACAAGTAAGTAGATAGGCAATCATACCATGCCCTAAGAGCTTGATGCAACCCATACATTGCCTTTTTAACCCTATACACCTTATCAATATCCTCAAAGCCAGGAGGTTGACAAACATAAACCTCTTCATCAATTATCCCATATAAAAAGGCACTTTTCACATCCATTTGATACACCATAGAATTCTAGAATGAAGCATATGCCAAAAATAATCTAATGGCCTCAATTCCGGCAACAGGTGAAAACACTTCATCATAATCCAGTCCTTCTGTTTGTGTGTATCCTTGAGCTACCAACCTTGAGTTATTCCTAACAATAATCCCCCTTTCATCCCTTTTGTTTCTGAATACCCATTTTGTTCCAATAGCCCTCTTGCCATTAGGTAGATCAACCAGTGTCCAAACTTCTTGAAGTCTAAATTGCAGTAGTTCTTCTTGCATATATTCAATCCATCCTTCTTCACCCAATGCTTCTTCAACTCTCTTGGGCTCCTTTTGTGACAAAAATCAAGAAAAAAGAAAATTTTGCAAGTCTAGATGATTGTTTCTTTTGGAAAGAGACTTTTCAAAGAAACCTTGTTCAGCGAAGGTTTTAAGATTTTGAGTCTTGCTTCTTGTTTGTACTAGGGTATTCAAGTTGCCAAGTAGTTGCTCTTTGGGATGATCTTTATGGATTATGGTGGTAGGAACTGGACTTTCTATAATGACACTCTCCAAATTAGAAACATCAACATCCTTGAGAAAGTCATCAATGGCTTCATCATCTGTAGGAGTATCCATTTCTTCCAAAGGTGGCATGTCTGGATCAATTTCCAGATTAGCAGTACTATCAAATGGATTATCAGTTTTTTCAAAGATAGTACTGCTAGTAGATTTTGTTGGTGAGGACTCAGCAGTGGTGTAACTTGTGCCAGCAGGGATATCATTTGAACTAGCAGTGTTAACACTTGGTATAGTAGTGTTATTAGCAACTCCCTTATATTTCACAATTTCTTCTACTGACACTGAGTTACCAACAGACAACTCTTCCTTATCTTGATGATGATCTCCCATGTTCCCTGAATCTATAATTTCCACAACATCATCATCTGAGGGACCTTTCTTTTCAATGATGGGAGAGACAGAACCAGGTTTCCACTTCTAAATCAAAGAGAATTGTTTTGAAGATTCAACTTCCTTAGAATTTATTCTTGCATCAGAATTCTTTTGTGTACCTGCATCAACATTAGTGGATGTACCTGCATTGATTGGCTCATAATTCATGGATTTTGTCAGCATATCAATATTAAAAAGCCAATATGGTCCTTTACTCTCAACACTAGGATTTTCTTCACTAAACCTAATATGTAGGGTTTCTTCAACTCTTCTAGTCCTCCTATTGTATACTCTAAAAGCTTTAATATTGAAAGAATATCCAATAAAGTATCCATCATCTGCCTTTTCCTCAAACTTTCCTAGGTGGTCTATGGTATTTAAGATAGTAACAAGACACCCAAAAGGTTTTAGGAAATCTATCATAGGCTTCCTACCATGTAAAAGCTCATATGGGGTCTTGTTATGAGGCTTAACTACCTTACTTCTATTATGCACATAGCATGTTGTGCCTACAGCTTCAGCCCAAAAGGTAGTAGGTAACATGGATTCAGACAACATTTTGCATCCTCAATTAGTGTTCTATTTTTCCTCTCAGCTACACCATTTTGCTAAGGTGTCCTAGTAACACTAAATTGTCTTTCTATACCCTTTACCACACAAAACTGATTCATAACATCATTTTTAAACTCAGTTCCTGATAAGGATTTAAAACGTACACTTTTAAGGGGTCATTTAAGCCTTTAATCGCCCACTTTTATATCCGTTCTTTGCTTAATTTCGTTCCTATTCACTTTTTAGGTCTCTTGAAGGCAAAATACTGGAATGATGCTTATTTGGATGAAAAGGAGTGAATATGTGAAGAAAATGGCTAAAGTCAAGATCAAGACACTCAAGCTACTGGAATTGTACCCGACGGCGTCATAAACAAAGGGCGACGCCGTCCCTATATTTGTGACAGCTCAGGAGCAAATTTGCTATTTTGCACCTGACGGCGTCAAGCTTTGAAGAGTAGGGCATCACGAAGACTTTTCTCCTCAGACGACCTAGATCTAGACTCAGACGACGTCAGAAGCTGAAGCTGACGGCGTCACTACCACAACGTTACGCCATCCCTAAGTTGATTTGGCCAAGATGAAACCCTAATGGCGACGATCTGACGGTGTCACAATTAAAAGGTGACGCCGTCGCAGTTGTAACTTTATATATAGAATTCGAATTTTCAGACTTTTAGGGAGGTAGACTTGTTGAGTAAAAACCTAAAACGATTGTAGTCCGTCTTGGACAGTATTTTAGGGTTCTAATACCCTATTTTACATCGAGATAAGTTATTTATTCCCTTGATTTCATTATGTCTTCGATTGAATGTGTGTATGCTTGCATGTTTAACATATCCGGCTAATTTACTTGTGTGTTTGCTTATATCTATGAAACCTAGTTATTGAATATTGATTGGTTGTCTCTTATCTTAATTCTAATTGGCTTAGGAGTGCTTAAAGCCATCGTTGTGTTATTAATGCTTGATTAATTTTTTTGAACATTAGTTTATAATTACTAGTGGAATTGTAGGCTAAAAATCCAAAGAAAGCCTTAGTGTTAAGTTTATGAATCCTAGAGATTTCGTAGTCATTAACCTTAGGTAGCTTCAAAGAGTTAGGGATAAAAGCACACCTTACGACCTTAGAAAACACAACGCGTTAAGAATAAGGACGTGACAATTCAACCATCAATAAAAGATAACTAGGGAGTAATAGTATCTAGGTAGACACATCTTTAATCATCATACGAGCACACTCCAATAGCCATAGACTACCCCTTAGATTAGATAATTAGAATAGTAGAGTAATTGGTAGAAGTACCACCTCCAAATCCAAACCACAAGATTTTACCCTTAGCTTTATAAAAAAAATATAAAAAGATAAAAAATAACCTTCCTCAACCCCAACCTTAGCATAGTAATTTCTCACTAGCATTCCTATTCCCCTAGATAACGATATCAATCCCCGAGGCTTACCCTAATACTACACTACAGCGATTAGGTTCAATGCCTAGGTGGTTGAAAAACTTGCTCGAAGAAAAGGAAGTTTCCTTTGACCCCGAACGCGCATTGTACGCATATCAAGTTTTTGGCGCCGCTGCCGGGGAATAGAATAGCTAGTTAGAATTCTATCTCGTTTAGGTTCCCTTGCTTGATTCCTATCAAGTGAGATTTTTTTTTCTCATTTTTAGCTTCCTCGTAATCTATCCCCCTTCTTTGTGCCTTTGTTTGTAATCCGGTCACTTTTCATCAAGGAAGGTGATTATCAACCACCACTCATCAACCCACCACCAAATGACCCGCCAAGAGGCCGCACTCTTGGTGAATACTCTAGACCAAGCCATCTAGGCTATATGAACACCATTGAGCTCCCCGACCAAGCTCAAACTACGGCCCTGCGATTTGACACCATCCGGTTAGTGCAAAACGGATGTGCATTCCATGGACTTTGTTCCGAAGATCCTATTCAGCATCTTAAGTATTTCCATAAAATAGTCGATTCCATCGACCTTGATGCTACTACTCGGGAGACCACGCGCTTGCATCTCTTCCAATTCTCTCTACGGGACCAAGCTAGTAATTGGCTTGAGCGACTTCCCGCCGGCTCCATCTCAAGTTGGGATGATCTCACTTCTCGTTTCCTTGCCTAATCTTTCCCACCGGGGAGAACTACTAAGCTTAGGAATGAAATCTTGATGTTCCAACAACGTCAAGGTGAATCTCTATACGAAGCATGGACTCGATTCAAGGACTTACTCCATAAAGTCCCTCATCACGGCATCGATCTTTGGCTTCAAGTACAAATCTTTTATGATCATGTTAACTTCTCAAGTAAGCAATCCATCGACCAAGCGGCCGGTGCCAAAATTAGTGATCTCACCGCGGAAGAACCATGGGGTACAATAGAGGACCTTGCTCTATATGATAACGAAAGTTGGAATGACCCCCGTGAGTTGCCCAAAACCGTCAAGGCAATCTCCTTGCCTCCTATTGACTCACAAACTTTCGATCGTAGGATGCTCGAACTTGAAGATCAAGTCAAATTCCTAATGAGCTCTTACGACAATCCTAAGTCTTCGCATCAAGTGAACAAAATCACTCTACCTTGTAACATATTGGATTTCACATACACACTAAACATAATCACAAGAGGCGTACAAGAAGGTTTTTAGAGAGAGAAAGTTAGAGGTTTAGGGAACTTAGTGAGAGAAAGAAAAATCTTATTATGAGCTCCAACTCTCTACCTTTGGAGGTAGAGAGTATTTATTGTCTTACAATAAAACACCACACAACGGGTACGTGGATCAGGCATATAATGGGTAAAGACCCGTCCGTCCTCCACGGTGTTACTTAACTAAATACTACTTAACATAAAATAACTACGACTACGAGCTTTCTAACGAATATATATACTTGAGGTGACCGACTCTTTAATACCTGGAATTTCTAATTCCTAACAATCTCCCCCTAAGGGAGGTCACCTCAAACACGCATTAAACTTACATTGAATACAAACAGATATTGCATTATAAATTGTTCTTGCACTCTTGATGTAGTACTTTGCTTTGTAGCTCGTAGTCATTGATTCTTCACATTGCATGTTTGGTTAATCCAAGTGGAGGTCTTTTACTGATCCACGTGATATGAGATTTGAGCCAGCTTTGAGATCATCAACCATATTAAATCTCTCACTCTTCCTTTGTGGTGTTGATATTATGTGATGATGTGACATTTGGACCGACATGCTCACATTCTGGATCATGATTTCTTCTTATCAGAGTAGCGGAAGCTTTCGTTGATTCATGATATTGGCGCAGCCGTAGCGAGAAGCTTGGAAGTGAATATCGAGTCATTGATGCTCTAATCATGATTTCTTTAGAAATGAATGTGTAGTGTGAGCATGCGGCTATGGATTGACCGCTCCATTCTGATCAGCTGCAAACGTCGTGTGACAACTCGTATTTTCAGGTCATATTTCAAAACATTACTCATGCTTCATCATTTATCATTTATCGTAAACTAGGTTTACGAGCATCAAATTCGCGTAACCTTAATGGTTTAGCTGTGAATTCATGAACATTTCATCAAGGACATTCCATATAGACTAAGTTTGGTCTACATTTCATTGGCATCATTATCATCATATTAGTTCATGCATGGTTTTGCATTTTTCATTAAACGTTTATTTTCCTATTAAATAAACGCTATCGCGTAAACATTTATTTTGAACATTTGATCCAACACTTCCAAAAATATTCCTAATATATTTTTATACTCATTTTAAGACTATAAAAATTATATGATTAATTTACCCGATGTTTTAAATTTATTTCGTATATAAATTGTTATGTTTATATAATTACGACGGTTTTTGTAAATTCAACCCGATAATTATTATTTCACTCAAATTTTACAAGAAATGTATTTTTATAATTTTTATGACCTCAATATAATTTATTTTTAGTTAACGCTACCCTAAAAGCTTAAATATGTACACAAGTTACTAATTATCCTTAATTAACTACACAATTACTCAACATTAAAACACTTGATTGTTATTAAATGCATCTAGTCTTATTTTTTTTATAAATGTCGACCAAGCACAAAGATGACTCAACCAAATGACTCACTTATACTTAATAAATATCTACTCATGATATTAACACATTCAACTCATCCATTCACAAAGAAATAGATCAAAAACATTTCTCTCCTCTCCTCTTGCTAGAACCGGCCACACCTAGGACCATGAAGGATCATCATAAAATTTTCAAGACAAGGTTTTTATCACTCTAGTATCACTTGTTATTAAGGTTTTGCAATAAAAACCTTGGGTGATTAGGAAAAATCCATTGTCCATAAACCTCATCAAGTAACTAGTAAGCATCCATATTCATCATCATATCTCATATTTATTTTTATGGTCATTTCATTTTATTTGAGAAATCATGCAAGTCTCATGGATGTTTATACCACTTTTACATGTTTTTAAGAGTTATATATATATTGGTCATCCTATAATTATTCCTTGTTATTTATCACTCTTGGTGATGTCTAGGAACCCATGACACATTAAGAAGGTGTATGGTAGGATTAGAATAGCTTCGGAGTTGTTTTGAATTGGTTGGAATAGGTTTGGCGCGTGAAAAACTCATTTCGACAAGTCTAATTAAGGGTCTGTCCTTATTTTGAAAATCTGGAAAATCCGACAGTAAGCAAAATATTTTGGGCTAGATATTTGGAAAATATACTTTAAAACGAAAACGTGGCCGCTTGAACGGGTTAAAACGGAGCTATAAAGAAAAAGTTATGCTATTTTGAAGTTTGACGACGAAAACTAATTATTCCAGAAAATTCAGCAAGCTGTTTCGACTTTTTACGAGTCAAAAATGAGTCTTAAGCGTTGTTAAATGTGTCGACTTATCAAAAATATATTAGTATATGTTATCACGATTCCGTGGATATAAAGAACGTAGAAAACGGACTTATAACGACAAAGTTATTCACATTTTAAAAAGTTGCCGTAACTTTATTCTATTAGCAAAATTAACATATTTACTATTAAACACATACTACGCAACCAGGGACCACGTTGAGGGTCGTTTTTAACAATGACGAAGTACTTTTTATAAAGTTATGTCTTCTAGTAAAAGTAAGTTCGCCAAGCATATTTTTCAAAATGTCAAACCATTTGTCTAGCGGAGTTGTAACGAGTAAGATACGGTCACTTAAACTTTGCCGGAAAACCATCCTTAAACTATATTTTGGGACACAAGTACCATACTTTAGCTATATTTTTCTCTATGAACCGGAACCTCTATGATGAAAACTTAAACACTAAAACTTTGAGATAATGATACAAGCTTACCAAAACCGTTGAGTTCGCTTTTACACTTGACGCATCATTTTACGACTAGTTTTTCGAGGCCATTTTAGTCACTTTTATGAAAATTTCAACGACATTATTTTACGACGAAAAGTTATAATTTCTTAATAAATCACTAAATGATTATCGTAGGATATCATTTCAACTTAAATACATGTGGAGTAATTTAAAAATGGTCAAGACGTTAAGAGATTATTTTCTAACGAGAAATATTATTTTCAAAAATTCACAAGTGGTATAGATATCATCCCAATTGCATGCATAACATTACATCATAACTTATTATGTATCATATCATTCATAATAGGTCAAGTTTAGATATTCACGCTACATTTCGGTGTATCCACTTTTGTCATCATAATCATTGCAAGTGTGAGTTCCATAGCCCCATTTTCAATTGTTTTAATGCTTTTATTCAACTCTTTTGGGGAGATACATGCTCATTAACTTTTATGACATTCATGATTATTTGCAACTACATGTTTAACCGAATCAATGTTTAGTCATATTCTATATCATAAATCATTGAGCTAAATGTCTTGGGATTATCATTGAACTAAAGGTCTTGGTATTATCATTGAGCTAAATGTCTTGGGATTATCATTGAGCTAACGGACTTGGTATAATGTTGAACTAACGGTCTTGGTAGAATCATGAACTAATGTCTTGGTAGAATCATTGAACTAACGGTCTTGGTATAAACATGAACTAACGGACGTGGAACTATTTGAAACTAACAATTATATGTGTTATGTTAAGTAACTATTGATACATTGTTATGCACTATATTGTGAATTCATTGACGATGTGTTTGAACATAAACTATACATATTTTGGCAATGGGTTGTAAACACACAGTTGCAAGTTTTGTTGTGCGGAACTTGGGACTGAGTGGATTTACAATGCCTTTGTTGCATAAACAATTTTGAAAGGCTTTACATTTCAACTCAAACTCTATGAACTCACTCAACCTTTGTGTTGACACTTTTTAGCATGTTTTATCTCAGGTATCTAAGGCATTCACTTCATGGGATGCATGTGGACATATCATAGAGTCGCGGTGACGACGCGTCTCACTTGGGTTTTACGAACTTTAAAAACATCGCTTGACTTAAACAAACTTATTTCCGACAATTTGATTTTCAATTGGGACCTACACTTTGTAAACTCTGATTATTTTATTAAATCAAACGATGTATTTTCCAAACGACACTTTAGGTCGCTCTCATATAATGTGATGCTATGACCAGCCAACCCCTGTGAATTCCATTCCACTGCAAAATAGGTAATTTGAGGGTGTGATTGGTATCAAAGCTTCAGTTATAGAGAACTAGGTTACATCATTGACCCTAGACTATAACTACATCATTATAGCATCTTATCATTTCATCATAAGTGCATGTTCACTTTACATGGGTTTATATGCACATTTTTCGAAGTTATTTACTTTCATTTCTAATCGATTGTCACATAGATGCCTTTAAATACCCATCCTATTATCATTTCCTCCTACTCCAATGTGGAGAATGCCTTGTCATTCCTTATCACAATTTAATATCACTGATTCATCACCGATAACGTCGAATGCCGAGATAAACCTTTAAGTAGGGCAAAGTCACTCTCACTCCTTTATTTCACCACTAACATGTCGAGTTACACGTTATTCACGCATTAAGTCACTAGACCATCATACATTTGAAGCACTTACGACACCTCATAACCCATCTTTTGGGAACCCGCCGATTATTTTGAAAAGTAACCTCAAACTTATCACCTCACATCACATCTCTTTAGAGCTCTTATTCTTAACATAGGACTTTGCTACGTCTCACCTTTCCTCTCATTTTGAAGAGTTATGGCACCGAAGAAATGCACCAAAATGACACCACCGCTATCCAAAAGTATATGAGGATAGTATAACGAGGCACTAAGGAAAGAACGGCAAGCCGGCTGCCTGCCGCCGAGGCCACTTGCCGCTGCCGAAGCTAGACTTGCTACTGCTATAGGAGCCGCAGAGGATCTGAGAAATTGTACATACAAGGACTTTAAGAACCGTGATCCTACAAAGTTCAAAGGCACGAAGGAGCCACCCTATGGTTCGATGGTTTGAGAAGATGGAGTATGTTTTCTTCTATGCAATTGCCCAGATGACTACAAGGTGAAGTTTGCCACTGGTACACTCTTAGATGGCGCAATGTCATGGTGGAATTCGTATGCGCAGCCTATTGGTATCGAAAATGCTTACAAGCTCACATGGGATCAATTCAAGAGGTTGTTGACAAAGAAGTATTGTCCACGCACGGAGGTGAAGAAATTAGTAACGAATTTTATGAGTTAGTGATCTTGGTTATGACATCGAGACCTACATTAGGAGGATTCAAGAATTGGCTGCACTATGTCCATCAATGGTTTCGACAATGAGAAACCATGGAAAATTTCATTGGATGACTTCCACAATGTATTTAAGGAGATGTAACTTCTTCCGATCCACAAACAATTGAAGAGACTATTAGGATAACTCAAAAACTCATGGCTCAAGTCGTGAGAGGGGAAAACATTATCAACAATAACCGTAGCAACAATCACAACAACCAAACTAGCAACAACAAAAGGAAATGGGAAAATGACCGGGAGGTTATGACACGACAACCAAATCAACACTAATCATCATCAACAACGTATAGAGGGAAGAAACCACAATGGTTTATGTTGCTGCATCAATAGAAGGCGTGAGTTATGCCGAACCTACCCACTATGTAATCGATGTAAGTATCATCACTCGGTCTTTGTCCCGTAAGTGCTACAAGTGTCAAAAACTAGACACCATGCCGTGAATTGTAGGCAAGATCATAGTTACATGTTACTTAAATGCGGGAGCAAGGACACTATCGAATCAATGTTCACAACCAAGGTCAACAAGTTGAAGGTGCTCATGGGAATGCATACATATTAGAATGAGGAGAAGCTCGTCAAGGTATCAACAATGCGGAAGAGTGAAGAAGTTCGGAAACTAACAGTCTCATTTTTCTTATGTACTATGTCGTACTAAGTTTATGTCTTCCATCGTATTCGGATCTTATGACTTTAGATGTACTACTTTTGATAAACCACTTGTTGTAAAATATTCTCATTAAGCGTACTTTCTTTCCTTCTTCGATTGTTATCACTTACAAGGTTTAGATATTTGTAAACATCGAGAGTTATAACAACTAAACCGAACGTCACATTATCGCTCCTTAATTATACATAGCCTAAATGTCAATTATTATGGAGGATATCGTTCTTTAATTATACATAGCCTAGCTAACTATGTCTAATTCTGGAGGGATCATGTTATGTTGGGAGCAGCATTATAAGTCTTAGTGCAAGCTGGTTTTACATATTCATAAAGTCAAAGTGTTACTCATGTGAGATTCATCCAATATTTTCTTTACAATGATGTTTTGTACCTAATCATCGATAACCATAATGACATCTCTTCATGACTTCTTTCCTCGTTATTCATCACAAACTCAAAAATTCATAGACTAACATCGAACCCATTCAGGACCTTCCTTTTGGTTGGGCTTAATGTGACAACTCGTATTTTCAGGTCCTATTTCAAAACATTACTCATGCTTCATCATTTATCATTTATCGTAAACTAGGTTTACGAGCATCAAATTCGCGTAACCTTAATGGTTTAGCTGTGAATTCATGAACATTTCATCAAGGACATTCCATATAGACTAAGTTTGGTCTACATTTCATTGGCATCATTATAATCATATTAGTTCATGCATGGTTTTGCATTTTTCATTAAACGTTTATTTTCCTATTAAATAAACGCTATCGTAAACATTTATTTTGAACATTTAATCCGACACTTCCAAAATATTCCTAATATATTTTTATACTCATTTTAAGACTATAAAATTATATTATTAATTTACCCGATGTTTTAAATTTATTTCGAATATAAATTGTTATGTTTATATAATTACGACGGTTTTTGTAAATTCAACCCGATAATTATTATTTCACTCAAATTTTAAAAGAAATGTATTTTTATAATTTTTATGACCTCAATATATTTTATTTTGATCCGTTAAAATTTATTTTTAGTTAACGCTACCCTAAAAGCTTAAATATGTACACAAGTTACTATTTATCCTTAATTAACTACACAATTACTCAACATTAAAACACTTGATTGTTATTAAATGCATCTAGTCTTATTTTGTTTATAAATGTCGACCAAGCACAAAGATGACTCAACCAAATGACTCACTTATACTTAATAAATATCTACTCATGATATTAACACATTCAACTCATCCATTCACAAAGAAATAGATCAAAACATTTCTCCTCTCTGCTAGAACCGCCACCCAAGGACCATGAAGGATCATCATAAAATTTTCAAGACAAGGATTTTATCACTCTAGTATCACTTGTTATTAAGGTTTTGCAATAAAAACCTTGGGTGATTAGGAAAATCCATTGTCCATAAACCTCATCAAGTAACTAGTAAGCATCCATATTCATCATCATATCTCATATTTATTTTATGGTCATTTCATTTTATTTGAGAAATCATGCAAGTCTCATGGATGTTTATACCACTTTTACATGTTTTTAAGAGTTATATATATATTGGTCATCCTATAATTATTCCTTGTTATTTATCACTCTTGGTGATGTCTAGGAACCCATGACACCCTAAGAAGGTGTATGGTAGGATTAGAATAGCTTCGAGTTGTTTTGAATTGGTTGGAATAGGTTTGGCGAGTGAAAAACTCATTTCGACAAGTCTAATTAAGGGTCTGTCCTTATTTGGAAAATCTGGAAAATCCGACAGTAAGCAAAATATTTTGGGCTAGATATTTGGAAAATATACTTTAAAATGAAAACGTGGCCACTTGAACGGGTTAAACGGAGCTATAACAAAACAAGTTATGCTATTTTTGAAGTTTGACTAATTTAAAACTAATTATTCAGAAAATTCAGCATTGCTGTCTCGACTTTTTACGAGTCAAAAATGAGTCTTAAACGTTGTTAAATGTGTCGAATTTATCAAAAATATATGTTATCAATGACCGTGGATATAAAGAACGAGAAAACGGACTTATAACGACAAAGTTATTCACATTTAAAAAAGTTGTCCGAATCTTTATTCTATTAGCAAAATTAACATATTTTCTATTAAACACATACTACGCAACCAGGGACCACTGGGGTCGTTTAACAATGACGAAGTACTTTTGATAAAGTAAGTTCGCCAGCATATTTTCAAAATGTCAAACCATTTGTCTAGCGGAATTAAACGGTAAGATACACGGTCACTTAAACTTTGCCGGAAAACCATCCTTCAACTATATTTGGGACACAAGTACCACTTTAGCCTATATTTTTCTATGAACGAACCTCTATGATGATAACTTGAACACTAAAACTTTGAGATAATGATACAACCCACCAAAACCGTTGAGTTGCTTTAACACTTGACGGCATCATTTTACGACTAGCCGAGGCCATTTAGTCACTTTCATGAAAATTCAACGACATTATTTTACGGCGAAAAGTTATAATTTCCTAATAAATCACTAAATGATTATCGTCGGATATCATTTCAACGTAAATACATGTGGAGTAATTTAAAATGGTCAAGACGTTAAGAGATTATTTTTCTAATAGAGAAATATTATTTTCAAAATTCAAGTGGTATAGATATCATCCCAATTGCATGCATAACATTACATCATAACTTATTATGTATCATATCATTCATAATAGGTCAAGTTTAGAGATTCACGCTACATTTCGGTGTATCCACTTTTGTCATCATAATCATTGCAATAGGTGAGTTACATAGCCCCATTTTCAATTGTTTTAATGCTTTTATTCAACTATTTGGGGGAGATACATGCTCATTAATTTTTGACATTCATGATTATTTGCAACTACATGTTTAATGAATCGAATGTTTAGTCATATTCTATATCATAAATCATTGAGCTAAATATCTTGGGATTATTCTTGAACTAAAGGTCTTGGTATTATCACGGAGCTAAATGTCTTGGGATTATCATTGAGCTAACGGACTTGGTATAATGTTGAACTAACGGTCTTGGTAGAATTATGAACTAACGGTCTCGTAGAATCATTGAACTAACGGTCTTGGTATAAACATGAACTAACGGACGTGGAACTATTTGAAACTATACTCTAATTATGTGTTATATAATAACTATTGATACATTAAGTTATGCACTATATTGTGAATTCATTGGACTTATGCGTGTTTGAACATAAACTATACATATTTTGGCAATGGGTTGTAAACACACAAAGTTGCAAATTTTGTATGGGCGAACTTGGGATCGAAAGTGATTTACAATGCCTTTGCTACATAAACAATTTTGAAAGGCTTTACATTTCAACTCAAACTCTATGAACTCACTCAACCTTTGTGTTGACACTTTTACCATGTTTTATCTCAGGTATCTAAGGCATTCACTTCATGGCATGCATGTGGA
Source organism: Chrysanthemum makinoi (assembly GCA_910596185.1). Taxonomy (NCBI): domain Eukaryota; kingdom Viridiplantae; phylum Streptophyta; class Magnoliopsida; order Asterales; family Asteraceae; genus Chrysanthemum; species Chrysanthemum makinoi. Next base: position 194,714,234 of record OU343217.1, on the reverse strand, counting down.
CATATCATAGAGTCGCTGGTGACCACGCCTCATTTGGGATTTATGAACTTTTAAAAACATCGCTTGGACTTGTAACAAACTTATTTCCCGCGACAATTTGATTTTCATTTGGGACTTATAATTTGTAAACTCTGATTATTTTATTAAATCAAACGATGTATTTTCCAAACGACTTTAGGTCGTCAATATAATCAGATTATGATGCATGACCACAACCCCCAGAATTTTGCATTCAACAAAAGTGTAATTTGGGGGTGTGACACGCCGTACCAAGATAAGACAGTTATAATAAAGCTGCTATAAAAGTGTCTTTGATCACTTTCGATGAATGAGGTACACGTTCACTGTTCTCGTGATCAACATAGTACGCTCGCGGATTAGGTATAATTCAAGAATTTCTTGACATGGGGTTTCTCGTAATGCTTCTAGCCGTTTCAAACCGAGCCGCCTCAGCATGACAACACGGAGTGAGTGAACCAATGAGATTCAATCGATTGATAAAATAAAAAACAATCGCAGTATTGCACAATAGAAATTGTTTTTACAATACAACGAGGTTTTAGTAAAAAATCATTTATCAATCATAAACACCTTTGATTTGAAATATAGTACACATTGATGTCCTTAGGAGAAAAGAGTTTTAAAACACAACAACCTTTCCAAATGCATCCCATTAACCATTTTCTTGGACCGGATTGATTCAATGAATCACCACACCATTTATAGGTCCATATGACACAAGCAAGTCTTGGCATACCACACAAGGATAGTGTGTAGGACTCAAAGATATAATCTCACATTCCACATTGTGTGAATAGTGAGTCTTCAAGAAATAAGTGTCCTAAAGAGATTAATTGATGATCTCGTGGCTCTAGACTCAATTTGTGCATATTTGGTTCCTATATCTGAGACTAGGAGTGGTCTCCTTTTCAATATCAACAATCTCTAGAAGAAAGTCGATAGATTATGTAGGTTCCCCGTGAGAATGAAACAAGTCATTTTAAGAGGAACTTGAGTGGCTTGGGAAGTTAGTGCTGCATCACTGGGTCCATGTCTTGTCTTCAATACCGTGTTACCTTAGTAACCACTAGTAAAGATATGAATTGAACCCTATTGAATTATTGAGGGCTATTTCTTTTTCACCCTTTTCACATTAATTTTTTCATTCTTCAACTCTTCAAGTTACTCAGACTTCTATAACTAGAACCTTGTTGGGTTTGTTCCAAAGACTAGCTCATTCTCAACCGCACTTTTCCCATTTCTCACTTTTCTCCTTTTTTCATCATACCTAAGGACTCTACACAATCTAGTGGATTGTCCCTTGGTAGATCCCTCCGGTTCCGGCATCATGGAACTCAACCTAACCTTATCATCCTTATATCACCATACATAAAGTAAAGTTGGTCTGTCTTTTTGGTATCATTCATTTGCCATTGGAACCAATTGAAAACCATTTGAAAATCAATCAAGATACTTGTGATATAGAATCAAAGCATTTTATCTTAATTTTTTGATATTTTAGAAATTCTCCCCCAACATATGCATAAAAATTCTAGAGTTTGTTTAGCAACATGGAGGCAAGAGATCTTTGAAATCGCTAGATTGATATGAAAGGTCCAATCTTTTGATTAACATTTTCTAAAATCATCATCATCACTTCCCAATCAATTAGAGTAGATAAAACATTTTGAGGAAGGATGAGGTTTTCAAAAGTTTGTTCCCCCTCAATATGTGCCTCGAATTTTAAAAGAATTTTGCACATATTAGTGGGAATCCTGACTAGAGACATTCAAACACGCTTCAATAATTTTGAGGTTTAAAATAGTTGCCCCCTCAACATGCATAGAAATTTGAAATCGCTTTGACACTTAAGGGAGGCAAACATACTAATCACTTATGAAACCATCTATCGAATTATCGGCTTAGATCCATTTTAAATCACAAATTCTCCCGATACAATTATCAAATCATTTGAGATTTGTGATATCTGTAGATTTAAATTGATTTTGAAAGCTTTTAAAGAGAATTGGACTAGTTTATGAAAAGTTTTAACTCGATAAGGATCTAATTTTGAGACTTTAACTCCATTGATTAAACATGCTGATTATCTTTTGAAAACATAATAGTAATGTCTGGTACCATTGTTTGCAAAATACACTTTTGATTTAATTAAAATCATTCCCCCCTCAATCAATGACATAAGTTGTTGATTGAGAGATAGATATTTTGACAACTGTTAGTACGTGATGATTTTCAAAAAGATTGAGTCGAGTAATTTTAAGGCAATTAGTTTTCATTAGATAGGGTGATTGTTTTATAGAATCGAGCATGAGATTTGAAACCAGCTTTAAAACATGGCTCGTTTCTTTCATTAAAGAGCGGGTTATTTCTAAATGACAATAAACCATCTATTTCTTTTCTCCCAAAAAATATTTTTGATTTTTGAATTTTTTTTTCCTTTTTTTTATTATGAACATTCAACAACATCTAAAGTCCCGTGTCATTTTTGAATGACAAGACAAAAACAAGAGATATTTTTATCGAATCGAGAAAATAAGATAAAACGACAATATTTTTGAATTTCTTAGTTTATAATTTTCTATTTGATTTTGAAGATTTTATATTTTGTATATTTTTTTCAAAAATATTTACAAAAGATAGATGAAGGAAAGACCTTTACCCTTTCTTCCTCCCCGAAGACGTTTGAGTGTTTCAGGTTGAAGGCTTTTCAATCCAAGTCGTGAAAGAATAAACTCAAAACGTTCTCTTGGAAGAGCTTTGGTGAAGATGTCCGCTAACTAGTATTCAGACCTCACAAAATAGAGTTCTACCACACCTTTTTCCACTTGTCTCCGATGAAATGATGTCTGATGTCGATATGCTTTGCTCTCGAGTGTTGAACATTGTTGCATGAGAGGAATAGCACTTTATTATCACAAGACAGGAGAGTCGAATACAAAGCCGTAGTCAGTTAATTGAGATCTCATCCATAGGATTTGAGCACAACAAGATGACATGGCTATGCGATTCACCAGAAATAGAAGTACTCATTTGCTTTTGATGACCACCACCAAGCTTATCCACCTAAAACCGAGCACCTCCGTATCGATCTAACGAGTATCTTGACACCTCGCATGATCTCGTGACGTGATATGTTTAGTGACATACCGGTGTCCTTCGAGTACCAAAGTCCCATGTTGATGGTTCCTTGGAGGTACCAAAGACCCGCTTAACCGCTTCAGGTGCTTTTTGTAGGCTTAGCTCGTATCTAGCACACATGCATACAATAACATAATATCGCTCATGGCTGTAGGTACATAAGGATCCGATCATGCTACGATATTTCGTTTGGTCTACCATGATCCCCGAAAGTGGTCCTCATCGCTTGGTTCGTCTAACAATCGGGAGGTCAACGTGGTCACTTGAATCAATTCCAAATTTCTTTAAAATCTCTGTTGCATATTTAGATTGATTTATGAAAATGCCTTCTGACTTTGTAAAATTTGTAAACCCAAGAAAAATGACATTTGTCCCATCATTGACATTTGAAATTTGGAACCCATTTCTTTGAAAAACGATCACATTCATTGAGGTCGGCCGAGGCAAAGATGATATCATCAACATAAATTTGAACGAATTAAATGTTTGCCCGACTTCCGGTGAACGTATTGGATCAATCGCTCCTTTGTTGAATCCTAGAGGAAGAAACTTTGATAGCGTATCATACCATGCCGGAGTCGGCTTTTTTAAACCGTAAAGAGCTTTCTTCAAACGATAAACGTGAGTAATGTTCGATTCACAAAGCCTTCAGTTGTCGACGTGAGACGACTTCTTTAAGATCTCCTCCGTCGAAATTCCGCTTTACATCCATCCGATAGACTATATGTTCTTTTGCAAGATTAGCCAAGAATATTCTCGATTGGCCGATTGGTACACCGGAGCAAATGATTCTTCAAATTCTATGCCCTCCTCCCGACGGTATCCTTTTGCAACCAATCTAGCCTTATTCTTTAAAACATCGCTCATCAAGTTTTACTTTGAAGATCCACTTGAAAGCAATGATCATAGCACAATCTGAGCGTGTACTAATTCCCATACATCGAGATCATCAAACTCATGAATTTCTTCTGCATGGCATTGAACCACTGCTTCATTCATGGCGCTTTAACATCTTTGGTTCGATCTTAGAGAGTACGGAGTTGAAGAAGCACCATAAGGCATCGGTTGCAAGTTGTTTCGTGTGGATACCTGGACGAGGATTTCAATGATGTTGTCTAATGGATGATCGTGAGTCCATTTTCTTCGAGGTTCATGCGCTTGTTTGAGGGACCGGTAGAAGAGTCGATGTATCTTGTAGAAGATGGTTCGAATGATGATTCAGAGCAAATATATTTTCAAATGGAGCATCTTCGTAGCAGGGATTGACTTCATCCTGAGGAAACGTAAACATTTTCATGATGTACACTTGATGATGAAGATTTGTGAAGAACCATTATTGGTAAAGAAGCTTCGCTTAATGACATAGAAGTTGAAGGGTTAATTCATTGATGTGATAGAAGCCTCCTCGATGATTGATTGACATATCATTGTTACTTGGCTCAAATTGTTCATCAAACATGGATCAAACAGCTTTAAATCATCTTCGCAGAGGGGTACATATGGAGTTGTCGATGAGGAGTTTGGTACAAGAAATGAACCAATGGGACTGCTTTTTGAAGGGTCCGTAACTGGAATGTCAGAGCCATTTGACCGATCAGCTCATCAAACGTAACGTGAATTGTTTCCATGATGTTTCGGGTTCTTTGTTGTAGATTCGTATCCTTTTCTCGCTTGCATATCCTACAAAAAATCCAATGTCCGCTTTAGCTTTAAGTTTTCCTAAATCTTGGCCCTCATTAGTTGGATAACACAATGCACCAAACACACGGAGGAATGAGAGATTAGGTTTTCTGTTGTGAACAAGTTCATATGGAAGTTTTTCCAGCAAAGGTGAATCGTGAGAACGATTTGTGGTGTAGCATGCAGCATATGGTTCACCCGTGAGAAACATAGAACCTTTGAGTAAATCAAAGATTGTCCTATGCTTCCACAAAGAGTTCGACGCCTTTCAACTACACCGTTCTGTTGAGGAGTTCGAGGAACACTTCTTTGATGACCGATTCCAATACTTTCATAAAACTCACTAAGTTGTTTGTTAACAAACTCCGCCCATTGTCCGTTCAATGATTCGACGGCTTTGTTAAGACGAACCCTACTGCTTGATGAGTTTGATGATGATATTCGAGTTTCATCCTTGACCTAGGAACTTTACCTGTGAATCTAGAGAAATCATCAACCACAACTAACACATATTTTTCCAAAGATATTTCAGACTTCATGGGTCCACATAAGTCCATGTGAATTGTATGAAGAACTCAGACCGAAGTTTGTAGGTTTGGGTTTATGGGCATACTTCTTGCTTTTTCCCAATTGGCATTTAACAAAGATGATCCTTTTCATACTTTAAGTCTAGGTAAACCAACAACTAAGTCCTTCTAGAGAGATCATTGATGGTCAAGTTCAAGTGATTGAGACTCCACGTGCCATAACCATGACTTTGTTTTAGAAGTCCTTGACAACAAGCAAATTGGAGAAGACTTCATCATATCTTCGATAGAGATGGTGTATAGTTTGAACCACGTGGTTCCTCTTTAAAGTTCCTTACCATCAAGTTCTCTAACTAAACAAGTATGTTTTCTCGAAGCTACTTCTAGATAAGAATCGCTGAATTGACCAACGAGAACAAAAGTTATGACCAAGACCTTCCACATATACCCTGAGATGACACTTTTTCCAACAACATAATCTCCATAACCCAATTGCAATCAAATGATCATTCCCAATCTAACCTTCCGATGAATTTGCTCTCACGAAGTTCATGAGCAGCGACCGTCTCATATGTTGGAAATGTACCGAGTCCAGTACCACGTAACGATTTGAATATCAGAGCTGAACACGCACAAGAATGGATAACTGGATAATTGGGATCCCTATGCAAGAATGGGTTCCACTTGATTAGTAACAAGGATTGGAACACCCACATCGAAATAGAAACATCCATATCGAAGTAGAAGCAATGGAATTTGGGAATAGATGCGTCGGTGTCCAGATTTGACCTATTCAAAGTATGTTCACTTAAGGGAATAGTTCTACCAAGTAGGCATCCATTTACTAGTGGGCATAGTCTTAGCGCTTGAGAACAAAAACCGATTATTCTTATGCCAAAAGGTATCCAATAATAACCTATCTTTATAAATATTCTTCCGCTGGTTTCCATCGTTTTCTAACAATTTTTCGCTCTTTTGCCTTTTAGCCTTCTTTGCACGATTATTAGTGTTAACAATTTTAACCGGCATTTGACCCATTAGACAAAGCATTCACCACATTCATGATTAGCAACAAAATTCATGCATCATTACAAGGTTTGCAAATAGTATCGAATTAATTAATTACAAGACGCTTATGGCTAATACTAGAATCAACACGATTCATTTTATTCAACTCAAGCTTAAAGTTCCTAGAATGGTCTTCTACTCTCTTCCAATGCACATTCTTAGCTTGCAAGGTCCTATCATTCTTTGTATTGTCTTGAGACTTTGACCCGCCGCTTTTTAATGTCATCGATTACCCGTAGAATGGGAACATTAGTTGGTTGATCTACTTTTGCACTCCTCAACTTGAATGTGCAAGGATCAACTACTTGAAGGCACATTGTGTTTACTTTCTAAGACTGGGTAATGTAACGGATTCTTGCTTGGCACTAGGCATAGAACAAGGCTTCACAGCATTTGGATTTTTCACCTAAGGATTTTGACATGTTGCAATTACACATTCTCGCAGCATGTTTGGCATGGAGGCAAGCAAACCTAATTTCACTATCAAGAGGTTTGTTAATGAAGTCCTCTTCAATCTCACTGGAGACATTCTAGACTATCCTTAAGGTGAGCACAATAGTCATGAAACGCAGTTTCATTATTCCTAAGATGAGGAATATATTTAACCGCCACAACATATTTGCGTCTAAGGGTGACTTTGAAACAACATTCTTATTAAAACAAGTGGCGCTTTCCCATTTTCCGACTTTTCGATTCTCAATTTCCTTTGTAAAGACGCTATTTTTTCGTTGTTTTGGTCACGAGTGACTTTCATTGAATCATATAACTCTTTAAAGTGTCGCTTAACTTTTTCATTTTCTTCTAGAAAACTCTCGCTTCCTTGTAAGGCATTAACCAAGTTTTGAAGACAAAGTTTGAGAGTACTGAGAATCTAAAGGAGGAGGCATTTGGGATCCATTCACATTGTTCTTTTCACCCTTCAATTGAGAGATTTGGGCTTTCAACTTTTGATCGTGTTACAATGAGCTTCAATATGTTCATCACGCTTGCTAATTTCAAAACCGCATCAAATTCAGAGCATCCAAGGAAGTATTGATATTTGAGGTTTTAACATTTTCTTTTAGATGTTGATATTTTAGTTGTAAATCAAAATGTTCAACTTCTAGTTTAGAAAGATGCTTTACCAAATTATCGTGATCATCCCCGACAATTTTCTCATTAAGTTTTCAATTAATCTTTTCAAGCTCAATGACACTATCATGGGAGACTTTCAGAGCAATGTGATAATTCATGAAATTAAGAAGCATTAATGGAGCAATTCATAGCAGTGTAAAACACATCTTGAGCAATACATTTAGAAATAAGATTCTCATTCAAGGTATGCAAGTTCTTCCTCTCAATCTCATTATATTTTAATGCTCGCTCATAGTCACTAACCTCAACTATTATTGCATCAAATTCCTTTTCCATTCCTTTAATATCTGAACTTATCCCCTTTATAAGACTCTCAAAATGATCTTTTAGTAGTTTGAAGAAAGGCATGACCTCGCTAGATAGCATTCTTTTTTGTTCTCAAACCCCTTTTCCCTCTCGCTATCCCAAATGGGTGTGATCCTTTTTACATGTTTTCTCAAAATCGACAAATAGTTGAATAACATATTAATGATTAAGGTCTTGTTTTAGTGGCAATAGTTCTAGGAACTAAATGCAATGGTGTATTTGAGGATACACAACAAGAAGATGCATTTTCCTAAGAGGGTTTGTTTCAACAAGATTTTCTTTTGTTTATCTAAACCTTTTCTAGAACACTTGTTCCGTGTTAACAACGCCCTGAGGCTTAAATTTGTTTAAGGAAATCCAATTCTCCTTCTTGTAATCATGGGTGTGATAATTATTTTCTTATCTTTACATATTGGATCATCTAACTTCTTGTTCATCCTTTCCCAAGTGACTTCATCGATTTATTATCTTCCTCAGGCATCAAATAAACTGGTTTCTCGCCTAGGTTTAAGGATTTCATTGCCATCATAGAGTCTCAATGGTGTTCCTGTAATGTATGTGACAACTCTCGCACTTTCAAAAGGTCATTTTACAAACTTCTAAAAGTTTCACTATTTCATCATTTATCGAAACTAGGTTTTACGAAAAAACAATTTCGCTGCGAACCTAAATGGTTTAGCAATTCACAGAACATACTATCAAGATTATTTCATATAGACTAGATTTAGTCTACATAACATCAATAACATCATTTCATATCGGTTCATGCATGATTTTGCATTTGTTCATTAAACGTTTATTTTCATATTAAATAAACGCCATCGCAATTAATATTTCCTCAACAATTGATCCGCTACTTCAAAAATATTCATAATATATTTTATACCATATTAAGATTATAAAAATAATATTATGAGTTTACCTGTTGTTTTAAATTTATTTTGTATATAAATTGTTATATTTATATAATTACTTAATTTCCAGAATACTACACAATAATTATTATTTCACCAATTCTAGTAAGAAATGTATTTTTATAATTTTTATGACCTCAATATATTCTATCTTGACCCGTTAAAATTTATTTTTATCTAACGCTACCCTAAATATTCAAATGTGTGTACAATTTACCACATGTCTTCAAGTAACTTACATATAATTATACTTATACATATATAAAAAAAAAATATATATATATAAGAGATCAAAATACCTTTCCACACAAGGAAGTACTAAGTTTGTTAAATATCTTGCACTTGTAAATTGTATACCTTAAAGATAACAACACATACTATCCATAATATCAAGGTGTAATAGATCAAAGGCATTCTCTCCTTCACATAACCGCCAACTGGGACCAAGAAGAAGGGATCATCATAAATTTTTCTAACCAAGTTATTCACACTCTAGATTTACTCTTGATTAAGGTTGTGCAATAAAAACCTTGGGTGATTAGGAAAAATCCTTTGTTCTAATAACCTCATCAAGTTTACTAGTAAGCATTCATATCCATCATCATATTTCATATTCATTGAAATATTCATTTCATTATATTTGAGAAAACATGCAAGTCTCATGGATGTTTATACCACTTATACATGTTTTTAAGAGTTATATATACTTAAGTCATCCTATAATTACTCCTTGTTATAAATCACTCTTGGTGATGTCTATAGGAACCCATGACACCCCTAAGGTGTATGGTAGGATTTGAATAGCTTCGAGTTGTTTTGAATTGGTTAGAATAGGTTTTGTTGATAAAAACTCATTTCGACAAGTTTAATTTAGGGTCTGTCCATATTTTGAAAATCTGGAAAATCCGACAGTTTGTAAAATATTGTGGGCTAGATATTTGGAAAATATACTTTAAAACGAAAACGTGGCCACTTGAATGGGTTAAAACGGAGCTATAACGAAGAAGTTATGAATTTTGAAGTTTGTGACCTAAAACTATTTGTTTCAGAAAATTCAGCATGCTGTCTCAATTTTACGAGTCAAAATGAGTTTTGCGTTGTTAAATGTCGACTAATCAAAAATATATTATTATATGTTATCACGATTCCGTGGATATAAAGAACATGGAAAATGGACTTATAACGACTAAGTTATTCACATTTTAAACAAGTTTCCGTAACTTTATTATATAAGAAAAATTAGTATATTTCTATTAGACAAACGGGGCCAACAAGGACCATGTTGAGGGTCGTTTTTAACATTGATGTAGAACTTTTCATAAAGTGATGTCTTCTAGTAAAAGTAAGTTCGCCATTTTTCAAAAAATGTCAAACCATTTGTCAAGCTGAAATTTAAAATTTAATAAGATAAATGGGTCACTTCAATTTTGGTTTAAAACCATCCTTAAACTATATTTTGGACACAAGTACCATACTTTACCTATATTTATCTCTATGATCGAGACCTCTAGGATGAAACTTAAATGCTAAAACTTTGAGATAATGATACAAGCTTCCCAAACCGTTGAGTTCGCTTTCTTAACACTGAATGACACCATTTTACGACTAGCTTTTCGAGGTCTTTAGTACTTTCATGAAAATTTCAACGACATTATTTTACTTCATCAAAGTTATAATTTCACAATAAATCACTAAATGATTATCGTAGGATATCATTTCAACGTATATACTTGTAAAGTAATTTATAAATTGTCAAGACGTTATAAGATTATTTCTCGACGAGAAATATTATTTTCAAAAATTCACAAGTGGTATAGATATCATCCGAATTGCATGCATAACATTACATCATAACTTATTATTTATCATATCATTCATAATAGGTCAAGTTTAGAGATTCACGTTACATTTCGGTGTATCCACTTTTGTCATCATAAGCATTGCAACAGGTGAGTTTCCATAGCCCCATTTTCAATTGTTTTAATTCTTTTAATAAACTCTTTGGGGGAGATACATGCTCATCAACTTTTATGACATTCATGATTATTTGTAACTATATGTTTATCTGAACTGAATGTTTAGTCATATTCTATATCATAAATCATTGAGTTAAATGTCTTGGGATTATCATTGAGCTAAATGTCTTGGGATTATCATTGAGCTAAATGTCTTGGGATTATCATTGAAGCTAAATTGGGATTATCATTGAACTAAAGGTCTTGTATAATCATTGAACTAAACGCCTGGTACAAACATGAACTAATGGCCTTGGAACCATTTAAACCATAATGCACTATGTGTTATGTCAAGTAACAATGATACATTAAGTCATGCTTATTATGTGATTTCATTTGACATCACGCGCTTTGAACATAAACTATACATATTTTGGCAATGTTGTAAACACACAAAGCTGTTTGTATATGAACTCTGGAACTGAAAAGGATTTACAATGCCTTTGTTGCATAAATCCATTTTGAAAGGCTTTACATTTCAACACAAACTCTATGAACTCACTAACTCTTTGTGTTGACATTCTAGCATGTTTTATCTCGTGTATCTAAGGCATTCACTTCTGGCATGCATGAGGACATATCATAGAGTCGCCGATGACGACGCCGCCTCACTTGGGTTTATGAACTTTAAACATCGCTTGACTTGTAAATAAACTTACTCACAAATTGATTTTCATTTGGGACCTATACTTTGTAAACTCTGATTATTGTATTAAATCAAACGATGTATTTTCCAAACGACACTTTAGGTCGTTCAATATAACTGTGATTGTGGTGCTATGATGTACCAACTGTGAATTCATTCCAAGAAAACAAAATTGGGGTGTGACAGTAATAACCTTATCTTTCAAGCTTGTTCTTCAAGTTTTTAGATTAGAAAATCATTCAAAGTTTGATTCCTTCAAGAAATTTCCTCGCTTAAGCACCATTTTCTTGAAGTTTTGTTTTGCTTAGCGCTTTTGAAAGTTTTTGTAAGGAATTTAACTCTTGTTTTAACACTTTCTTCTAAAATTACTTTTTCTAATAATTGAAATGATTTGGTTATCCAACTCCCGCTTCAGCGGTATTTAGCTCAAACTTAGCACGTTGTTCATAAATGGCAACTCGCTATTTATAGGCATTAAGGACCTGAATCATCAAGGCACATGCGCAGTATTCATCACAAACATAATCATCATTGACTGCAGGAGATACATCACTTGATACAATCACACTTTCACTTTGTTTCACATATTGATCATATGGGACAACATTGATAATACCCATATTTTCAATATCTGACTCAATGATTTCAATTGATTGTATTTCATTATATCTTTTTGGCACATCAACTTCATCATATA
>OU343217.1:194651615-194701988 GCA_910596185.1 Chrysanthemum makinoi | reverse complement strand
CTACACATTGTATGGCTACTACATGTTTTGTTCTTGAGTAATACTTGTTGTTATGATACTGCTATATTATTAGCGTGGGTTGATTTGTGTATTCTTTGTGCCACTTTCTAGTTAATTGCCTACCTTTAGCTTTTAGATTTTTGTTTGACTTATATGTATTCGTTTACAGTTTAATTGTATGCCATATTTATGTTTAGATGGAATCATGATGCTATGCTTGATTTTGTTTCGATACTTGTATGACTGGTTGTTTGTATGTGCTTAAATATATCATAGATGCGTTGCCTTGATTTGGTCTCCTTTATCTATGTTTCTTTTGGTTATCTGTTATTATTATGTTATGTAGGTTCCTCATTGACTCATTGTTCTCTCAATTAAGTTGCATTGTTTAAGCTTTACGTTTGTTATATTTACTTTCCTTTGGGCTTTTAGCTAAATGGCATTTCTTTTCCTCACGGTTTAGAGTTTGGAAGATGGGCTTTGATGGGCTGAGAGTTGGAATATTTGAGTGGACCGACCCTAGTTACCTTATTATTTTTGAACTTATTTTGAAGAGAAATTGTTTTGAGTTTTTTTTAATTTTTTTCATTTCATTTTGATATATTGGATTTTGTAATTTTCATTGTAAGTCATTCGTTCATGTATTTATTTTATTTTATAAGGGTTTCGTTTGCAAAATTTTAGTTGTATGTTCGATATGACACGAGAATGTAATGCCCTACCTTGCCGGGTTGGGGTGTTACAATTATGAATTATCCGACAGTTTCATGATATAAGTTGACACATGAGGACTTGGGTAGACATTAGGCTTCCGTATGTTTTGATCTTTTTCGATTCTTTTGATTTTCGTTTGGAGTTGACTCCGATATTCTTTTTTCTTCACTGATGCGACCTTATTCTTTTCGCATTTGATTTTGTAATGATGTGGTTCGTCATGACCTGAGGCAGAATATGATGACAATAAGGACTTGTTATGCGTCTGATGATATAACGCTGATCAGCGTGATAATAACGAGATATAATTTTTAATTTATTGGAATGTCGATGTCACAGGGAAATGCATTGTTAATCCCATTGAATGGACTTGACTTATATCAGATTGTTGTCAATCTCATATTCGTTTGGAGTGCATGCCTCGTTGCAAGATTTCGCCCAACATCTATTACGTATAAGTTTTATGCCTTTGGAACGAAATGCGTTATGATCTTTGTGAAACTATGGTTACTACGTCTACATTAAACTTATGCGTCTCCATATTGCCCTGCGACTTAATTTTGAGGGCAATTTTCTTTTTTAGAAAGGAAAGAGTTGTAAAACCCTAAAATAGTAAGCGTGTAAGACTATTTTTCCCTCAATCAATATCGTAAAATCGTGTAATATTCCAAGCTTCGTTAAAATGTCTTTAACCTAACTCAAAAAATAATTAACTTGTGCAAGATAAAATAAGCCAGACACACTTTGTAATAAAATATATATCACACGTTGCTAAGGTTGCATGGGCGAAAATATAAGAAATACAAAACACTACTTAGTTCAAGCCCATCATATTGATAATTTAGAAAGTAAAATTTTGTTTTTTATCTCCCCCATTATTCGATGATTCCCTCCCCATTTACCTATTTACGTTTCGATTTTTGACCTACAATACCACATACTCAAAATAAAACACATAAAACCCGAAAAACCTGATGGTGGCTTATCTTTTACTCTCAATCCTTGTCGAGCATCAAGATTGTCCAAGAGGTGTGATCGTGGTTGATTCTAGAAGAATGGTCTTTGTTTTGAAGGAAGTTAGATGGGTTTGTGCTAGGTGAAGAGGTTTTCCGCGGGTGTCTTCGTAGGTGGTTTGAAGCGATATGATTTGGTACAATTAGGTATTATTATTGGTGTCCTTGATCTTGCTTCTTCTTAAATTCACGCTACAAGGGTAAGGTGTTTATCATCTCGTCTCCTCTCTTTCATTGTTTCTTGAATATGGTCGTGGGTCTCTTTCTCCATACAAGGGTTTGATATATGAATTTTTGAATGAACCACATGAAATCATGACATTGGTTTAGTCTATCCGAATGAATATGAACTTATAAACCTTGATCTGAATGCTTTTTGATCTATATGATATCTGACCATACATGAGTCTCACTATAATGATATTGAAGTTGAAAACAAGAGTAATAAGAACATGTACATTTGATCTAATGTATGTCGACTAGAAAAAATGATTAAAGGGTCTTGATTTAGTTTTATAATGTGTTGAATAGTATTGATTTTGGGTGTGTGTGTCTCGACATAAGATGGGGCTTCATAAAGAATCATAAAATCTTGTATTAGTCGAGTCTAAATGGCCTAAAACGTAAATGGAAAGCATGATATAAAACTAGGGCTCACTTATGTGTAATATCGATTTATATAAGTCAAAGGGGTGATTTGTAATTATTGAAACTTGAAGGTTTGATATGTTAACATGATAACTAATGGACTAAATGGGTTAAATGGGTAAACTTGTTATATTTACACTTAGGACCCTATACTTTGTAATATCTACACTTTAGACCCTAAACTTGTGTAACTTGGCATAAATGATCCTTACATTATAATAATACTCATTTTTCATCATTCAACCTAATAAGACATTAAATACATCATAAATGGCTTAAGTTACTAGTTATAGAAACATGCTATTTTTGGAAAGTTGCTTAATATGGAAACACAGTATAAAACCTACCTAAAATAGAAACACGATAAAATAGAAAGTTGCCTAAAATAGAAAGTTACCTAAAATTGAAAGTTACTAAAAGTGGAAACCTGCTAAAAATGGAAAGCCGTCAAAAATGAGTAATCGGATCTTAATAAGCGTTATCTAATTCATATAGGTTCCAAGCGGCGGGATTGATTCATCTTGTGATTTTACTTTCCTACTTTGCTTGCTTCGAATAAGGTAGAAATATTATGACCTTTCTTATAAGGTTTCTCATGATCTCTTTGCATCTTTGATCTCTTACCATTTTAATATTGAACCTTGCCTCGTTTTGAACTTTTGATCTCACCCATTGCTATTGAACCTTTGCTATTAACTCTTTGCTATTGAACCTTTGACATTGAACCTTTGATATTGAACCTTTGATATTGGACCTTGATATTGAACTATTGCTATGAACCTCTGAATTGGGAACCATTGATATTGAACCTTTGATTATAAAGACTTATATATTGCTACACTTTGGACCTTTTGTTTTGACACCGGTTTGATACCCGAGCCATTAACTAGGGATGGGCATTCCATGTCCATGTCATTGATGCACCAATGGCATAACTCTAGTGTGGTTGAGTGATGTTCCACACCGGCCCTTTCTGTTATATGAATATGAGCTCAAGATATATATTGTATGGCCACTTTTGTTCTGCAGGGGCGTATGGATGCATCCTAGATTTGTTTTTGTATTGATATTGCTACATTATTTTGGTGATGTGATTGGGTGTGCTACTTCACATTTTGGGAGCTAGCTACTCTATTGGTTACTTGAGGTCTCCTCTATTATTTTTTTGGTATTCCGAGGTCACCCTCAGGTACAATGGTTACTATTGGTTACTTGGTACGCTATTGCTACTATTGATATTGGTTTGTTTTGTTGGCTCGTGGTAGATTTCCACAACCTTTACACTTTTGATATACCTATATTGTACCTTATGTATTCCCCAACGCACCATATTCTATATTAATATCCATTACTGCACCTTTATGTGACTCACTCTACTACCATACTATATTCCATTTTCATTGATCACGTCATACTCTTATTCCGTTTGGTTGACTATCAAGCTCATACTTGAGACTATCATTCCATTTACGTCTGAAGTCATTATATGATTATTGGATTCTTGGGTTGATTATGCTATTCATGATTTATGTGACTATCGTTTACCTTGCTACGATATGATTAATATTCGATTATATGATTCACCTGTTGTCATGCTAATATGTGACCATCCGTTTATCATGCTGTTATGTGACCCTCCGATTTGTCTAGTGACCATGGTTGTGTGTAATCAGTCGATTTATCTGTTTATCATGTATACCTTCGTTCAGTTATGTTCATTAGGCTATGATTATCCGTTAGTATTTTTATTTGCTAATTGTTGACCTGCCATGTTCATATTTGTCTATGATCTTGATTGATGATGTAATGATTAAACTTATGTTGTCCTCTAGTTAGCTTGTTTAGTTGCCATGCTATGTCCTTGTTTAGATAATTCATTCAGTTATGATGTTGTTTGGCATTCCTACCTGATACATGTGGCTACATGTGGCTACCTGATGATGTAATGCTTAAATATATCATAGATGAGTTGCCTTGCTTTGGTCTCCTTGATCTATGTTTCTTTTTTTGTTCTCTATTATTGTGTTCTGGTTCCTCATTGACTCATTTTTCTCATTTTCGTTGCGACCTTGTCATCAGGCTTCCTTGTTTCATTTTTGATTCTGTTTAAGCTTTCGTTTTGTTATATCTGTTAAGCAGCTTTTAAAGCTCAACGCATTTCTTTTCCTCTGGCGGGTTTTAGGTTGGAAGATGGGCTTTGATGGGTGAGAGTTGGACTATTTAGTGGAGACCACTAGTTACCTTATTATTTTTGAACTTATTTTGAAGAGCAATTGTTTTGATTTTTTTTTATTTTTTTTCATTTCATTTTGATATATTGGATTTTGTAATTTTCATTGTAAGTCATTCGTTCATGTGGCTTGGTATTTTATTTTATAAGGTTTCCGTTTGCAAAATTTTAGTTGTATGTTCTGATATGACAGGTGAGAATGTAATACTTCTACCCTTGCCGGGTTGGGGTGTTACATAGTTACTAGCATTTGGTATCATCGTTGTATTGGTATCGGCGGACAAAATAACATGAATGCACTAAATCTATGACAATGCGACTCATAACGACACAATGAGACGTCTAAGCGATAAGCTTTATAGTTTAATAAGTTTCAAATAAATAGTTAGATCTTGTAATTAATTCGCTCGATTAAATTCAACCATTTATTTATGTAAACACTATCCCAAAACTAGTCCGCTCCTAATGAGTCATAGGATAATTCACCCATTAATAACGCTTTCCAATGCACATAAAGCGCTTATTAGATTCGTCAACCTAATAAGTCCGCTATCCACGTGGATTGATGCTATTAATGTTAGGTCATCCGTAACCCATGCATAACACATAAATGGGTATTAAATACTCATAAATGGCATATTTCGGTAAATGTGCCCTCAAAACATTTAACAACTCATTAATTACAAAACATTTACATTTTTAGAAGTTAGTTCCCTTTTAAAATGTCGAAAAACAAGGCAAGTCTTGTTATCGAATATTTAATATAAAAACCATTTATTATCTATATTTACTAGTTTTATTTACTTGTTTATATATATATTACATCAAGTTTCAATATAAGTTTTGAGTCATTATCCATTTCGAGTTCTCAAGTCCGAGTCATAACTCTCGGCTTTTACATGTCATATAGTCCAATAAATACTAAAGTTCATGTTATGGCGTTGTCAGGGTCAATCGAGACTAAAAAGTCACGATAACTCCGACGTTGCGCAAAGTTGACATATATATTATTAAGTCCAAAATAAACAGCTCCACAACTCCAATCAACCTCCAAACAATCTCATATTAATCTAGCCATCCAAAAGGGTATAAACATACCCGTAACCAATGTCACGAACCTAATGGTCTTGACACGGTCCGGATTAAGACCGTGAACCAAAAAAGCTCTAGAAGCTCTTTGGCTCCCCGCGTCTCTTCCAAACTCCAACAACAACACCCAATATGTTACCACAACAACATTTCGGACCCATGGGTCCATGAGAGTCTCGTTCACCAATTAGCGCCCAATATGGACCCTAGTGCTCCGTATGAAACTGTTCCACATATCCCAACTCCACCCAAACGCCTCCTAAGGGCTCTTTCAATTTCCAAACACAACCAAACAACATTCAAACACCATCAAACATCAAAATTCATCAACTATCTACAGCCAAGCCCTCATAAATATAATAAAAATGTAAAAACACATGAACACGACACAACACCGATCGCATCCCTAGTTTACATGTTTTATTAGTTTTAAACACATTTTAGGTCCGTTTCCATCAATACCATACCAAAGGTTCCGCGTACACAAGACCTAGGGTCTCGTACGTGACCTCAAGAGACTCAAACGAGTCGATTCTTGGCTTCATTTACCTTTATCAAACCCGATCTACAAAAACAATGTGAAACCAAGAACTATCGCCACGTTTTTACACGTTTTAGGGGTTCAAAAGTGGGTCTAGGGACGCGTGCCCTATATGGATAGAAAGAGGGAGAAGAGATCTACAAGATGGTGGTAGAGGTGAGGGGTGATGCACGGCGGTGTGGCCAGAATTTGGCCTGAAAGACAGCGGCTGAACTAGGGTTTTGTTTAGGGTTTTAGAGAAACGAGAGAGAAGAGAGTGGGTTTTGTGTTTTTAGTGAGAGAAATAAAGTGTGTGTGTGTGTGTGTAGGGAGGGTAGTATATATAGGGGGAGCTAGGGACCAAAATAAAAATGAAAATGGAGGGGAAGGGTGGCCGGCTAGGGGAAAGAGGAGGGGCCAAACCCGCAATTTTTTGTAAACTATCCCGTTTACCTCTCAGAACTCCTATTCCCACTAGGTGTCCAATGAGTTTTATTCATCATTCTGTTGTTTTTGTTTATGTTTTTCCATGAATTTTGATTATTTACGCATCATGTTTCGTGTTACGGTTTAAAAGTTACGTTATCTCTCGTTATAGGATTTTATTGTGGCGAATCAAATAGTTCCTATCGCAACGGGCTATAACTCATACTATAACTTTGTCGATAATAAAAAAATTATAAAACCAATAAAAGATATCAAAACAAGTCATGGTTAACGGAGTAGCTCCTAAAGGCAACTACGGTCTAACTTAGCGTATCGCGGTTACCTAAAAAGGCTCCCTAATTGGGTTGTCACACATAGCAAAAACAAAGGTCAAGTCAAGGGTCTTCAATAATCCAATACACGACTTAATGCAGAAGAAATATAGTGTAGTGCCTCATAATCTCCATAAACTAGGCAAATAAGATGCATTAACTCGGCCTTCATCATCAATGAAAAAAAAGTATGTACAAAAAATTAAAATTTGGGTAATTTTAGCACATATTTCTTGCAAAAAAAACTTTATAATCAACTATTTCTATCTCCCATCCCCCCACTTGAGATGTACAATGTCCCCATTGTACAAATATTGATTACAATTGAAAGGAGAGATAGAAATGCACGGGTTTCTAATTTTATCCGTAACAATATCAAAACGGATTTGTAAAAACTACGCTAGTTGAACAAGGAGAGAACACTAATCATAAACAAACACTTGCTTGCATGCTTTTTTTCACTCTTTTTTTCTTTCCTTTTCCTTTCTTTTCACTTTTTTTTATGCAAGACAAGTTATACACGAATAAAAATAATACGAACATATAAAGCGTCCCCCCACTTGAGATCAACTATCATCTAAACCCGTTTTCTTCAAAACCCATTATTAAAACTCGACTTCTACCAGTGGAACCAAAATTGACTAACGGCCGGACCATGGACATAAGGAAACTACAGGTAGGCTAATGATAGGTGTAACGAACAATATATATTGGGGAACAAAATGAAAAGAATGGCTTAGACGGGTTTCTAGGGGCATCTTGCACTAATCTTGAGTGCAACAAAAGGGTTTAACGAGGGGATTGCTGATGATGAGAAAAGTCAATATACACATAACATAAATGGATGGGCTAGTTAGCTTAAATCATAAAATTGCCTTATATCCTAGTTACCGTCACACCAAGTTACCTGATTGTAATGCTCATTATAATGGTCTGAAAAGATATGCTTCTAAAGTCTACTACCACCCGGCACACTCATATTTATGGGATTATGTATAAGGGGAAAGCGGGAAAGTCTTATTCTCACACAATGGAAATATAGGGTAGGTGTTCTCAGGTAAGATTAATCTAGTTAAGTAATGAGAAACATGTCAAAATTTTACAAATTAAACACTTTTCTCTAAAAACTAGAAAAATAAAGGCAACTAAATCAAGCGGGTAATCCCTTCCCCCCACTTGGGTCACACTAAGCATAAAGAGTAAAATAAAAAGGGTTAGAAATGGAACAAAAAACTCCCCTGGATTTGCTCAGAATGATCAAAGATACACGTGAAAACGTGTCTTGCTTTGAGATCCATGAGCAAACTTTAATTACCGAAATTCACTTAAAACAACCAAATGCATTATACTAGAAAAACAACAAGCATAAAAAGAAAATGAAAATCCTAACTCACTTTCTTAGGAACCACGGTTGCATTTAGTGAATGCAACACGCCTTTTAAACTTTCGGTGTCAGAGTGGACGATGAAGTCTCGTGAGGGTTTACAAGGAACACACCCACAAAGTTCATTTAACTACTAAAATATACAAACTTGGTAAATGCTTTTGAAAAATGGTTTTACTACAATAAGAAGCTCAAGTAACCTCATAGTCTTAGTTAGGCGTAGTCAAGTGACCTACGTCAATGAATGCCTGGCGGTAAATAGTTACAAAGACCAAAAGAGGTGAGTTACATAGCCGAAACCTTCGATGAAAATTTGAAAACTTCGTTGTTGATCCCAGGTTGAGCAAGCGATCTAATATAGAAGGCGACTAAGCGAACACAATCTATTAAACACTATGCGGAATCTAGTGTTTAACCTTAAGAATAATAATAATAATCAAACAGTAATTATCACTAAACACCTCAATATATTTATTAATATA
Source organism: Chrysanthemum makinoi (assembly GCA_910596185.1). Classification (NCBI taxonomy): domain Eukaryota; kingdom Viridiplantae; phylum Streptophyta; class Magnoliopsida; order Asterales; family Asteraceae; genus Chrysanthemum; species Chrysanthemum makinoi. The sequence continues at coordinate 194,693,150 of OU343217.1, read as the reverse complement.
CGAATACTCTTGACGGTATTAGGGTTTTACATCCTTGAAGTGATCGACTTTAGATATCACTAAAACGTATATCTAACTCTAATCTAGGACCTCCTTTTATAGGCTAATGAGTCCTTTAAAATATACAATACATAATCTACAAGATAAATATCTTTTCTATATTTATCTAATACAAAACTTTCTACTCAAGACATTCTAGAATAATACAAACCATTAAACTGACATACACACTACTAGCAGTGGTAAATTACATTAGATGATACGCTCCCTACTAGTAGTGCTTTATCTTGGCAGAGTGATTCCATTCCAACTAGCCGAGTGGTATCCGATATACTAGCGGTGGTTCCACACTTAGGTAATTCATCTAGCGAACCAAAACCCAACAATCCTCCCCTAAACATTATTTACTACCAAAATCATCAAGTTTCTTTTTAATCACAAAACACCTTACTTGGAGGATGCTTAAACACTCTTCGTCTCGGATTCTCGTCTCGGTTTCGAATTATAATCCATAGCTTTTGATCATCGACCATTCTCTTCTTTCTCCTATGAAGCTTATCCTTGATTGCTAAAGGAGTCTCAAAATTAGCAATCTTTTCAATCTTTTTTAGTAGTGGATGAATTAGTAGATGTTTTGGATTTGAAAATGATAAGGTAAGCTTCACTTCCAACATCTTTCTTCAATTTGCATCGGTGGATAATCTCTATCTAGTAGCATATAGATTTTCCCATCATTAAAACTTTACAACATGCACTCCACAATACTCATACAGACCATATAGAATAAGCCATGGTACACTGGAGATCCTAACTTACCACATCTGAATGACACTAACTCCCACAACTCCTCTAAATCAATTATGGTTAAAAAGAATAGAAGATAGTCAAAAGAAAAATTTACGACTTATGTATCCATCGATCTTGTTAGCTCAATAACATCCCTTCCTTTCAGCGAAACAATGCCAATCTATGAGAGGGAACCTAGAATTTAAAGGTGTAATAGAGATGTTCATTTGATCATTCACCACAACAAGATGATCAATCTCTCTTCATCATTCAACTTGTCTTTTAGAACTAGATTCCTCCATCAGATCCACTCTTTTTTTTGTTTCCTTAACAGCTCAACTTCCTGTTCAGAATCCATGGGGATGAAATTATCAAACCTTCTTTTGCAAGAGTTGTACAACTCCTCAACTATTTCATAAGAATAGCTCTTCATATTCAAGTTCCTATTTTCATCCATGTGTTTGATGAATCTAATCATTTGATTCCTCATTTGATGCTTGGTAGGTGGCTTGTTCTTCTTAGCATGATATGCTTTAAATTCATTCTGTTGTTTCATCTTCTTGACCATCTCAACCAACAACTTTGACCTTGTATCAATATCATATTAACCCCTTTCATCCCTTGTCATCTCATGTTGTAGTCTCTCAAAGCTTGAAAAAAAACCTTTGTTCTTTATTCCACTCTTCAATAGCCTTAGAAAAGCTTCTTCTTGTTTTGCGTACCATCTTTTCTTCACAAGAACATCGACATTCAACTCCTCATGTAACTTTTTAGCTTCCTCTTTATCAAATGCTTCTTGCTCTTCTCTATTCCTAAACTTCAAAGGTGGCTCTTCTTCAATAATAGCAGCTTTACCCTTTCCCGAATCCTTAGGTTGAGTAACTACTTGCTTTTTATGCAGCTACCAAATTCGATACTTTTAGCTTGGTGATTTGGTTGAAGTTTTAGATGTAGATTTGGGTTGGATTGCTTTAAGTTGAGCGGTTTGTAATGCAATCTCATCTTGACCTCCTTTGATTTGGTGGATGTTGTTATTGTAGTGGTGGTTGTTGTAGCGATTGTGGTTGTTGTAGCGTTGGTTGGTTGTAGAAAACTTGAACTAGCGTGGTTAGAAGTGCACTAGTCGTGGCTTCGGCTGATGTGGTTGCGGCAACACTAGCTTGGTGTTTACTGCTCCTTCTTTCTCCTTCTCCACAAGCTAGATCTTAGGATTTTCCAACACTACTTCATTGTCATCCTTGCATCACCACAAATAATCATCAGCTTATCTCCACTATCTATCTCTGTCGGCCCAAATCATCCCTGAATTTATGCTTTCATTCCTCCCCTGTTTGGATGCATCCTCCAAACCTTGATTTCCAAAGGAGCTTACCCTTTTAGTAGTACCCACCTTCTCTACTTTTTAAATGTTGACCCTTGGCCTCCTTTGTCTCTGAAAAAACTCTAACCCCTGCTTTCTACAACTTTCTTATTGTGTCGACTTGAGAAGTTGTTAGTTGTTGTTGTAGGCCGATCTTAGACTCCATTATGGTACATTTATCAGTCAATTCTGTAAAAGTTTCATGGTAACCTCACCACCGACACAGTAACTGGTGCAGAGGTAGGTCATTGGAATTGTCAGTTTGTACAAAAATATTAGGCATCAATTCCTGTTCATTTTGTAGTCTACCCTCATCACTTCGAGCTATGTGACTTCCTCCGAGAGGTGAATCATAGGGTGTGTTAACATGGCATCTGACCCAGCCTGAACATCCATGTCCCCTATATTAGCCATTTGGCTGGGGTTCCTCCTTATATTAAGTTCAAAAGAACTCTCCACATTAGGAGTTGCCATTGGTTGGGTCTTATTGATGATATCACTTTGTCTGCTCGCCTACTAAGCTTGGCATTAGTAAAAGCCCTTCCAATCATCTCCACCTCCATCCCCAATGACAACCGCATTATCTACACACTAGCACCCATTGAGAAGCTGGGTTCCGCCTCTTCCTATGTGTGACTAATATCTGTTGAGGTTGTGAAGTTGAAGGTGAAGGCTGTGAGTGGTTGTAGGTTGTGTGGTAGAAGTGGAATCCTCAATATCGGTGAGTGGTTTGATAGGTTGTTGTTCATTCTCTTCTTCATTCTCCAGGGTGGCAAATCAAGCATATGTGGAAAGAGAGAATGCGGCCCAGTAAAACCTTTACAAGTTCTTTTCGTGTTGGCAAATATTTTGGTGGTAAGAACAGTCATACTTCCCGATGTGGTTTGGGATCCACAATCTGAATATCTATTATCAACTGAATTAATCTAGGATATATAAAAGTATTTTCCCTGATCCTTTATATTCTTTTGCAAAGCCTCAAATATCATCTTTGACACCCTTTGTTGAGTGAGGCAAATAAGGGCAGTAGCAATCTTAGAAGTAAATTCATCAAAACCAGTTGTTTTGCTACTAAGACACATGAGACAGGTATGTATCAATAACTTCCATTGTGGGGAAAACATACCTTTTTGAAACTTTAAACTTGTGCCCTGTCTTTCATATCCCATTCTCTCAAACCGGCAAAGATCTACGTATTTGCCATATTAACCATCGGCATCTAAAAGCGTAACCACGGTCCTTATAACCTCCTCTGTAACCAAAATCTCCTTTTCATCAATCACTACCCTAATAGTGTCTACACCATCCCTTTGTTCAATCTCACCGGCCCCTCCAAAATTGAAGAATGTAAGACTTAAGAATAACTGGTGTAGCCGTCAAAGCATAATAGATAGCGCATTGTTTGATGAAGTCAATCATCTCATGGAAACCTTCAGAAGCTTCATTCTTTACCAAGTAAGCAATCAAGTTGTGGGAAGTTGAAAGTTCATTCGTCATTATAAGATTAGGGTTCGTTGGACTTGGGATTAGTAAAATTGAGTGTTGTGTGTGATTAGGGTTCGTGTTAAGCGTCAAGTAAGCTTGTTTGTGAGACCAATTGAATGACTTGCAGTGATTGGGGGTTTAAATACATTATCACCAAAAAGTTTCAAAACAGCCCCTCTAGTTTCACACTTCATCAGAAACAAACTAGCAGTGCTTTCATAACACTAGCAGTGTTTTCATGAAAGCTAGCAGTGGAAACAGATTTGCACTCCAATCTTCCAACCAAGTCCTCCTTTTCAAACGATTTGGCAATTAAGTGATACCATGCATCTTTTGAAGAAGAATACAACAAAATTTACACAATTTTTTTTTAATACTAAAAGCTCCAGGAATAAACTCCAAATCCTAGATGCTCTAAACAATCCAAGAAACAATGTATAAAGCTTCTTCAAAAACCTGCATGAGACAAAGACAAACCAAAACTACAAAATTTTTTGTTAAAATTAGACACTTAGCAGTACTAATAAAAGTGACTAAGCAAGACCTTTGAAAAATATCAACTTATGGTCAACCCACTTAGTAACTTATCCACCAAAATATCTTATGGTCAAACCCCTTATTAACTCCTCCACCAACTCAATCTTTACTTGCATTAAACCATCTGGTGGATACATTAAGTCAATTTAAGAGACTTTCAACCATAAACCAAACCCATCACATACTCTTCAAGTCTCTTTCACCTACAGCCCCACAAAAAAAATATCATCACAATGAGCAATCCATATGTGATTGAAATTTCCTCATATTCATCTTCAAGTTCATCCTCTAATGATGGATGGAAGAACTACGTTTCTCCTTTTCACAAAACACTAACCTTCATGAACACAAATCCAACACCAGCACCAGCACCTTTGGGTACTTCATCTGATGAACTTCCTACCCCATCATCATATGTGGAAGACACCAGCTCTGATCTAAACTCTATGCCAAGCTTTGTCTCTGCCTACAAGGACATTGATGATGATGAAGCAGTTGGGACTTCCAGAGCTTTGGTGGTAGCCCCTTCTACACAAAGACCAGCTCCCCCTAATCCAAAGACCACAGAAGAGAGAACAGGTGCTTGGTCTTCCCAGTCGCCATGTTTGGGAGGTGGTTGGGAAGAGGGATAAGCAGAGCATGCCAGATGTGAGTGGAAAAGGAAAGAGAGCCATGGAGTAGATGGTGTAGGTGGTGGTCTTTTGATGATGTAATGAAAGTTTGTTATACTATTTGCATCCATGGATGCTGACCTTTTTAATAAACAGACTTTCATCTTTTCTTTTCATTCCCTTACTACTGATTGTGTGTGTTTGACTTTAAGATCTGCAAAATTGTTAGTGGGACAAAAATAACAAGCAGTGGTAAAATATACACTAGCAATACTAAGATTAACAATAGGAGTACTATCTTTTTCAAACTTTTACAAAAACATTTTGAGAATTAGAGATTGATCATACCTATACTAACTACTAAAATGAAACCTCCCCACATCAAAAGCTTTGGTGAGTAGGTCTGCTACATTGTAATCAGTATGTATTTTAACCATTTAGATTAACCTTTTCTCATTACAATCTCTAATAAAATGATGTCTTATCTCAATATGCTTAAATCTAGAATGCAAAACAGGATTTTTAATGATGCATATAGTACTGTTATTGTCAATGTAAATCTTAGTATGCATTAAATTGTACCCAAAGCCCATCAATTGATTCTGAATCCAAAGTACTTGACTACAACAACTTGACTGCAGACTACATACTGCTTCAGTGGTGGAATTGGCCACAAGTGTATGCTTCTTACACCGCCATGAGATAAGCCTACGCTTCCTAAAAACTACACCCTCCAGAGTAGACTTTCTATCTAAGCTTGCCCCACTATAGTCACTATCAAGATAGGCCACCAAATCAAAAGGTGAATCCTTAGAATACCAAAGGCTCAATTTAGGATGACCCCTTAAGATATCTAAAGATTCTCTTCACAACATTCATGTATGTTGTATTAGGTGTAACTTGAAATCTTGCACACACACATATTGCAAATATTATGCCTGGCCTAGAAGAGGTGAGATACAACAAAGACCCAATCATGGATCTATACAGCTTCACATCAACTCTTGGACTTCCATCATCTGGTAGCAGTGGCTTCTGTGTTTCCATAGGTGTACTTGCACTTTTGACATCCTTAAACCCAAACTTATTCAAGATGTCTGCTACATATTTATCTTGACTGATAAAAATACCATCAGTCCTTTGTTGAACCTGTAGCCCCAAAAAGAAAGTGAGTTCACCCATTGCACTTATCTGAAACTTATCATGCATAAGTTTCTCAAAATCCTTGCACAACTCCATGTTTGTTGAGCCAAAGATGATGTCATCAACATATACTTGTACAAGCAAAATATCATCCTTGAGCTTCTTTATGAACAATGTCTTATCAATCAATCCTCTCTTGAACCCATTGTCTAACAAGTAAGTAGATAGGCAATCATACCATGCCCTAAGAGCTTGATGCAACCCATACATTGCCTTTTTAACCCTATACACCTTATCAATATCCTCAAAGCCAGGAGGTTGACAAACATAAACCTCTTCATCAATTATCCCATATAAAAAGGCACTTTTCACATCCATTTGATACACCACAAAATTCTAGAATGAAGCATATGCCAAAAATAATCTAATGGCCTCAATTCCGGCAACAGGTGAAAACACTTCATCATAATCCAGTCCTTCTGTTTGTGTGTATCCTTGAGCTACCAACCTTGACTTATTCCTAACAATAATCCCATTTTCATCCCTTTTGTTTCTGAATACCCATTTTGTTCCAATAGCCCTCTTGCCATTAGGTAGATCAACCAGTATCCAAACTTCTTGAAGTCTAAATTGCAGTAGTTCTTCTTGCATATATTCAATCCATCCTTCTTCACCCAATGCTTCTTCAACTCTCTTGGGCTCCTTTTGTGACAAAAATCAAGAAAAAAGAAAATTTTGCAAGTCTAGATGATTGTTTCTTTTGGAAAGAGACTTTTCAAAGAAACCTTGTTCAGTGAAGGTTTTAAGATTTTGAGTCTTGCTTCTTGTTTGTACTAGGGAATTCAAGTTGCCAAGTAGTTGCTCTTTGGGATGATCTTTATGGATTATGGTGGTAGGAACTGGACTTTCTATAATGACACTCTCCAAATTAGAAACATCAACATCCTTGAAAAAGTCATCAATGGCTTCATCATCTGTAGGAGTATCCATTTCTTCCAAAGGTGGCATGTCTGGATCAATTTCAGTTAGCGGTACTATCAAATGGATTATCGGTTTTTCAAAGATAGTAATGCGCTAGTAGATTTTGTTGGTGAGGACTCAAAGGTGGTGTAACTTGTGCCGCCAGGATATCATTTGAACTAGCGGTGTTAACACTTGGTGTAGTAGTGTTATTAGCAACTCCCTTATCTTTCACAATTTCTTTCATCGACACCGAGTTACCAATGACAACTCTTCCTTACCTTGATGATGATCTCCCATGTTCCCTAAATCTACAATTTCCAAAAAATCATCATCTGAGGGACCCTTCTTTTTAATGATGGGAAAGACAAAACCAGGTTTCCACTTTTCAATCAAAGAGAATTGTTTTGAAGATTCAACTTCCTTAGAATTTATTCTTGCATCAGAATTCTTTTGTGTACCTGCATCAACATTAGTGGATGTACATGCATTGATTGGCTCATAATTCATGGATTTTGTCAGCATATCAATATTAAAAAGCCAATATGGTCCTTTACTCTCAACACTAGGATTTTCTTCACTAAACCTAATATGTAGGGTTTCTTCAACTCTTCTAGTCCTCCTATTGTATACTCTAAAAGCTTTAATATTGAAAGAATATCCAATAAAGTATCCATCATCTGCCTTTTCCTTAAACTTGCCTAGGTGGTCTATGGTATTTAAGATAGTAACAAGACACCCAAAAGGTTTTAGGAAATCTATCATAGGCTTCCTACCATGTAAAAGCTCATATGGGGTCTTGTTATGAGGCTTAACTACCTTACTTTTATTCTGCACATAGCATGTTGTGCCTACTGACTTCAAAAGTGGTAGGTAACATGGATTGGACAACATTTTGCAGCCTCAATTAGTGTTCTATTTTTCCTCTCAGCTACACCATTTTGCTAAGGTGTCCTAGTAACACTAAATTGTCTTTCTATACCCTTTACCACACAAAACTGATTCATAACATCATTTTTAAACTCAGTTCCTGATAAGGATTTAAAACGTACACTTTTAAGGGGTCATTTAAGCCCTTAATCGCCCACTTTTATATTCGTTACTGCTTAATTTCGTTCCTTTTCACTTTTTAGGTCTCTTGAAGGCAAAATACTGGAATGATGCTTATTTTAACGAAAAGGAGTGAATATGTGAAGAAAAAGGCTAAAGTCAAGATCAAGACACTCAGCTATCTGGAATTGTACCACGGCGTCATAAACAAAGAAGCGACAGCGTCCCTATATTTGTGACGACCAGGATGCAATTTGCTATTTTGCACTGACGGTGAGCTTTGAAGAAAGTAGGGAATCCGAAGACTTTTTTTCTCCTCGGCGACCTAGATCTAGACTCGAGACGACGCCGAAGAAATTTCAAGGTCGACGGCTGTCACTACCACAACGTGACGCCATCCCTAAGTTGATTTGGCCAAGATGAAACCCTAATGACGGCATCTCGACGGTGTCACAATTAAAAGGTGACGCCGCCGTGCAGCTTATAACTTTATATATAGAATTCAATTTTCGGACTTTTAGGAGGTAGACTTGTTGAGTAAAACCTAAAACGATTGTAGTCCATCTTGGAGAGTATTTTAGGGTTCTAATACCCTATTTTACATCGAGATAAGTTATTTATTCCCTTGATTTCATTATGTCTTCGATTGAATGTGTGTATGCTTGCATGTTTAACATATCCGGCTAATTTACTTGTGTGTTTGCTTATATCTATGAAACCTAGTTATTGAATATTGATTGGTTGTCTCTTATCTTAATTCTAATTGGCTTAGGAGTGCTTAAAGCCATCGTTGTGTTATTAATGCTTGATTAATTTTTTTGAACGTTAGTTTATAATTACTAGTGGAATTGTAGGCTAAAAATCCAAAGAAAGCCTTAGTGTTAAGTTTATGAATCCTAGAGATTTCGTAGTCATTAACTTTAGGTAGCTTAAAAGAGTTAGGGATAAAAGCACACCTTACGACCTTAGAAACACACAACGCGTTAAGAATAAGGACGTGACAATTCAACCATCAATAAAAGATAACTAGGGAGTAATAGTATCTGGGTAGACACATCTTTAATCATCATACGAGCACACTCCAATAGCCATAGACTACCCCTTAGATTAGATAATTAGAATAGTAGAGTAATTGGTAGAAGTACCACCCCCAAATCCAAACCACAAGATTTTACCCTTAGCTTTATAAAAAAAATATAAAAAGATAAAAAATAACCTTCCTCAACCCCAACCTTAGCATAGTAATTTCTCACTAGCATTCCTATTCCCCTAGAGAACGATATCAATCCGAGGCTTACCCTAATACTACACTACAACGATTAGGTTCATTGCCTAGGTGGTTGAAAAACTTGCTCGAAGAAAAGGAATTTTCCTTTGACCCGAAGCGCATTGTAATGCATATCAAGTTTTTGGCGCCGCTGCCGGGGAATAGAATAGCTAGTTAGAATTCTATCTCGTTTAGGTTCCCTTGCTTGATTCCTATCAAGTGAGATTTTTTTTTTCTCATTTTTAGCTTCCTCGTAATCTATCCCCCTTCTTTGTGCCTTTGTTTGTAATCCGGTCACTTTTCATCAAGGAAGGTGATTATCAACCACCACTCATCAACCCACCACCAAATGACCCGCCAAGAGGCCGCACTCTTGGTGAATACTCTAGACCAAGCCATCTAGGCTATATGAACACCATTGAGCTCCCCAACCAAGCTCAAACTACGCCCTCGATTTGACACCATCCGTTAGTGCAAACGGATGTGCATTCCATGGACTTTGTTCAAGATCCTAATCAAGATCTTAAGTATTTCCATAAAATAGTCGATTCCATCGACCTTGATGCTACTACAGGGAGACCACGCTGCCGCTCTCTTCCAATTCTCTACGGGACCAAGCTAGTAATGGCTTGGCGACTTCCCCACGGCTCCATCTCAAGTTGGGATGATCTCACTTCTCGCTTCCTTGCCTAATCTTTCCCACGGGGAGAACTACTAAGCTTAGGAATGAAATCTTGATGTTCCAACAACGTCAAGGTGAATCTCTATACGAAGCATGGACTCGATTCAAGGACTTACTCCATAAAGTCCCTCATCACGGCATCGATCTTTGGCTTCAAGTACAAATCTTTTATGATCATGTTAACTTCTCAAGTAAGCAATCCATCGACCAAGCGGCCGGTGCCAAAATTAGTGATCTCACCGCGGAAGAACCGTGGGGTACAATAGAGGACCTTGCTCTATATGATAACGAAAGTTGGAATGACCCCCGTGAGTTGCCCAAAACCGTCAAGGCAATCTCCTTGCCTCCTATTGACTCACAAACTTTCGATCGTAGGATGCTCGAACTTGAAGATCAAGTCAAATTCCTAATGAGCTCTTACGACAATCCTAAGTCTTCGCATCAAGTGAACAAAATCACTCTACCTTGTAACATATTGGATTTCACATACACACTAAACATAATCAGAAGAGGCGTACAAGAAGGTTTTTAGAGAGAGAAAGTTAGAGGTTTAGGGAACTTAGTGAGAGAAAGAAAAATCTTATTATGAACTCCAACTCTCTACCTTGGGAGGTAGAGAGTATTTATAGTCTTACAATAAAACGCCACACAACGGGCTGTGGATCAGGCATACAATGGGTAAAGACCGTCCCCCTCCACGGTGTTACTTAACTAAATACTACTTAACATAAAATAACTACGACTACGAGCTTTCTAACGAATATATATAATTGAGGTGACCGACTTTTTTTAATACCGGAATTTCTAATTCCTAACAATCTCCCCAAGGGGAGGTCACCTAACACGCATTAAACTTACATTGAATACAAAAAGATATTACATTATAAATTGTTCTTGCACTCTTGATGTAGTACTTTGCTTTGTAGCTCGTAGTCATTGATTCTTCACATTGCATGTTTGGTTAATCCAAGTGGAGGTCTTTATCTGATCCACGTGATAATGAGATTTGAGCCAGCTTTGAGATCATCATCCATATTAAATCTCTCACTCTTCCTTTGTGGTGTTGATATTATGTGATGATGTGACATTTGGACCGACATGCTCACATTCTGGATCATGATTTCTTCTTATTAGAGTAGCGGAAGCTTTCGTTGATTCATGATATTGGCAGCAGCGTAGCAGAAGCTTGGAGTGAAAATATCAGAGTCATTGATGCTCTAATCATGATTTCTTTAGAAATGAATGTGTAGTGTGAGCATGCGGCTATGGATTGACAGCTCCATTCTGATCAGCTGCAAACGTCGTGTGACAACTCGTATTTTCAGGTCATATTTCAAAACATTACTCATGCTTCATCATTTATCATTTATCGTAAACTAGGTTTAGCTGTGAATTCATGAACATTTCATCAAGGACATTCCATATAGACTAAGTTTGGTCTACATTTCATTGGCATCATTATCATCATATTAGTTCATGCATGGTTTTGCATTTTTCATTAAACGTTTATTTTCCTATTAAATAAACGCTATCGCGTAAACATTTATTTTGAACATTTGATCCAACACTTCCAAAAATATTCCCAATATATTTTTACCCGATGTTTTAAATTTATTTCGTATTTTGAACATTTATTTTGAACATTTGATCCAACACTTCCAAAAATATACTCATTTTAAGACTATAAAAATTATATTATTAATTTACCCGATGTTTTAAATTTATTTCGTATATAAATTGTTATGTTTATATAATTACGACGGTTTTTGTAAATTCAACCCGATAATTATTATTTCACTCAAATTTTACAAAAAATGTATTTTTATAATTTTTATGACCTCAATATATTTTATTTTGACCCGTTAAAATTTATTTTTAGTTAACGCTACCCTAAAAGCTTAAATATGTACACAAGTTACTAATTATCCTTAATTAACTACACAATTACTCAACATTAAAACACTTGATTGTTATTAAATGCATCTAGTCTTATTTTTTTATAAATGTCGACCAAGCACAAAGATGACTCAACCAAATGACTCAGTTATACTTAATAAATATCTACTCATGATATTAACACATTCAACTCATCCATTCACAAAGAAATAGATCAAAAACATTTCTCTCCTCTCCTCTTGCTAGAACCGGCCACACCTAGGACCATGAAGGATCATCATAAAATTTTCAAGACAAGGTTTTTATCACTCTAGTATCACTTGTTATTAAGGTTTTGCAATAAAAACCTTGGGTGATTAGGAAAAATCCATTGTCCATAAACCTCATCAAGTAACTAGTAAGCATCCATATTCATCATCATATCTCATATTTATTTTTATGGTCATTTCATTTTATTTGAGAAATCATGCAAGTCTCATGGATGTTTATACCACTTTTACATGTTTTTAAGAGTTATATATATATTGGTCATCCTATAATTATTCCTTGTTATTTATCACTCTTGGTGATGTCTAGGAACCCATGACACCCTAAGAAGGTGTATGGTAGGATTAGAATAGCTTCGGAGTTGTTTTGAATTGGTTGGAATAGGTTTGGCGTGAGAAAAACTCATTTCGACAAGTCTAATTAAGGGTCTGTCCTTATTTTGAAAATCTGGAAAATCCGACAGAAAGCAAAATATTTTGGGCTAGATATTTGGAAAATATACTTTAAAACAAAAGCGTGGCAGCTTGAACGGGTTAAAAGCGAGCTATAACTAAAAAGTTATGCTATTTTGAAGTTTGACGACGAAAACTAATTATTCCAGAAAATTCAGCAAGCTGTTTCGACTTTTTACGAGTCAAAATGAGTCTTAAGCGTTGTTAAATGTGTCGACTTATAAAAATATATTAGTATATGTTATCACGATTCCGTGGATATAAAGAACGTAGAAAACGGACTTATAACGACAAAGTTATTCACATTTTAAAAGTTGCCGTAACTTTATTCTATTAACAAAATTAACATATTTTCTATTAAACACATACTACGCAACGAGGACCACGTTGAGGGTCGTTTTTAACAATGACGAAGTACTTTTGATAAAGTGATGTCTTCTAGTAAAAGTAAGTTCGCCAGGCATATTTTTCAAAATGTCAAACCATTTGTCTAGCGGAGTTGTAACGAGTAAGATACGGTCGCTTAAACTTTGCCAGAAAACCATCCTTAAACTATATTTTGGGACACAAGTACCATACTTTAGCTATATTTTTCTCTATGAACGGAACCTCTATCACGAAAACTTGAACACTAAAACTTTTAGATAATGATACAAGCTTACCAAAACCACTGAGTTCGTTTCTTAACACTTGACGTGCATCATTTTACGACTAGTTTTTCGAGGCCATTTAGTCACTTTCATGAAAATTTCAACGACATTATTTTACGACGAAAAGTTATAATATCCTAATAAATCACTAAATGATTATCGTAGGATATCATTTCAACGTAAATACATGTGGAGTAATTTAAAAATGGTCAAGACGTTAACAGATTATTTTTCGACGAGAAATATTATTTTCAAAAATTCACAAGTGGTATAGATATCATCCCAATTGCATGCATAACATTACATCATAACTTATTATGTATCATATCATTCATAATAGGTCAAGTTTAGAGATTCACGCTACATTTCGGTGAATCCACTTTTGTCATCATAATCATTGCAACAGGTGAGTTCCATAGCCCCATTTTCAATTGTTTTAATGCTTTTATTCAACTCTTTGGGGGAGATACATGCTCATTAACTTTTATGACATTCATGATTATTTGCAACTACATGTTTAACTGAACTGAATGTTTAGTCATATTCTATATCATAAATCATTGAGCTAAATGTCTTGGGATTATCATTGAACTAAAGGTCTTGGTATTATCACGGAGCTAAATGTCTTGGGATTATCATTGAGCTAACGGACTTGGTATAATGTTGAACTAACGGTCTTGGTAGAATCATGAACTAACGGTCTTGGTAGAATCATTGAACTAACGGTCTTGGTATAAACATGAACTAACGGACGTGGAACTATTTGAAACTATACGAATTATGTGTTATGTTAAGTAACTATTGATACATTAAGTTATGCACTATATTGTGAAATCATTGGACGATGTGTGTTTGAACATAAACTATACATATTTTGGCAATGGATTGTAAACACACAGGTTTCAAGTTTTATTTGGGCGGAACTTGGGACTGAGTGGATTTACAATGCCTTTGTTGCATAAACAATTTTGAAAGGCTTTACATTTCAACTCAAACTCTATGAACTCACTCAACCTTTATGTTGATACTTTTTAGCATGTTTTATCTCAGGTATCTAAGGCATTCACTTCATGGCATGCATGTGGACATATCAAAGAGTCGCGGTGACGACGCGTCTCACTTGGGTTTTATGAACTTTAAAAACATCGTTTGACTTGTAACAAACTTATTTCCGCACAATTTGATTTTCATTTGGGACCTACACTTTGTAAACTCTGATTATTTTATTAAATCAAACGATGTATTTTCCAAACGACACTTTAGGTCGTTCAATATAACTGTGATTGTGATGCTATGACCGTCCAACCCTGTGAATTCCATTCACGCAAAAGCAATGTAATTTGGGGGTGTGACAGATTGGTATCAAAGCTTCAGTTATAGAGAACTAGGTTGCATCATTGACCCTAGACTATAACTACATCATTATAGCATCTTATCATTTCATCATAAGTGCATGTTCACTTTACATGCAGTTTATACGTACATTTTTTCGAGTTATTTACTTTCATTTCAAATTGATTGTCACATAGATGCCTTTAAATACCCATCCTATTATCATTTCCTCCTACTCCAATGTGGAGAATGCCTTGTCATTCCTTATCACAAATTTAATATCAGCTGATTCATCACCGATAACGTCGAATGCCGAGATAAACCTTTAAGTAGGGCAAAGTCACTCTCACTCCTTTGTTTCACCACTAACATGTCGAGTTATACGTTATTCACGCATTAAGTCACTAGACCATCATACATTTGAAGCACTTACGACACCTCATAACCCATCTTTTGGGAACCCGCCGATTATTTTGAAAAGTAACCTCAAACTTATCACCTCACATCACATCTCTTTAAAGCGCTTATTCTTAACATAGGACTTTGCTACGTCTCACCTTTCCTCTTATTTTGAAGAGTTATGGCACAAGAAAGCCGCAGAAAATGACACCAGCGCCGCTATCAAAGTATATAGAGGATAGTATAGCCGAGGCACTAAGGAAAGAACGAAAGCAAGTAGCATTGGTACGCCGCCTGAGGTCACGGCTTTCTTGAAGCTGCTAGACTTGCTATCGGTATAGGAGCCGCAAGAGGATCCGGAGTTCGAAATTGTACATACAAGGACTTTAAGAACTGTGATCCTACAAAGTTCAAAGGCACAGAAGGAGCCACTGCTATGGTTCGATGGTTTGAGAAGATGGAGTATGTGTTTCTTCTATGCAATTGCCCAAATGACTACAAGGTGAAGTTTGCCACTAGTACACTCTTAGATGGCGCAATGCCATGGTGGAATTCGTATGCTTGTGACCTATTGGTATCGAAAATTCTTACAAGCTCACATGGGATCAATTCAAGAGGTTGTTGACAAAAAGTATTGTCCACTTGCAGAGGAGGTGAAGAAATTAGAAACGAAATTTTACGAAGTTAGTGGCTGGTTATGACATCGAGACCTACATTAGGAGGTTTCAAGAATTGGCTGCACTATGCCCATCAATGGTTTCGGACAATGAGAAACTACTGGAAAATTTCATTGGAGGACTTCCACAATGTATTCAAGGAGATGTAACTTCTTCCGATCCACAAACAATTGAAGAGACTATTAGGATAACTCAAAAACTCATGGCTCAAGTCGGAAAGGGAAAACATTATAAACAATAACCGTAGCAACAATCACAACAACCAAACTAGCAACAACAAAAGGAAATGGGAAAATGACCAGGGAGGTTATGATAACGACAACCAAAACTGTAACACTAATCATCATCAACAACGTAATAGAGGGCAAGAAACCACAATGGTTTATGTTCTTTGCATCAATAGAAGGAAGAGGTTATCTTTGGAACCTACCCACTATGTAATCGATGTAAGTATCATCACTCGGGTCTTTGTCCCGTTAAGTGCTACAAGTGTCAAAAACTAGGACACCATGCCAGGAATTGTAGAGGCAAGATCATAGTTACATGTTACGAATGCGGGGAGCAAGGACACTATCGGAATCAATGTCCTCACAACCAAGGTCAACAAGTTGAAGGTGCTCATGGGAATGCATACATATTAGAAGGAGGAGAAGCTCGTCAAGGTATCAACAATGCGGAAGACTGAAAAAGTTCGGAAACTAACAGTCTCATTTTTCTTATGTACTATGTCGTACTAAGTTTATGTCTTCCATCGTATTCGGATCTTATGACTTTAGATGTACTACTTTTGATAAACCACTCGTTGTAAAATATTCTCATTAAGCGTACTTTCTTTCCTTCTGATTCGTTATCACTTACAAGGTTTAGATTTACGTAAACATCGAGTTATAACAACTAAACCGAACATCACATTATCGTTCCTGAATTATACATAGCCTAGCTAACTATGTCTAATTCTGGAGGGATATCGTTCCTTAATTCTACATAGCCTAGCTAACTATGTCTAATTCTGGAGGGATCATGTTATGTTGGGAGTAGTTATTTATAAGTCTTAGTGCAAGCGGGGTTTTTACATATTTATAAAGTCAAAGTGTTACTCATGGGAGATTCATCCAATATTTTCTTTACAATG
This sequence comes from Chrysanthemum makinoi, assembly GCA_910596185.1. Taxonomy (NCBI): domain Eukaryota; kingdom Viridiplantae; phylum Streptophyta; class Magnoliopsida; order Asterales; family Asteraceae; genus Chrysanthemum; species Chrysanthemum makinoi. The sequence goes on along the minus strand of OU343217.1, from coordinate 194,676,464 downwards.
ATGTTTTGTATGCTCTTAATCATCGATAACCATAATGACATCTCTTCATGTCTTCTTTCCTCGTTATTCATCACAAACTCAAAAATTCGATAGACTAACACGAACAAAATTCAAGGACTGAATTCCTTTTTGGTTGGGCGAATGTGACAACTCGTATTTTCAGGCCATATTTCAAAACATTACTCATGCTTCATCATTTATCATTTATCGTAAACTAGGTTTACGAGCATCAAATTCGCGTAACCTTAATGGTTTAGCTGTGAATTCATGAACATTTCATCAAGGACATTCCATATAGACTAAGTTTGGTCTACATTTCATTGGCATCATTATCATCATATTAGTTCATGCATGGTTTTGCATTTTTCATTAAACGTTTATTTTCCTATTAAATAAACGCTATCGCGTAAACATTTATTTTGAACATTTGATTCAACACTTCCAAAAATATTCCTAATATATTTTTATACTCATTTTAAGACTATAAAAATTATATTATTAATTTACCCGATGTTTAAAATTTATTTCGTATATAAATTGTTATGTTTATATAATTACGACGGTTTTTGTAAATTCAACCCGATAATTATTATTTCACTCAAATTTTACAAGAAATGTATTTTTATAATTTTTATGACCTCAATATATTTTATTTTGACCCGTTAAAATTTATTTTTAGTTAACGCTACCCTAAAAGCTTAAATATGTACACAAGTTACTAATTATCCTTAATTAACTACACAATTACTCAACATTAAAACACTTGATTGTTATTAAATGCATCTAGTCTTATTTTGTTTATAAATGTCGACCAAGCACAAAGATGACTCAACCAAATGACTCACTTATACTTAATAAATATCTACTCATGATATTAACACATTCAACTCATCCATTCACAAAGAAATAGATCAAAAACATTTCTCTCCTCTCCTCTTGCTAGAACCGGCCACACCTAGGACCATGAAGGATCATCATAAAATTTTCAAGACAAGGTTTTTATCACTCTAGTATCACTTGTTATTAAGGTTTTGCAATAAAAACCTTGGGTGATTAGGAAAAATCCATTGTCCATAAGCCTCATCAAGTAACTAGTAAGCATCCATATTCATCATCATATCTAATATTTATTTTTATGGTCATTTCATTTTATTTGAGAAATCATGCAAGTCTCATGGATGTTTATACCACTTTTACATGTTTTTAAGAGTTATATATATATTGGTCATCCTATAATTATTCCTTGTTATTTATCACTCTTGGTGATGTCTAGTGATGAGTGTCTAAATACTCATCATTTTTGTATAATCTAAACTGCAAAATCATCTGAAAACACTCAGAAACACATCAAAATGATCAAAACATCACAAATCAGTGTTTTATGTGTTTTAAATGCAAAAATATCAAAATCAGATGAAAATGTATCAAGTTTGCAAAATTGGCAGTTTTAGTCCCTCAAGTTTTAAAAGTTGTCAAATCTAGTCCATGGAATTCAAAAATGTGGAATTTTATCATTCAAGGTCCCTGAAGTATTCTAAGTTATCAAAAATGATTCTTGAATGATTCTTTGGTCAATTGGCAAGAAAGGTCCCTAAACTTTGGAAAATTACAAAAGTAGTCCTTGGATGTTTTAAAATGAAATTTTATGCAAAAAGGATCCTTGTTCTATCAAAGTTTGTCAAAATTGGTCCTTGTGATAAGTTTGGAATAGTGGCATTTTCAGTCCTTGAGGTTTGGATAATTTACATGTTTGGTCCTTGTGTTTATACTAAACCAAACGGATCCTCATTTTAATATCAAACCCAATCCAAGCCCAAAACCCCCTGGCCCAAACCCTTGACCCGGCCCTTTGATATCACACCCCGGTCAACAGAAGTCAAATCCACTCACCAGCCCCAAAACTAAATGAAGTCGCTTCATCTCCTCTCTAAACACTCAAAACAAAAAAACGACGGTTTCCACTTTTTCAACCTCACTCACCTTACCTTGTCCCCTCCACCTCCACTAACACCAAAAATCCTTTATTGACTCAAACCAACTCCAATTAATATCAAAACCTGCCTTGAAGAATTTGGCGCCAAAAAGCAAATTGGACGGTTCTGATGATATTTGATGATCCAATGGCTAGAAGATGGTGGGAAACAATCAGAGGTCGACAAGGATTCACAAAAGTCTATAAAGAGGAGAGAGATGCAATGTATCATATCTATCTAGTGTAAATTACATTTTCCTTAGTCGTTTTTTTATCTAAGCTTTCAAGTGTATGTTTTTATTTCCAAAATACTTTGTTTAAGTATCTCAAATGTATTAGAATCCTTTTTAATAAGCAATTTCAAGTTTTAAATCATATCTCAAGTTTATGCAGAATTTCATGTTTATGCAAAATTTCATGAATTATCAAATGTTGTTGTTAGATGTTTGTATGAACTGAACTAGATCACTTAAGCTCCTAGAAAGCTTAATCAAGCTTTTAGATACATTTAAAATCAGTTTAGAATCAAAAACAGAAAATCACCAAAAATCCAAATTAAATAGTTGAAAAATAAAAAATCACAAGAAGATGGTGTACACAATTTGGGCGAGGGTAAATCATGGATGGCCTTGGTTTAGTAGCTTAGTGGTAAGCTAATAGAGGTGTTCATTGGTTACGATTCTCGTTTGAGCTTGGAAGCTTTTGTAAGCACCTTTGATCACTTTTGCATTTCATTGTTGAAATTGCTCATTAGCTTTAATATCTGTTTCTTGGTGTTATTTAGCAGTAGTTGAGTGTATTTGATCATTAAAATCAGTTTGTTGTTCCTAAAAATTTGTAGTTTATAAAATTTCCTTTTAACAAGTTAAATTTGCATCTTGGTCATTTTAAGTTTTTATGTTGTAAGGGTTGTTGTTTAAAGCTTAATTAGTCTTAATAAGTGATTATATAAGATCTGAAATCAAGCTAATGGTTTTAATTTTTGTTTAGCTTTGAAAATCACCAAAACAGTCAAATATAAGCTTGTTTGGATTTGAGTAGTGAAACTGTGTTAGAGTTTGATAAAGGTTGTAATTATTATTGTCAAGAGTCACACTTGGTCATAATATCTTAAAGAAGTCAAGAAATTCAGTACTCATTCAAGCAAAGTCAAAGTGCATTTGATCTCATCTTATGAGCTCCATTGTTTGATTTTTAGGATTCATAATCATGATTACGTGTTAGGAAGTTGTTAATCTTGCTCAAGTTAGTCTTATTACATCTTAACATAACATAATCAGTGATTGTAATCAACTCAAAGTTCATTTTGGTCAACTTAGCTAGCTTTCTTAAAAAGTCAAATTTCCAACTTGGTCGTTTTTGAATAAATTAGATCTTTTTGCTGTGTGTTCATTAGTAAGATTCAGCTTATAAGCTATTGGGGTATTAAAGTTTGGTTGCTAAAGAAAAATATAAAAATGCTAGTTCTCTGTTCATCGACTTTTTAAGTTCTTATTTCATTTGCTTCTTTTGGGTAACCGCGGAAATAGTGCCCACGTACGGTTGGTAGGTCAACTTGATAAGCTCACATAGAGCTTATTAGTTGCTCAAAACTTGTGATCTTTGGTTCTTTGAGTAGCCAACCTGGTCATCTTGAAGTATCAAACATTGTTTTTCATTTTGAAGCTGTTTGGTGGTGCACCTAGCTTCTGTTTTGTCCCAAACTTCAGAATCAATCGAAGTCACCAAGGTCGGCGTTGATTTGGTGTTATCTTCTTAAGCTCATCAAAAGCTACATAGTTGTCCATAGCTTGTGATTTCGGTTTTTAAAAGCCAACCCATTATCTTGACACCTCAAGGCTTGTTTTGAGGTTTTGAGCTTATTTGCTTAGCTTAACTTGCCCATAAACATGGCTGCAGGCCTGTTTGGTTGAGTGGTAGAGTCAATAGTTCTTATCTGCTTATTCTAGCTTTTGGATTGTGCTTATTTTTATCTTTTAGCTTCATTTCAGTAGTTTGTAGCTTATTTCATCTTATTTGATCCTTTGTTTCAGCTGGTTAGCTTGTTTGAGCTTATTTCGCCAAATAAGCTCATAAGTATAACTGTTGAGCTTATAAGCTTGTAAAACAGCTTATTTGAGTTTGTAAAATTTTTGTCTTTGTTAAAGTTTCATAATATCAGTATTAAAGTAGTTCTCAAAAAGAAAATCCAGAAAAATCTCAATTTAAAATCAGTGATAGTGTTTATTTAATATTTCTTAGCTTTTTGATTTTTCTTTTCATCTTATTAATAAGCAAATCCTTTTTTCTATTTTCTTAGTTTTTGTCATCATATAGTATTTTTAGAAAAAGTTTCATATTTTTCTCTATCTTTTTAGTATTTATTATAATTTTAATTAGTTGAAAATAGTAATTAATTAGTAATAAATAATTAAAAAGCATAAAAATATCTTTTCATTTTTAAAATTAGTTTTATAGTATTTTAGATTTTTTTGAATCATAAGTTTATTTTTCTAGCCTTATTTTGTATTTTCTTCTATTTTAGAGTATTTATTAAATAGTTAAAATAGTTTTTAATTAATAATAATTAAATAAATAGTGTTAAAAATAATTTTCTTTTTCTAATAATTTTCTTTTATTTTTAGGATTCCAAAAATGTCAATTTTATATTTTTAGGTCTTTTATTTCTTAGATTTCACTTTTTATTTAGTACGTATACGTAGTTTTTAAACGTAAGTTTTAGGTTTTAAACGTTCATCACTTTAAATATAGTGATAGCGTTTATTTAATACATTTTATCTTTTTAATCTTCTTAATTTGCATTTAAGCCGTTGTAATTTGTTGGCTGTTTCCTTAGTTATAATCCATCCAAATCTTTTCTGATCACTATCATTAGTGATCATTCTATCGTCTGAAGAGTGTTTACACACCATTGAGTCTCCGTGGGACTTAACGACCCGGGAATCCATTGTATTCTCTGATCTTCATTGTATTTGGTTCCAAGCCGTTTTAAGTCATTACGGTTGGCCATTCAGAAGTGGCGGCTTGTGTGATTGACTTGACGGTTGGACCCGAGATCAAATTTTTAGAGCTTTAGCGTGTGTTTAGCCATTTTCAACCCACCTTGCACATAACCCACCTTTTGTAAAAGGGTTTTTGTAAAGTTATCAAAAATCCAAAGTTCATTAACACTTTTCCTAAAGTGTTAACAACACCAAAAATATTTTCATTCTTTGTTTTTATCATCATGTTTTTCAAAAATACCAAAAATATTCCTCTTTACCCTCTTACCTTTTTGATTCTTCATTTCTTACCCTCTGTTAACCTTTGATTCTTTCTATGTCTTATCCTCACCCTTTTGGTTGTCAATGGTGTGGTGGTCCTTATAATGGTGGCAATTGCCCAAGTTGTAGCGTGGTGGAATCAGAAACGGTGCGTCTATAACCAAAATCCCTATTCCTACCATAACACAAGCTGATTTATTCCATCGACTACCGCGACCGTGAGACTCAAAGAAGATTTTCAAGAAGTGTTATTGCTAGCGAGCTGTGGTGGTTCACACTCCAGTTCTGATTGTCAATCGGGAAACACGCTGTCATGAGCAAGTTCCGATAACAATTATGACTACAACACATACCACTCACACCCACATCAGTTTTACTGTTGTGAGTATTGTGGAGGTCCTCACTCTAGCTCGGATTGTCAAACAAGGAATCCATTTCCTTGTAGCGATTACGGCTCTTCGTACCAAGACCAACCTCCACAATACCAAATAATCAGCGACTCCTCATGAAACTACAGGCTGGACCTATACTCAAGACTCGGAGTTATTAAAAGAACTTAAGGAGGAGTCGGCTATGTCCTCCCAAGATAATCCAAATGAAAAATCCATGGAAATGTTGTTAGCCGAAGAGTCGCTAAATTAGATTCCCCAGATTTCCATTGAAAACACTATTAGGGAATCAATTAGAATACAAAAAGCATTCAAATCTAGCTCTTGATTCCGTTTCATTCTCGATGATGATGATGATGATGTTACCCTTGATATTAGTGAATTATATGCAGATTCATCAAGTTCATCAGTTGAAATTCCTTCCGTGGAAAATCAGGGAGAAAAGACTATGATGGAATTACTAGCGGAAGAACAAATGTTAAGTATAAAACATATGTATGCTAGTCCTTCTAAACTCCCTCAGTCCGTTGTTATCACACGAAGCTCCACTCACTCTCTAAACATGGGGATGAGCATCTTGACACTGTCTCAAAAAGGAATCGGATGAATTTATAAAGTCTAGTGTTGAGAACTTTGTCCCAATCCCGAGAGAGTCACAGTGGAATTTCGATCTTATGTGTGATTCTTCTTCCCCTCTTGAGTGTTCAATTGATCATTTTGAGACTTTCTTCGATTTTAGCGAAGATTGTAAATCTTATGGAGACATCGAGTATGTTGAGGCATCACTCCCACAGTCCGATCCTCTTCTTGAGGAGTTCACCGATGAACTAACTCACATCATCCACTTTCATCGAAAGGGCGATGATCTCTTTGATTTTGAAGGTGATCTGGAGAAACTAGAAATCTCCTATATAATGATCATCCACTCATTTCTTGTCCCATTTCCGACTCTTCCATTCCTTCTCTCACCCGAAGAGGAAGATGACAACTTTTGGAAGGAGGTCGATGATTTTCTTAGTGATGAGTCGATTCCAACAGGAATTGACAATACTTACTTTGATTCGGAGGGAGACATTCTTTTTCTTGAAAATGCTGATTGAAGAACCATTTCCACTCTCCCTCCGAAATTTTGTTACCAATCACCATACAAGCTTCAAGTTTAAGCTTAAAAATGTCAAAAATGGTGATTTGCTTCTTTCTAATGAGGAATGGACCTGCATTGTAATGCACATATTTATTCCATTCTTCACAAATGGTGTGGTTGCTCTTTCCCTTTTCTCCTTCGGGAATGAGGACACTATTTTTGATCCCGGCATTTTCAATTATCATTTTTGAGCCGGTTCTCTCTATATCTCATTGGTGTGGAACTTTCGCGTGCTTCAAATGTTTGTCCAAACATCTTGAACGAAAGTCTGAGTGAGATTGTTTCTTCCACTTTGCTTCCCCATGAACCAATGAATGCGGGGATCGAGTCAAGCTAGTGACTCGGTAATCAAAAACTTTAGCACGCACCATATGGGTTTTCACCCATATTTCTGTCTTCTTACCCCCTTTCTACCACCTAAGTGTGGGGGTAATGCCCCACATGTTATATATATATATCTCTAAAAAAACTTTCAAATAATGGCGTATTTCCTTTTACGTTCGGTTTAGGCATATCACGCCAGACTTTGAATATTGAGGGCAATATTCATTTCTAAGTGTGGGGAATTCTAATTTTATCATATAATTATACCACCCAATTCCCCCGTTTTTGGCCAAAATTTTTTGGAGTAAGTGTTCTGCACTTACTCATTTGGTTATCAGTCCGCCATGTCCGTAAGACAAAAGGATTGGCTAATCCAGGAGCAAACGGCTCTTGGTAAAGATTTCTCAAATCCGTTTATATGGCTTGCATTTGCCCAAATTGTATGGTTCTCAACTCACCATATCCTAAAAGTGAAGAGTTGGCTAGCCAAGCAAGGTTATGGCTTGTGGTAAAGGCAAATGGAAAACCATAATTGGTATTCAACTCACCAAAGATAATTCTGATAATTTATCTAAGAGTTGGCTAGTCCAGAAGGGTACGGCTTCTGGTAAAGACAAATCAAATCCGTTATATGGTTTATGATTTGCCAATAAATCATTTGGTTATCGTTGTACCAAGGTTCTTACTTGAATCAAAACAATTGGCTACTCCAGAAGTGATGGCTTTTGGTAAAGAGTCTTTCAAATCCATCAAGTTTTCTCAAATCATTGCTAGGGACTAGCAATATCTCAGTATGGGGCAGGAATTCTCACGAATTTTATCATATAATTATACCACCCAATTCCCCCGTTTTTGGCCAAAATTTTTTTTTGGAGTAAGTGTTCTATACTTACTCATTTGGTTATCGTCCGCCATGTATCCGTAAGACAAAAGGATTGGCTAATCCAGAGCAAAGCGGCTCTTGGTAAAGATATTTCAAATCCGTTTATATGGCTTGCAATTTGCCCAAAATTGTATGGTTCTCAACTCACCATATCCTAAAAAATGAAGAGTTGGCTAGCCCAAGAAGGTTATGGCTTGTGGTAAAGGCAGTGGAAAAACCATAATTGGTATTCAGCTCACCAAAGATAATTCTCATAATTTATCTAAGAGTTGGCTAGTCCGTATAAAATACGGTAAAGACAAAATCAAACTGTTATATGGTTTATGATTTGCCAATAAATCATTTGGTTATCAGTGTACCAAGGTTCTTACTTGAATCAAAACAATTGGCTACTCCAGAAGTGATGGCTTTTGGTAAAGAGTCTTTCAAATCCATCAAGTTTTTCAAATCATTGCTAGGACTAGCAATATCTCGCATGGGGGATTGATTAAAGTGTCTAAATACTCATCATTTTGTATAATCTAAACTGCAAAATCATCAGAAAACACTCAAACACATCAAATGATCAAAATATCACAAATCAGTGTTTTATGTGTTTTAAATGCAAAAATATCAAAATCGGATGAAGAATGTATCAAGTTTGCAAAATTGGCGTTTAGTCCCTCAAGTTTTAAAAGTTGTCAAATCTAGTCCCCTGAATTCAAAATGTGGAATTTTATCATTCAAGGTCCCTGAAGTATTCTAAGTTATCAAAAATGATTCTTGAATGATTCTTTGGTCAATTGGCAAGAAAGGTCCCTAAACTTTGGAAAATTGCAAAAGTAGTCCTTGGATGTTTTAAAATGAAATTTTATGCAAAAAGGATCCTTGTTCTATCAAAGTTTGTCAAAATTGGTCCTTGTGATAAGTTTGGAATAGTGGCATTTTGAGTCCTTGAGGTTTGGATAATTTACATGTTTGGTCCTTGTGTTTATACTAAACCAAACGGATCCTCATTTTAATATCAAACCCAATCCAAGCCCAAAACCCCCTGGCCCAAACCCTTGACCCGGCCCTTTGATATCACACCCCGGTCAACAGAAGTCAAATCCACTCCACCCCCCAAAAGCTAGATGCTGTTCATCTCCTCTCTAAACATCTTTGTAAAACAAAACCAGCAGCTTTTCCACTTTTTCAACCTCACTCACCTTACCTTGTCCCCTCCACCTCCACTAACACCAAAAATCCTTTATTGACTCAAACCAACTCCAATTAATATCAAAACCTCGCCATTTGAAGAATTTGGCCAAAAGCAAATTGATCTGCGGTTCCATGATATTTGATGATCCAATGGCTAGAAGATGGTGGGAAACAATCGAGGAGGTCGACAATAAGGATTCACAAAAGTCTATAAAGAGGAGAGAGATGCAATGTATCATATCTATCTAGTGTAAATTACATTTTCCTTAGTCGTTTTTTAAGTTTTTTTTATCTAAGCTTTCAAGTGTATGTTTTTATTTCCAAAATACTTTGTTTAAGTATCTCAAATGTATTAGAATCCTTTTTAATAAGCAATTTCAAGTTTTAAATCATATCTCAAGTTTATGCAGAATTTCATGTTTATGCAAAATTTCATGAATTATCAAATGTTGTTGTTAGATGTTTGTATGAACCTAACTAGATCACTTAAGCTCCTAGAAAGCTTAATCAAGCTTTTAGATACATTTAAAATCGCTTTTAGAATCAAAACGTAAAATCACCAAAAATCCAAATTAAATAGTTGAAAAATAAAAATCACAAGAAGATATGTGTACACGAGCAGGGTAAATCATGGATGGCCTTGGTTTATTAGCTTAGTGGTAAGCTAATAGGGGTGTTCATTGGTTCGATTCTCGTTTGAGCTTGGAAGCTTTTGTAAGCACCTTTGATCACTTTTGCATTTCATTGTTGAAATTGCTCATTAGCTTTAATATCTGTTTCTTGGTGTTATTTAGCAAAGAGTTGAGTGTATTTGATCATTAAAATCAGTTTGTTGTTCCTAAAAATTTGTAGTTTATAAAATTTCCTTTTAACAGTTAAAATTGCATCTTGGTCATTTCTGAGTTTTATGTTGTAAGGGTTGTTTAAAGCAATTAGTCTTAATAAGTGATTATATAAGATCTGAAATCAAGCTAATGGTTTTAATTTTTGTTTAGCTTTGAAAATCACCAAAACAGTCAAATATAAGCTTGTTTGGATTTGAGTAGTGAAACTGTGTTAGAGTTTGATAAAGGTTGTAATTGTTGTTGTCAAGAGTCACACTTGGTCATAATATCTTAAAGAAGTCAAGAAATTCAGTACTCATTCAAGCCAAAGTCAAAAGTGCATTTGATCTCATCTTATGAGCTCACTGTTTGATTTTTAGGATTCATAATCATGATTCTGTGTTAGGAAGTTGTTAATCTTGCTCAAGTTAGTCTTATTACATCTTAACATAACATAATCAGTGATTGTAATCAACTCAAAGTTCATTTTGGTCAACTTAGCTAGTTTTCTTAAAAAGTCAAATTTCCAACTTGGTCGTTTTTGAATAAATTAGATCTTTTGTCATAAGCGTGTGTTCATTAGTAAGATTCAACTTATAAGCTATTGGGGTATTAAAGTTTGGTTGCTAAAGAAAAATATAAAAATGCTAGTTCTCTCTGTTCATCGCCTTTTAAGTGCTTATTTCATCGCTTCTTTTGGGTACACAATGGAAATAGTGCCTCGTACGTTGGTGGTCCAACTTGATAAGCTCACATAGAGCTTATTAGTTGCTCAAAACTTGTGATCTTTGGTTCTTTGAGTAGCCAACCTGGTCATCTTGAAGTATCAAGCATTGTTTTTCATTTTGAAGCTCGTTTGGTAAAGAAGCACCTAGCTTCTACTTTTGTCCCAAAACTTCGAGAATCAACTGAGTCACTCAAGAAAGTGCGGTGATTGGTGTTATCTTCTTAAGCTCATCAAAAGCTACATAGTTGTCCATAGCTTGTGATTTCTGGTTTTGAAAACCAACTTATCTTGACACCTCAAGGCTTGTTTTGAGGTTTTGAGCTTATTTGCTTAGCTTAACTTGCCCATAAACATGGGCAGCTGTTTGGTTGAGTGGTAGAGTCAATAGTTCTTATCTGCTTATTCTAGCTTTTCAAGCTTATTTTTATCTTTTAGCTTCATTTCAGTAGTTTGTAGCTTATTTCATCTTATTTGATCCTTTGTTTGTTTCACCAAGTTAGCTTGTTTGAGCTTATTTACCAAATAAGCTCATAAGTATCATGTTGAGCTTATAAGCTTGTAAAAGCGGCTTTTTATTTGAGTTTGTAAATTTTTGTCTTTGTTAAAGTTTCATAATATCAGTATTAAAGTAGTTCTCAAAAGAAAATCCGAGAAAAATCTCAATTTAAAATCGCTGATAGTGTTTATTTAATATTTCTTAGCTTTTGATTTTTCTTTTTTAGCTTTTTAATAAGCAAATCCTGTTTTCTATTTTTCTTAGTTTTACGTCATCATATATAGTATTTTTAGAAAAAGTTTCATATTTTTCTCTATCTTTTTAGTATTTATTATAATTTTAATTAGTTGAAAATAGTAATTAATTAGTAATAAATAATTAAAAAGCATAAAAAATATCTTTTCATTTTTTAAAATTAGTTTTATAGTATTTTAGATTTTTCTGAATCATAAGTTTATTTTTCTAGCCTTATTTTGTATTTTCTTCTATTTTAGAGTATTTATTAAATAGTTAAAATAGTTTTTAATTAATAATAATTAAATAAATAGTGTTAAAAAATAATTTTCTTTTTCTAATAATTTTCTTTTATTTTTAGGATTCCAAAAATGTCAATTTTATATTTTTAGGTCTTTTATTTCTTATATTTCACTTTTTATTTAGACGTATATGTAGTTTTTAAACGTAAGTTTTAGGTTTTAAACGTTCATCACTTTAAATATAGTGATAGCGTTTATTTAATACATTTTATCTTTTTAATCTTCTTAATTTGCATTTAAGCCGTTGTAATTTGTTGGTTGTTTCCTTAGTTATAATCCATCAAATCTTTCTTCGATCACTATCATTAGTGATCATTCTATCAATCAAGAGTGTTTACACACCATTGAGTCTCCGTGGACTTAACGACTAGAATCCATGATTCTCGATCTTCATTGTATTTGGTTCCAAGCTGTTTTAAGTCTGTTACGGTTGGTCATTCACAAGTGGCCGGCTTGTGTGATTAGACTTGACGGTTCGGACCAGATCATCTAGGAACCCATGACACCCTAAGAAGGTGTATGATAGGATTAGAATAGCTTCGGAGTTGTTTTGAATTGGTTGGAATAGGTTTGGCGCGTGAAAAACTCATTTCGACAAGTCTAATTAAGGGTCTGTCCTTATTTTGAAAATCTGGAAAATCCGACAGTAAGCAAAATATTTTGGGCTAGATATTTGGAAAATATACTATAAAACGAAAACGTGGCCGCTTGAACGGGTTAAAACGGAGCTATAAATGAAAAGTTATGCTATTTTGAAGTTTGCGATCGAAAACTAATTATTCCAGAAAATTCAGCAAGCTGTTTCGACTTTTACGAGTCAAAATGAGTCTTAAGCGTTGTTAAATGTGTCGACTTATCAAAAATATATTAGTATATGTTATCACGATTCCGTGGATATAAAGAACGTAGAAAACGGACTTATAACGACAAAGTTATTCACATTTTAAAAGTTGCCGTAACTTTATTCTATTAGCAAAATTAACATATTTTCTATTAAAACATACTACTGGCAAGAGAGGACCACGTTGAGGGTCGTTTTAACAATGACTAAAGTACTTTTGATAAAGTGATGTCTCTAGTAAAAGTAATTTAAGCAAGCATATTTTTCAAAATGTCAAACCATTTGTCTAGCGGAACTGTAACGAGTAAGATACGGTCACTTAAACTTTGCCGGAAAACCATCCTTAAACTATATTTTGGGACACAAGTACCATACTTTAGCTATATTTTTCTCTATGAACGGAACCTCTATGACGAAAACTTGAACACTAAAACTTTGAGATAATGATACAAGCTTACCAAAACCGTTGAGTTCGTTTCTTAACATTTGACGTGCATCATTTTACGACTCGTTTTTCAAGGCCATTTAGTCACTTTCATGAAAATTTCAACGACATTATTTTACGACGAAAAGTTATAATTTCCTAATAAATCACTAAATGATTATCGTAGGATATCATTTCAACGTAAATACATGTGGAGTAATTTAAAAATGGTCAAGACGTTAAGAGATTATTTTTCGACGAGAAATATTATTTTCAAAAATTCACAAGTGGTATAGATATCATCCCAATTGCATGCATAACATTACATCATAACTTATTGTGTATCATATCATTCATAATAGGTCAAGTTTAGAGATTCACGCTACATTTCGGTGTATCCACTTTTGTCATCATAATCATTGCAACAGGTGAGTTCCATAACCCCATTTTCAATTGTTTTAATGCTTTTATTCAACTATTTGGGGGAGATACATGCTCATTAACTTTTATGACATTCATGATTATTTGCAACTACAAGTTTAACTGAACTGAATGTTTAGTCATATTCTATATCATAAATCATTGATCTAAATGTCTTGGGATTATCATTGAACTAAAGGTCTTGGTATTATCACGGAGCTAAATGTCTTGGGATTATCATTGAGCTAACGGACTTGGTATAATGTTGAACTAACGGTCTTGGTAGAATTATGAACTAACGGTCTTGGTAGAATCATTGAACTAACGGTCTTGGTATAAACATGAACTAACGGATGTGGAACTATTTGAAACTATACGAATTATGTGTTATGTTAAGTAACTATTGATACATTAAGTTATGCACTATATTGTGAATTCATTGGACGATGTGTGTTTGAACATAAACTATACATATTTTGGCAATGGGTTGTAAACACACAGGTTGCAAATTTTGTATGGGCGGAACTTGGGACTGAGTGGATTTACAATGCCTTTGTTGCATAAACAATTTTGAAAGGCTTTACATTTCAACTCAAACTCTATGAACTCACTCAACCTTTGTGTTGACACTTTTTAGCATGTTTTATCTCAGGTATCTAAGGCATTCACTTCATGGCATGCATGTGGACATATCATAGAGTCGCGGTGATGACGCGTCTCACTTGGGTTTTATGAACTTTAAAAACATCGTTTGACTAGTAACAAACTTATTTCCGCACAATTTGATTTTCATTTGGGACCTACACTTTGTAAACTCTGATTATTTTATTAAATCAAACGATGTATTTTCCAATCGACACTTTAGGTCGTTCAATATAACTGTGATTGTGATGCTATGACCGTCAACCCCAGGAATTCCATTCCGCTGCAAAACAGGTAATTTGGGGGTGTGACACGTCGGGGTGTACCTGCATAAGACAGTTAGCAATAAAGCGCACAAAAGTGTCTTTGATCACTTTCGATGAATTGAGGTACACGGCCCACGGTTCCCGTTGATCGATACAAAAGTACGCTTGTGATCACGTATAATTCGAAGAATTTCCTTGACAGGGTTTAGCTGCTCTATCGTTCTCAAACCGGGCGTCTCAAAGATGACAACGAGTGAGTGAACGGCGAATAGAGATCCACTGATTGATAAAGACAGATTTGAAAAACAATCGTGTATTGCACAATAGAAATTGTTTTTTCAATACAAAGAGGTTTTAGTAAAAAATCATTTATCAATCATAAACACCTTTTGATTTGAAATAATAGTACACAGTTGATGTCCTTAGAGAAAAGAGTTTTTAAACACAACAACCGGTTTTTCAAATGCATCCGTCAATCCATTTTCTTGGACCTGGATTGATTCAATTTTGAATCGCACCACTGATGAGGTCCATATGACACAAGCAAGTGTTGGCAATACCACAAGGATAGTGCGTAGGACTCAAAGATATAATCTCACATTCCACATTGTGTGAATAGTGAGTCTTCAAGAAATAAGTGTCCTAAAGAGATTAATTGATGATCTCGTGGCTCTAGACTCAATTTGTGCATATTTGGTTCCTATATCGGAGACTAGGGAAAGGGTCTCCTTTTTCAATATCAACAATCTCTAAGAGATAGTCGATAGATTATGTAGGTTCCCCGTGAGAATGAAACAAGCCGTTTTAAGAGGAACTTGAGTGGCTTGGGAAGTTAGTGCAGTGCATCACTGGGTCCATGACGTCTTGTCTTCAATACCAGTGTTACCTTAGTAACCACTAGTAGCATATGAATTGAACCCGGTTTCTGCCCTAAGGTTGAATTATTGGAGGGCTATTTCTTTTCACCCTTTTCACATTAATTTTTTTTTTCATTCTTCAACTCCTTCAGTGCTTACCGAGACTTCATAACTAGAACCATGTTGGGTTTGTTCCAAAGATTACTAGCTCATTCTCATCCGCACTCTTCCCATATCTCACTTTTCTCCTTTTTTCATCATACCTAAGGACTCTACACTAACTAGTGGATTGTCCCTGGGTAGATCCCTCCGGTTCTGGCGGATCATGGGAACTCAACCTAACCTTATCATCCTTATATCACCATACATAAAGTAAAGTTGGTCGGTCTTTTTGGTATCATTCATCTGCCATTGGAACCAATTGAAAACCATTTGAAAATCAATCAAGATACTTGTGATATAGAATCAAAGAATTTTGTATCTTAATTGTTTTGATATTTTAGAAATTCTCCCCCTCAACATATGCATAAAAATCTAGAGTTTGTTTAGCACATGGAGGCAAGAGATCTTTGAAATCGTTAGATTGAGAATGAAAGGTCCAATCTTTTGATTAACATTTTCTAAAATGATCATCATCACTTCCCAATCAATTAGAGTAGATAAAACATTTTGAGGAAGGATGAGGTTTTCAAAAGTTTGCTCCCCTCAATATGTGCCTCGAATTTTGAAAGAATTTTGCACATATTAGAGGGAATCCGCACTTAGAGACAATTCAGACACGTTTCAATAATTTGAGGTTTAAAATAGTTGCTCCCCTCAACGTGTGCATGGAAAATTTGAAATCGTTTGTCACTTGCGGGGAGGAAAACATACTAATTACTTATGAAACCATCTATCAATTATCGGTTTAGATCCAATTTAAATCACAAATTCTCCCCCGATCACAATTATCAAATCATTGAGATTTGTGATCTGTGTAGATTTAAATTGATTTTGAAAGCTTTTAAGGAGAATTGTGACTAGTTTATGAAAAAGTTTTAACTGATAAGGATCTAATTTTGAGACTTTAAACTCCATTGATTAAACATGCATGATTATCTTTTGAAAACATAATAGTAACTAAGGTCTGGTACCATTGTTTAAAAAATACACTTTTTGATTTCATTTGAAAAATCATTCTCCCTCTCAATCAATGACATAAGTTGTTGATTGAGAGATATATAATTTTGACAACTGTTAAGTACAGATGATTTTCAAAAGATTGAGTCTGAGTAATTTTTTTAAGGCAATTAGTTTTCATTAGATAGTGGGTGATTGTTTTATAGAATCAGAGCATGAGATTTGAAAAACAAGTTTAAAGCATGGCTCTGTTCTTTCATTAAAGAGCGGGTTATTGCCTGAAATGACAATAAACCATCTATTTCTCTTTCTCCCAAAAAATATTTTTTGATTTTTTGAATTTTTTTTTCCTTTTTTTTTTTTTTTTTTTTTTAATATGAACATTCGAACAACATCTAAAGTCCCGTGTCATTCTTTTAATGACAGCACAAAAACAAAGAGATATTTTTCGAATCGAGAGAAATAAGATAAAACGACAATATTTTTTGGAATTTTCAAGTTTTATAATTTTCTATTTGATTTTTGAAGATTTTATAATTTTGTATATTTTTTTTCGAAAAAATATTTACAAAAGATAGATGAAGGAAAGACCTTTACTCCTCGTCTTCCTCCTGAAGACGTTTGAGTGTTTCTGGTTGAAGGCTTTTCAATCCAAGTCGTGGAAGAATAAACTCAAAGCGTTCTCTTGGAAGAGCTTTGGTGAAGATGTCTGCTAACTAGTATTCAGACCTCACAAAATAGAGTTCCACCACACCTTTTTCCACTTATTCCCTGATGAAATGATGTCGGATGTCGATATGCTTTGCTCTTGAGTGTTGAACATTGTTGCATGAGAGAGCATTAGCACTTTTATTATCGATCAAGAGTAGGATTTTTGTTGAATACAAAGCCATAGTCGATTAATTGAGATCTCATCCATAGGATTTGATCACAACAAGATGACATGGCTATGTATTCAACCTCTGTAGAGGAAATAGAAGTACACATTTGCTTCTTTGATGACCCAGCTCACCAAGCTTATCACCCTAAAAGCGAGCACCTCCAAAGCGTGCTAACGAGTATCTTGACACCTGCATGATCGCATTGCATATCTTTGTTAGTGACATACCGGTGTCCTTCTGGTACCAAAGTCCCATGTTGATGGTTCCTTGGAGGTACCGAAAGACCCGTTTAACCGCTTCAAGGTGCTTTTGGTAGGCTTAGCACGGTATCTAGCACACATGCATACAAAGTAATATCGGTCTACTGGCCGTGAGGTACATAAGGGATCCGATCATGCTACGATATTTCGTTTGGTCTACCATGATCCCTGAGTGGTCCTCATCAAGCTTGGTTCGTTCAATCATGGGTGTGTCAACGGGGTCACTTGAATCAAATCCAAATTTCTTTAAAATCTCATTTGCATATTTAGATTGATTTATGAAAATGCCTTCGGGACTTTGTAAAATTTGTAATCCCAAGAAAAATGACATTTGTCCCATCATTGACATTTGAAATTTGGAACCCATTTCTTTTGAAAAACGATCACATTCATTGGAGTCAGTCGAGGCAAAGAGGATATCATCAACATAAATTTGAACGTGAATTAAATGTTTGCCGACTTCTCGGTGAACAAGTAGGATCAACTGCTCCTTTTTTGAATCCGGTAGATAGAAGAAACTTTGATAGCGTATCATACCATGCCCTTGGAGCTTGCTTTAAACCGTAAAGAGCTTTCTTCAAACGATAAACGTGAGTAGGATGCTTTGGATTCACAAAGCCTTCAGGTTGGCTGAGGTAGACGACTTCTTTAAGATCTCCGTTCAGAAATTCCGTCTTTACATCCATCGATAGACTATCATGTTCTTACTTGCAAGCATTAGCCAAGAATATTCCGATTGCCTCGATTCGAGCCACTGGAGCAAATGATTCTTCAAAGTCTATGCCCTCCTCTTGACGGTATCCTTTTGCAACCAATCTAGCCTTATTCTTTAAAACATCGCCATGCTCATCAAGCTTTACTTTGAAGATCCACTTGAGAGTAATGATCATAGCATAATCTGAGGCGGTACTAATTCCCATACATCGAGACGATCAAACTCATGAATTTCTTCTTGCATGGCATTGAACCATTTGTCTTCATTCATGGCGGTTTTAACATCTTTTGGTTCGATCTTAGAGAGTACGGAGTTGAAGAAGCACCATAAGGCATCGGTTGCAAGTAGTTTCCGTGTGGATACCTTGGGACGAGAGATTTCCAATGATGTTGTCTAATGGATGATCGTGAGTCCATTTTCTGAGGTGTTCATGCGGCTAGTTGTTGAGGGATGGCGTAGCAGAGTCGATGTATCTCCGTAGAAGATGGTTCGATGATGATTCAGAGCAAATATATTTTCAAATGGAGCATCTTCGGGAGTAGCAAAGGGATTGACTTCATCCGTGAAACGAAACATTTTCATGATGTACACTTGATGATTGAAGATTTGTTGAAGAACCGATTGGTCAGGCAGCGCTTCTTGGCTTAATGACATAGAAGTTGAAGGGTTAATTTCATTGACGAGGATAGAAGCGACCTCGATGATTGGATTGACATATCATTGTTACTTGGCTCAAATTGTTCATCAAACATTGGATCAAACATTTTCTTTAAATCATCTTGAGAGGGGGTACATATGGAGTTGCTGATAAGGAGTTTGGTACAAGAAATGAACCAATGGGACTATTTTGAAGTGCGGGTCCGAAGGCTGGAATGTCCGGAGCCATTTGACCGGTCACTTCATCAAACGTAACGTGAAATGTTTCCATGATGTTTCGGGTTCTCTTGTTGTAGATTCGGTATCCTTTTCTGTTTGGTGCATATCCTACAAATACTCAATGTGCGGCTTTAGCTTTAAGTTTGCCTAAATCTTGGCCCTCATTAGTTGGATAACACAATGCACCAAACACACGAAGGAATGAGAGATTAGGTTTTCTGTTGTGAACAAGTTCATATGGAGATTTTCCATGAGCAGTGGAATCGGAGAACGATTTTGGGTGTAGCATGCGATGGCGATGGCTTCACTCCAGAGAAACATTGGAACCTTTGAGTAAATCAAGCATTGTCCTTGCGGCTTCCACAAGAGTTCGATTTCGTCTTTCAACTACACCGTTCCGTTGAGGAGTTCGAGGAACACTTCTTTGATGACTGATTCCAATACTTTCATAAAACTCACTAAGTTGTTTGTTAACAAACTCAGTTCCATTGACTGTTTGAATGATTCTGACAGTTTTGTTAAGACGAACCTGCAATTTGTTTGATGAGTTTGATGATGATATCCGGAGTTTCATCCTTTGACCTTAGGAACTTTACCCAGGTGAATCTAGAGAAATCATCAACCACAACTAACACATATTTCTTTCCAAAGATATTATGCACTCTCATGGGTCCACATAAGTCCATGTGAATTGTATGAAGAACTTCTGAGACAGAGTTTGTAGGTTTGGGTTTATGGGCATACTTCTTGCTTTTACCCAATTGGCATGCTGAACAAAGATGATCCTTTTCATACTTAAGTCTAGGTAAACCTACAACTAAGTCCTTTCTGGAGAGATCATTGATGGTGCCGAACTTCAAGTGATTGAGACGACGATGCCATAACCATGACTTTGTTTTAGAAGCCTTTGACAACAAGCAAATTGGAGAAGACTTCATCATATCTGCGATAGAGATGGTGTATAGGTTTGAACCACGTATTCCTCTTAAAAGTTCCTTACCATCAAGTTCTCTAACGAAACATGAATGTTTTCTGAAAGCTACTTCTAGATAAGAATCGCGAGAATTGACCAACGAGAGAACAGGTTATGACCAAGACCTTCCACATAATATACCACGGAGATGACACTTTTTCCAACAACATAATCTCCATAACCCTTAATTGCATCGAAATGATCATTCCCGAATCTAACTGTCCCGATGAATTTGCTCACGAAGTTCATGAGCAGCGACCGGTCTCCAGTTATATGCTTGGAAGCGGCTGAGTCCAAGTACCACAGAACGATTTGAACGATCTGCAGTTGAACACTGACAAGAATGGATAACTGGATAATTGGGATCCCCATGCAAGAATGGTTTCCACTTGATTAGTAAGATTATTGGAACACCCACATCGAAATAGAAACATCCATATCGAAGTAGAAGCAATGGAATCTTTGGGAATAGATGCAATCTTTGGGTGTCAGTATTTGACCTATTCAAAGTATGTTCACTTCTTAAGGGAATAGTTCTACCAATAGGCATCCATTTTCTAGTGGGCATAGTCTTAGCAGTTTGAGAACAAAGCTGATTATTCTTATGGCCAAAAGGTATCCAATAATAACCTATCTTTATAAATGTTCTTTCCGTGGGTTTCCATCGTTTTCTAACAATTTTCGTCTTTGCCTTTTAGCCTTCTTTGCACGATTATTAGCGTTAACAGTTTTAATCTGGGCATTTGACGCATTAGACAAAGCATTCACACCACATTCATGATTAGCAACAAAATTCAAGCAGACATCATTACAAGATTTGCAAATAGTATCGAATGAATTAATTACAAGATGCGCCTATGGCTAATACTAGAATCAACACGATTCATTTTATTCAACTCAAGCTTAAAGTTCCTAGAATGGTCTTCTACTCTCTTCCAATGCACATTCTTAGCTTGCAAGGTCCTATCATTCTTTGTATTGTCTTGAGACTTTGACCTGCTCGCTTTAATGTCACCGATTACTCCTGTAGAGGGAATGGGAACATTAGTTGGTTGATCTAATTTTTGCACTCCTGAACTTGATGTGCAAGGATCTGAACTACTAGAAGGCACATTAGTGTTTACTTTCTTAAGACTGGGCACAGAACGGATTTCCTACTTGGCACTAGGCATAGAACAAGGCTTCACAGATTTGGATTTTTCACCTAAGGATTTTGGACATGTTGCAATTACACATTCAAGCAGCTCTTGAGATCGTTTGGCCTGGAGGCAAGCAAACCTAATTTCTCTATCAAGAGGTTTATTCATGAAGTCCTCTTCAACAATCTCACGGAGACATTCTAGACTATCCTTAAGGTGAGCACAATAGTCATGAAACGCAGGTTCATTATTCCTAAGATGAGGAGGAATATATTTAACCGTCACAGTGTATTTGCAGTCTAAGGGTGACTTTGAAACAACATTCTTATTAAACACAAGTGGCAGTTTCCCATTTTCCTGACTTTTTAGATTCTCAATTTCCTTTTGTAAAGACGTTATTTTTTTGTTGTTTTGGTCACGAGTGACTTTCATTGAATCATATAACTCTTTAAAGTGTCATTTAACTTTTTCATTTTCTTCTAGAAAACTCTCGTTTTCCTTTTGTAAGGCATTAACTAAGTTTTGAAGATGAAAAGTTTGAGAGTACTGAGAATCTAAAGGAGGAGGCATTTGGGATCCAATCACATTGTTCCTTTCACCCTTCAATTGAGAGATTTGGACTTTCAACTTTTTGATCGTGTTACAATGAGCTTGAATATGTTCATCACGTTTGCTAATTTCAAAACCGCATCAAATTCGAGGAGCATCCAAGGAATGTCTTGATATTTGAGGTTTTAACATTTTCTTTAGATGTTGATATTTTAGTTGTAAATCAAAATGTTCAACTTCTAGTTTAGAAAGATGCTTTACCAAATTATCGTGATCATCCCGATCAATTTTCTCATTAAGTTTCGAATTAATCTTTTCAAGCTCAATGACACGATCATGGGAGACTTTGAGAACAACAGATAATTCATGAAATTGAGAAGCATTAATGGAGCAATTGTAGCAGATGTAAAACACATCTTGAGCAATACATTCTGAAATAAGATTCTCATTCAAGGTATGCAAGTTCTTCCTCTCAATCTCATTATATTTTAATGCTCGCTCATAGTCACTAACCTCAACTACCATTGCATCAAATTCCTTTTCCATTCCTTTAATATCTGAACTTATCCCCTTTTAAGACTCTCAAAATGATCTTTTAGTAGTTTGAAGAAAGGCATGACCTCAGTTAGATAGCATTCTTTTGTTTGTTCAAAACCCCTTTCCCCTTCGGTTATCCCAGTGGGTGTGATCCTTTTCTTACAAGTTTTCTCAAAATCGACAAATAGTTGAAGAATAACATATTGACTGATTAAGGTCTTGCTTTAGTGGCAATAGTTCTAGGAACTAAATGCATTGGTGTATTTGGAGGATACACAATCAAAGCATGCATTTTCCTAAGGGAAGGGTTTGTTTCAACAAGATTTTCTCGCTTTTGCTTATCTAAATCCTTTTCGAACACTTGTTCGGGTGTTAACAATGTATGAGGCTTAAATTTGTTTAAGGAAATCCAATTCTCCTTCTTGTAATCATGGGGTGTGATAATTATTTTCTTCTCTTTACATATTGGATCATCTAACTTCTTGTTCATCCTTTCCCTAGTGACTTCACCAGATTTATTATCTTCCTCGGTGCACTCAAGTAACTAGGTTTCTGTCTAGGTTTAAGGATTTCATTGCCATCATAGAGTACCTTATGAGCATTTCTAGCCTTTTTAATGACCTCTCGATTTGGTTCCTCAACCAGGGGAATGCTATGCTTATCGCTTAAGACTCTATGCTTAGTGATCATGTGGGCAGTCTGAATGGTGTTCCCGTGTACGTATGTGACAACTCGCAATTTCAGGTCATTTTGCAAACTTTAAAAGTTTCACTATTTCATCATTTATCGTAAACTAGGTTTACGAGTATCAATTTCGCGTAACCTAAATGGTTTAGTTGCGAATTCATGAACATATCATCAAGGACATTTCATATAGACTAGATTTAGTCTACATAACATCAATAACATCATTTCATATCGGTTCATGCATGATTTTGCATTTGTTCATTAAACGTTTATTTTCATATTAAATAAACGCTATCGCGTAATTAATTATTTTGAACAATTGATCCGTTACTTTCAAAAATATTCATAATATATTTTTATACTCATATTAAGATTATAAAAATAATATTATGAGTTTACTCGGTGTTTTAAATTTATTTTGTATATAAATTGTTATATTTATATAATTACGACGGTTTTCGTAAATACTACACAATAATTATTATTTCACTCAATTCTAGTAAGAAATGTATTTTTATAATTTTTATGACCTCAATATATCTTATCTTGACCCGTTAAAATTTATTTTTATCTAACGCTACCCTAAATATTCAAATGTGTGTACAATTTACCACATGTCTTCAAGTAACTTACATATAATTATACTTATACATATATAAAAAAAATATATATATATTAAGAGATGGCAATACCCCCTTGTCGACACAAGGGGGTGAGTCACTAAGTTTGTTAAATATCTTGCACTTGTAAATTGTATTATACTTAAAGATAACAACACATACTATCCATAATATCAAGGTGTAATAGATCAAAGGCATTCTCTTTCTCTCCTCTTCACATAACCGGCCAACCAAGGGACCAAGAAGAAGGGATCATCATAAATTTTTCTAACCAAGTTATTCACACTCTAGATTTACTCTTGATTAAGGTTGTGCAATAAAAACCTTGGGTGATTAGGAAAAATCCTTTGTTCTTATAACCTCATCAAGTTTACTAGTAAGCATTCATATCCATCATCATATTTCATATTCATTGAAATATTCATTTCATTATATTTGAGAAAACATGCAAGTCTCATGGATGTTTATACCACTTATACATGTTTTTAAGAGTTATATATACTTAAGTCATCCTATAATTACTCCTTGTTATAAATCACTCTTGGTGATGTCTAGGAACCCATGACACCCTAAGAAGGTGTATGGTAGGATTTGAATAGCTTCGGAGTTGTTTTGAATTGGTTAGAATAGGTTTTGCGCGATAAAAACTCATTTCGACAAGTTTAATTTAGGGTCTGTCCATATTTTGAAAATCTGGAAAATCCGACAGTTTGTAAAATATTGTGGGCTAGATATTTGGAAAATATACTTTAAAACGAAAACGTGGCCGCTTGAATGGGTTAAAACGGAGCTATAACGAAGAAGTTATGAATTTATGAAGTTTGACGATTTAAAACTATTTGTTTCAGAAAATTCAGCATGCTGTTTCGACTTTTTACGAGTCAAAAATCAGTCTTAAGCGTTGTTAAATGTGTCGACTTATCAAAAATATATTAGTATATGTTATCACGATTCCGTGGATATAAAGAACGTGGAAAACGGACTTATAACGACTAAGTTATTCACATTTTAAACAAGTTGTCGTAACTTTATTATATAAGAAAAATTGGTATATTTCTATTAGACAAACTTTACGTCAACAAGGGACCATGTTGAGGGTCATTTTTAACATTGATGTAGAACTTTTCATAAAGTGATGTCTTCTAGTAAAAGTAAGTTCGCCAAGCATATTTTTCAAAATGTCAAACCATTTGTCAAGCGGAGTTGTAACAAATAAGATACGGTCACTTAAATTTTGCCGAAAACCATCCTTAAACAATATTTTGGACACAAGTACCATACTTAACCTATATTTATCTCCATGATC
>OU343217.1:194515011-194651515 GCA_910596185.1 Chrysanthemum makinoi | reverse complement strand
GAATGAAAAAGCACCATCTAAACGGGTTTTATAATGTATTTAACAATCATAGCTCTAGTATTATTGGATGCATTATCTAGTGAAATCAGAAAACTTTATCATCTAAATTATATTTAATTAAAGTGTCATATAATTTTTTCTAAATTAGATCCCGTATGAGGATAACCAAATAGTTTAAAAGAAATTGTCCGTTTCATTAATAACCAAGATTCGGGATTAAACCAATAAGTCGTAATCTACGAGATAAGAATTTTCCGTACTATGTGGTGCGTCCAACATCTCGTAGTTATAGAAACACTATATTTATATTAACTTAAAACCATCAATAATATCTTTTAGCTGTTTCCCATAATGTAAAGCATCACTTCTAAGAGTAGTACGATTTACTTGTTGATAACGCTATTGTAGCCTCTTTGATCTCCGTAGTTTGTCGTTGTCGAAGTGGTTGAATGGAAGCTGCAATAAACTTCGTGTAAATCAAGTCGGGCGCATCATTATCATATAAAACTTTGACCATCTCGCACCAATATTACCTTGTGACACATCATTTTGGCTAACCGCACTACTACCGCTCTATGAGTCCTTAGTGTAGTGTTAGACGAAATCTCCCACATTTGGCAGTAACGCTACTTTTCCAACCCATCATTCATAATACACAAATCGTAATTAGACCAAACATCCCCTTTTCATTGAGTTGGTTTAATTCGTACAACATCATCATTTGTGTAAACTTTTCGTGCATTGCTAGTTCCAACGGAGGGATTAGTGGAAGCTTGTTGTGATTGTGAGTTTTCCATTATAGATGGATTAGAGAAATATTTGAGAGATTAGAGTATATATATACAGATATTAAAGAGTATTTTTGATGTGTTTTCTACCATAACCCATTACATATATTTATACTACAAATTCATGGCTTAAAATCATCAAAAAAATTCAAAAAAACACAAAAAACCCTAACATAACGGCTAGTAGCTTTTAGAGGCATTTTTCAAAAAAAAAAAAAGAAGTTAAACTGTTTTTTTTGAGAATGATAGAGAGACTAGGTTAGGCTCTAACTTTAGAAATACCTAAAACCGGCAAAGTCATCATCAGGTTATAGCATGGACTCACTTATATTACAATCAATCAGGATGATGCCACTTGGTTTTAGGTTTAAGTTTAGGCCTAAAAACAGGTCTCTCTATCATTTCTCTTTTTTTTATAACGACTAGTTTGACCGGTTTTTTAACCAGTTTTTTGATAACGGCTACTAGAAAAAAAAGGGTTAAAACCGGTCGGGGCATAAAACCGAAAACCGGTCTAACCGGTTCGGTTAAAAAAATCAATTACAGTTTAACCGACCGGTTAAAAAAAAAACCCATTTTCGTTTGCTTCACTACTCATAAAAAAGTAAAAGACATGTGGCATGGATGAGCAGCCCACTGAAAATTCTAGATAGACTGCACATACGTACAAATGACCTTCCTTCAGTGGTCTGGACCAACTGCTGGGCCCAATTTCCATCTTATTTTTGTTGTATATATTAAAGATATGGGCAAATAATTGAAAAAAATATCATACTTGCCATCAATTTCTTTTGTGGGTAGCGAATTTTTTTCTTTTTCTTTTGTGGGTACTCTTCTTTCAAATTCATCATTTTTAGGGTATTATGTGAGATGCCTTTGCGCTTCCGGGAAAAATATTAGTTAAGAGAGTGGGCCGAAAATGTTGAAATTTATTAAATACCCCAAAAGGATAAATTTGAAAAAAAAGTACCTACAAAAGCAAAAAAATTTGTTCGCTACCCACAAAAGAAAATGGTGACAATTATGATATTTTTTTTCAATCATTTGCCCTAAAGATATCTACGGTAACAATCTATATGAACTATGAAGAATTGAACTTTAGTATGTGGGGTAAACTTCAATTTTAATTTTTAGCTGAACCTATCATATATATATAGGCATAGTGCCATCCTATACAAAATTATAATCTTAAAACCATTCAACAAAGACGTAATACATTAAATCCTTCTACGTCGATATCATGGTTTATCAAAACACAAATCATTGAGACAAACAGAACTGATAAAAGTCTGAATCCTTAAATCCTTCTACGTCTCGGTAGTTATTATATTATGATCAGTTAATATAAGTCCACACATACTCTAAATGCCAATAAATGAACCATCACTAATTTGGAGTAATGCCTTTACATTAGGGGGTGTTTGGGATTGCAGTTTGGATAATCGTAATCAGATAAAAAGTTTTATGTCAATAAATATATACTTATATACCAAGGAACTAAAAAAAAGTAAAAGAAAAGAAAACAAGTATCTTAGAGCCAAGATCGAGTGTTTCATGCATAAGTATTACAGTACTACAATTTATTTAGAACACATGAAGCTTACCATAATAAGGTGCTTACATATTTTTGACATTTCTTCATATTGGAAGTTATTTGTAGGGTTCCAATCAGGTAGGGTTAATGTTTAATAACATCCAAAAAAAAAAAAAAAAATTTGTGTGGTCATCACACTAGTGGAGTCACAAAAAAATCTTGAGTCACCTCAATATGCAACACCATAAATGCATGATCATCAAGTTGATGTCGAGCATTGCCTCTTGAGTTCTCTCTAGAAATGGATATTCCTGTGATTGATCTTACACCGTATGTTGATGCAACATCTGGCGAGTTTTGCTTAGATGGGGTCCTTAGTCCTGAACTTGAAAAGGTATGCTTGGAGGTTAGTCGAATATTAAGAGAGACAGGTGCTTTGCTTGTTAAAGATCCAAGATGTTCTGCTGAAGATGATGATCGGTTTATTAGTATGATGGAGAAGTATTTTGAAATGCCTGATGAGTTTAAGCTTCTCCAGGCACGTCCTGACATGCATTATCAGGTCAAGCTTGCATATTGTTTATGTGTTTATTTACGATGAATATGAGAATACTCAATTTATCGAGTTGAACGCAAATGAACTTGAAACCTGAAAATACACGAAAACAAAGGCTATTAACATTTGATAAATGAACAATACAACTGACGATATTCGATGTAGACAGGAGATACACAAAGTTAATTTGTATGTAGCAATAACTTGTTGAACACCCAATCAAAGCTATTAATTTTAGAAATAACTAGAAATGAATAAGACTATCAAAGACAAGTTTGAATTCTAAATTTACTGAAAACAGAAAGTAGCATAGACCATCCAAAAAAAAAAAAGTTGATAATAGCATATGTATGAGTAGTAATTAAAAGGGTCAATTGTATATATACCCACTAAAACTTGCATATTTGCATATATACAAAAAACATGCTTAATTTGCATTGTACAACATGCATTGAAAACTTGTATTTTGGGTAAATATGTAAGTTTTTGAGTTTTAGTGAGTATATATGCAATTATCCCTAATTAAGAAATAGTAGACACTAGACAGTGCACAACTAATTATATGGTACAGTTATGTCACATATGTATGAGTAGTATACTATTATGGTTGTTTTTTAGAAATTGATTTATTTATCGATGTTTTGTGTGATTATAAACAGAATGGTGCGACACCAGGAGGACTTGAAGTTCCACGTAGTTTGGCTGTTAAGGATATGCTAGAGAAGGCGAAAGCATTGCCTAAAGAGCACCAGCCTTTAATTCCAACAGGTGCAGATCTTAAGTGGCGATACATGTGGAGAATTGGCCCTCGTCCATCAACTACTCGCTTTAAGGTTACCATAAATTTGACCCATACTAGATAGAGAAAAGTTCAATGTAGAACTTATACTTGTTATAAAACCAATTAACCAATATTAACTACTCATTTCTTTTATTAAAATATAAAAAATAAACTTTCATAATTTTTTTTAAAATTAAATATCTTACAGACCGTTAATCATTACGCTAAAAAATAAATCTGCTATTCGCGAGAATTAAATTATCTTTCTATAGATATGCATTGTCATATACTTTCGACGAACTTTTTTTTTTTAAAATTTAGTCGGAAAAATCACATCGATTTGTAAAAATCACATGTGATTTGATTTTCTGAATCATATGATTTTTAAAAATCATATGTGATTTTTCTGGACGAAATTTTAAAACAAAAACTTCGTCGAAAGTATATAATAATGCATATTTATAGAAAGATAATTTAATTCTTGTCACGATGGTGTATTTTTTGTAGCTTGAAGATTTACCGTTTGCAAGATATGTTTTTTTTAAAAAAAAAATGAAAAATGATTTTTTATTAATTTAAATAAAAAATGGATGGCTATGATTGGTTCATTGCTTCTATGACAAATATAAGTTCTATGAATATCAACTCATACTACATAATCTTAGAACTTTAATAAGGTTTTGATTTATGACTTTCATCATTCATCAATGACCAGTGGCAAACACATAAATTGATTCTAGGGTGCGCACTTTTAAAACCTTTTTTAGAAAAGACAAATTTTACACTATGGGTGCTTTTCGGAGGGTATGCACGTAGATACCTTCTGCCTTAGATATGTCTGCTACCGTCAATTATATGTAAAATGGTAAATTAATTAAAATATGTGAACGTGTCAAATGGGTTAAACAAGACTTGCATTCTTAATTCATGCATAAAACCTATTAGAATTGTCTTTATTAAAAAAAGTAAATTATTAGTGAAGTAATGTACTTTTTAAAAATATATCTAAGCAAATATTATCTATAAAAGTTGTACATTTTTAAAAGGTTTTTTTTTTTTATTCTTTTTATTATTTTTATTTTTTATTATTATTTATTTATTTTTTAGAAAACAACTCGACACATACCAATCTTTTTGTATCGCTAGTTTGCTTAGTGATCGTTGATGATACAACTTTGAACTGTGTACCCCTCATCTAGGATCTGAATTCTGAGCACATCATACCAGAAGGTTTCCCCGAATGGGAAGAAACAATGGATTCATGGGGTTATAAGCTTATGTCTGCTGTAGAGGTATGTGTGTCATTTGCAGTGACTTGGTAAAGAATAAATATTCATTTCTTGAGTTTTTTTTTTTTTTGCCCGCAGGCTGTAGCTGAAATGGCAGCAATTGGATTTGGCCTGCCAAAGGACGCATTCACCAGTCTCTTAAAAAATGTGAGTCTCCCACAAACGAAAAGTACTCATACGCATGTCTATTATGGGACTTGAAGAAAGTTTGCTAATTTTGCATTTTTCTCATGATTATTTTGAAACATAGACGAGAATCGAATCTGACTTTTGTTTCATGTTCTCAGGGTCCACATCTTTTATCTCCAACAGGAAGTGACTTAGGGAGTCATGGTAAAGAGGGCACTGTTTTTGCAGGATACCATTATGACCTTAACTTTTTAACAATTCATTACAGAAGTAAATTCCCTGGTCTGTACATTTGGCTAAGAAACGGAAAGAAAGTTGAAGTGAAGGTTCCAGAAGGGTGTCTACTTATTCAGTCCGGAAAGCAGGTATAAAAGTGTTTAAGTAAACATGTCTTCAGATTGTATGTGTTTTATAACATGGGTAGGATGGGTCACAAGTCATCTAACGTGTATATATGCAAACGATTACAACCTCATAACTTAACTTTGTTTTAAACAATATAAAGTATAACTATGATATAAAACTTTAAGATTGAACAAAAAGGTGTTGGCGTGTTGGCCTAAAACGATATAACATGTTTTGATCCGAATTCATTTTGGACCGTTACAATTACGTATCCTGTTTCAACAGAAACTTTTTAAAAAAATGTGTTTGCGATTTGTAAGTGAGCAAATTCTGTATCCTGTTTTACTACCTGTACAATTAAGTATCATGTTTCAAGATTTTGTGTACTAACCGAGAAGCATCCTGTTTTATCTAATTTTTGTTTTATTTATATCAATTCTAAGTATAATCTTTAGTCATTTGTCATGGCAAGCAAATGCTGGTACAACGTTTCATTTAGGATTCTGTTTTCATTTGCAGTTAGAATGGGTTACTGCTGGAGATTGTATGGCTGGTTTGCATGAAGTTATAGTAACTAAAAAAACAGTTGATGCAATTAAAGCAGCTTCAGAAGCAAATCGAAGTCTATGGAGAGTATCCTCAACCGTGAGTAAATCAGATATGCACCTACATTTTTTATACCATTTGGACTAAATCTACCCCTTTATTAATTTTTTGTTTCTCTTGGTAGTTGTTTTCGGCTGTAGCATCGGATGCTATTATGAAGCCCTTGGGCCATTATGCACAGTCGCCTCTTGCTGATAACTATCCACCCGTCTACGCTGGAGAATATTTCCAGAAAGAGCTTGCTGTGATTAAACTTAATGAAAATGCGAAAGAGCATTAGAGAATATCTTGATGAGGATCGATACTTGTATGATGCCAAGAAGATTTAATAAACAAGGAATTGAAGATAAATTGTGCTGAAAGTGTGCAGTCATTTATCAACTTAGTTTTATATTTATGCCTTTAAGGGTGATATAAATGTATGTTTTTTCCTTTTCCTTTTGTTGAATGTAAACGGTGTTTGGTAAATGTACTATATATATATAAATAAACTAGCCAGATTATTAAGCGTTAACATGGCAGAATTATCTTAATAAGATCTTAGCGGTCCGCCCGTGCAATGGCGGATACCACGAAATAAAAATTTCGATAAATAATGTATTTTAGTTCATTATGTTCTTTTTAACAATAAATTTACGGATATCAAGAATTTCGCATAGCCCGTGTCCGTTCGGGCTCGAACCGTTAGTATGCTCTTCGAGCCGTTTGGTCCATTAAGATTTAGCTTAAGCCATTTGCCCATTAAGTTCGGGTTTGAATATTTATATAATGTGCTTTATTATTTGTAGTAGTGAAATTTAATGCATGAATTCTTTTTAATTTGGTTGTACAATATGCTTGATAATTTGTATTTCTTATGTAAGGGTATTTTAATAACTATATTAATTGTATTTATTGACCTGTTAAATAATTGATTATATTAAATAGCATTAATGTGGTGTTTTCTTGTACACTATGCTTCTTGTCTTTTACGTCTGAAAATTATGTGCATTAAAGTGTTGTACACTATGTTTCTTTTCTTGTAAGTAGCATTAGCGTTGTACATTATAGTCATTAATAACGTTGACCACTTTAATAACATTAATGTTGTAAGTCTGAAAATAAGTTTGAAAATTACATCATGCTTATTTTGTTGTACACTATGCTTATTTTGTTGTAAATCTGAAAATTGGTTGCAGCTATTGTACATTGTGCTTAAATGGTTGTAATTTTTGATGAATAGGTGTTTTTAATAGCATTAATGTTGTTTGATAGAATTTTGGTCTTAAAATGACACCATGCTTTATTTTGTCGTACAATATGCTTACTTTGTTGTAATTCTGAAATTTGGGTGCATTAAAGTGTTGTAAACAATGCTTAATTTCTTGTAAGTCTTAAAATTAAGAGTGAGGTGCCTTCGTGCATTATATGTAATATAGATGAATCGATGTAAAGTACAGATTTGCTCACTAAAATGTAAGTTTGCTTGCTTGTAATTTTAAGCATTTAAAATAAGTATTCAAAAAAACCAAGAACCATATATTTGACATTTTCTTCATAACTGTACGGTAGTAATCAGGTAGGGTTATGCACAGTGATTGGTGTAGTAGTGACGAATAACACGTTATCCATCTGCTATTTCAGTGCTACCTCATCAACCCCTAATAATACATCAACAACTAAAATATCATTTTCAGCAATAAACCCAATAACATGTTATTGGTACAAACACATTTATTTTTATCTTTTTTTCATTTTATTATTTTATAAAAGCACATTTATTAAAAATCGATACGGATACGACAAATATATAAAAAGCACATCTTGTACCATTTCCTTGAAAGCTTCTCTACTAGACGAAGAACTCGTCGAACGCCAGAGAGTCCGATTCTCGACTCTTGGAAGGCATTGGCTTGCTGGGAGGACGTGGGATTGTATTATCTCGAAATAGCTCGTTCGGTTCTTGAACGTCCTCGACCGTACGAAAGCGTCTTCTGGGTTGAACGACTTTGGCAGCACGCCATTTGTGGTGATCTTTCAATGCATCCCATGCTTCATAGTAGGAAAACGCCCACCCACATTTCTTTGAATATTTTGTAACAACGAGATAGCCACATCGAATCGTTTTCACCACTCAACCGTTCATGTTCGTCGACAATTTCGATGAACTTGTTGCAATCTTTTGTCAACGTTGTCAGTTTCCTGTGATCATATCCTTGGTACTCGGTGGTTGAAAGACGGTTGAATTCATTATAAACTTGTGTCCAAAACGATTTTAAATTTCGGTCAATGCCAAGTCTTGGATCCTCGAATGTTTGTACGTAAGTTTCAGCCAAATTTGTTTCCTCTGCTTTTGTCCAACGAGTATGTACGACGTCGGTTTTCTTTGGTCTCGGCTTTCTTCCTTTTTTTCCGACCGGAGAAGACTCATTTTGTGAAGCTTGTGATGGTGATAGTTGTGGTGAGTTTGGTGGTGAGCTGTGTAAAGATCGTGATGCCATCGTTTGTGTTGGTTGTGAGGAATTACTGAGATTCATTTGGTTGAAGTATTGTTATTGTTGGGCAAAAAATCCATTTGGTTATATTGATCTTGGTTCATTTGTGGTGCGAAAGAGGCTTGTGGATATTATAGCATTGGGTTGTGTGGGTTTTGCGGGTATTGTGAAAATGATGGAATCGGGTTTTGGCTTGCATATTGAGGGTATGAAGGCATCGGGTTTTGCAGTTGTTGGATTGGAAAAGAAAGACCGGATTATGGTGTAACGGGTGACGGAGAACTAGAATTAGCGTACTCAGAAGCCGGATGAAATATATTGTTAAGTAGCCAATTGTTGGTTTTTTGTTGTGACATTTTTGAAGATAAAATGGAAGTGTATGTGAAAGTTTAAATAACTTATGATTTGGGTTGAATATTTGAAAAATGTTTAGTTAAAAATGGGTATTTGTAAGTGAAAAGTAGGGTTTTTTAGCCGTTTATACCTGTTGGTTAACTTTTAAAATTTGAAAAAAGGGAAGAACAATGTATGTTATTCCATCGGCTATTTACCGAATGGTGGGAACCAGTGGTGCAGTACAATGCGCCATTGGTCCGTTGTTGGTTGCTTTGGCGGACGAAAAATCCCTCACACCAAGCTCTCTTATGGTTTTAATTCATGTACTTTATAACATCCACTAAAACAGTAATGTGTGGTCACCACAATTATGGAGTCCAAAAGTCTTCATGCACCATTATTAATGCATGATCACTATTAATGTTAGTTTCCAAGATTATTTATGATAGATTAGATTTAAGTCATTGTATGTAAGTTCCCTTATGTAATATTAGCTTTTCTTGCAAGGCAAGTTATAAGCTTTGTTTTGGGATGATTGTTCAGTCGATTGTGACCATGGCCGAGTCCTAGTCGGTTTATTTTAACCCTCACATCTATAAAAGGAGGTGAGGGGTGAAGGTCTCGATACACGCATTCTTCTATTATTTCTTTTGTAACCGAGTTGAGGTGTTAATAAAGCTTAATCGTTCGGTTCTTTTTAGTCTTGTCGTTCTTATCGTTTGTTTCTTCTTCAACGGGTGTTGTTTGAAGGTTGCTACTTGTGCTTGATACAACCTGTGATCTAGCATTCTTGGGTCGAAATTCGGGTTTGTTGTCTTAACCGTCCAACTATAATTGAGTTTTATATAGAGCATTGCTGTAACCCCCCAATTTCGTGATACACAGCGGAATTCAAACTGGGTGTTACTTCATGGCACAACAGTCATAACAATAGAAAACGAACTCTAATGGAGTCGTTTTAAAAGATTTATCATTCGATTTATATAAATATCCGAGTTTACAAAAATGAGGTCCCAAATGGTTCCATGTTTACAAAATACATTAAATTGATTTTCGAATGATAATAAGATTTATAGCCTTCTTGAGTAGCTTCTCGTGCTACGACCTGTACAATATGGACTGAAATACATGCTTAAAACTGTCAACACAAAGGTTGAGTGAAATTCATAGAGCTTAGGAAATCAGTTGAACACATAATGTTTGTGTGGGTTACGTTGTTATACACCCATAATGTTGAAAACAGATATTATTCACTAAGCATCATGCAATCAAGGCGTTAACGTGTTCCAAATTTAATTGAGAAAGCTGTTGATCGTGCCCATGATAAAATTGCCATTTTACCTAATGTACTCAAATATAGTGTGTTTGTTTACCGGACACTGTCAAACAAACGGGATTAAATCAATCCCGATATATCTATCCACAATATTCGCGCTCACTTCACTCGTAATTAATGATTCATGATTAGGGACTTAAGTTTGGAAAATGCGGTAACTTAGTGCAAGTAAAAAATCAGATAAGTATATAGTTTGAAAGCAATGTGTTCGTTTTAAAATAAAGCATGTATTTCCCCCAAGGGTTTGTAAAACAATTAATTAATAGAAAGTGGGGCTATGAACTCACCTCAGAGTAAATGATATCAAATGTATAATGAGAATGATGGATATGCCGTGAGAACTTCTACGGGCAACCTAGAATAGGATGTTGCGACTTAGGTTTGAAATAATGATGCGACAGAAATAACAAACCTATATACGTCTCTATGTTGATCATGATGTAGTATATGGTATTTGTGTATGTCGTTTATAGAAATGGTCTAGTTGTGAAAACATTTATAGTTTATATATATCGTACTACCGTTAGGGCCATCACAATTCAGAGGTCATGTAGTAAACGTTCGAGGAGCTAGGACACATTAAATCGTAAATCCGAACTTCGTCGATACATTTTACTCAAATGAAACCCTCACATGAAGCTCCCTAGTTTTGTAGCACTTAGTAGATAAAACATAGATTTTGAATGAAGATTGTTATATCATAAAGTTTATCATGTTTTTAGTAAATATCTCGTCGTTTCATAAATATGATCACCTTAGTTAACGGTCTTAGGTAAATAAGCCTTGAGGCTTTAGTCATGGCCTTGTCGTGACTTTGGTCTTGACTACCATGGTCTTGAGACTCATACTTGACCTTAGTCGTAGCTGTGGTCTTGGCTTATGGCCATTAGGCCTCTTTGTTTGCTTTTAGTTGTGACAAAAGTATAGTTATGAGACCATATAAAAGGGCAGTTTCTGTTTTTGAAAGATAATGGCCTGTTTATGCGTTTTCAAGGACAACTTTCGTGTTTTAACTTTTTGATGATTCGGACCAGAAGTACCACTTTTAGCACGACCAGACCCTTAACAGCAAGCTATTTGGCAGTTTCGGCGTTTTGGTTTTGCAAACTTGTTTTGACTATACTTTTGGCTCGTTTGTCCATTTAGGGTGATTCAAGTTGCTATGTTTACCTTTTTATCTTGTCTACCATATTATGTAAGTTAAAAAGTCCATATGTAACTGGTTTTAATGGTTTCAAACGTATAGAATATGACTATTTTACTAGTTTGTTACTTTTACGACAATATGTGAATTAAAACATTTGATTGAGTATATGTACATCATGAATCAACATAGTAAATATATATATATAGCATGAAATAGTTAAGATTATGAATAACAAAGATGAGATGATGGTGGTGATTAGTTGCTTACAACTTTTGGCTTTCAATCAAGAAAGGAGTAACTAGTAAGGATCGGACTTTGATTGAACCCTTAAGACTTCGGATTGAGCTAGCTTTCCACACCTTGGCACCCTTGCAATCTTGAAGAGTTGGTGATGAAGTACTAAGTGACTTGAGTGGATCTAAACTCAAGAAGATCACTTAAACTTGCTAGAGATTTGATGTAGTAACTTACTACTTGAAATTTCTTTGCATAAACTTGGAGTTTATAGATCAAATGATGGAAGATATGTATGATTTGTGATATGAACGACCCAAAATAGAATATGAGGGTTCTTAGGATGCATTTCACTTGCTATTTATAGGAGGGTAAGTTTGGTTAACCATATATTGGGTTAAATATTAACCATGGTTAAGTTAGGACACATGTAATGATCTAAATGAACCATGGTTAGGATGATGCCACCAAAATGATGACTCCCCCCCCTAAGTCGGTCACATAGAGATAAGATGACTTAGGTGGATAGTTTTTGGTATTATTTTGAGTATAGAGCATGATTTGGTTCCGTTAAATGCCAACCGTAAGTTGTTAAGCCATAAAACGTATAACCGGGTATCGTAAAAAATCTGAAACTTGTAGGAATGATGAGACTCATCATTATACTCCATCTAAAAATATAAAATGGGTGATAAGTCTCATTGGATGCAAAAACGCTGCTTAAATTTGAAATACGAGTCAAAAACGCGTAATTCACAGTTTATCAGAAAAGAACGAAATTTCAGAGAAACGACCGTGAATTTATTTAGAGTAGACTAAAATTAGTATAAAAGTGATATGAGATGTCAAAATGTAGTTTTCGTCATACGCGGGATAACTTTACAGTTATACGTGAAGTCTAAAAGTTACGCGATTTAAGCAAAAATGTAGAATGTACAAGGTTAATTTCTTTATGGTCAAAGGAGGAGGGAAATATGTTTGAATT
This sequence comes from Chrysanthemum makinoi, assembly GCA_910596185.1. Classification (NCBI taxonomy): domain Eukaryota; kingdom Viridiplantae; phylum Streptophyta; class Magnoliopsida; order Asterales; family Asteraceae; genus Chrysanthemum; species Chrysanthemum makinoi. Next base: position 194,638,975 of record OU343217.1, on the reverse strand, counting down.
TTCCAAAAATGTAAAAGTACCAAAAACATATTAGAAACACAGTGCAGGAATCGTTAAGTCTGGATGTAAGTAGAATTGTTTAATACGTAAGTTTAGTTTTCGATACGCGTGGTTTATTTGGTAACATTAAAATGAAATCTTAAAAATTCTCAAATTAATTATGAGTGATCTAAAAATTTATCGATGTGAGGAAAATTGACGAGTTGATTTTCGTTATGCGCGTGATGACTAAATGGTGTACCGACCAAAATGAAACTTTATAACGATGTTTTCTTAATAACTTTTGAGAAGATGATCTAACGATTTTGAACTCTCGGATATTACTAAAATAATTTATCTTACGAGAATGTGAAATAAAAATTTTATGGATGAATAGTGAAAGTGAATAGTAAATTCTCAAAAATGAAAAGTAACCCGAAAAATGCGCATTTTTACAGTCTCACCACCTTAATGGGAATTCCGTCCTGGAATTCAGTGTGTGTTATCCGATGTTGAATTGTCTAGGAAAATGTGGGTGTATGCGCCGAATCCTAACTTTTTTTGCGTTATTAAGTTTCTGGTCATAGAATGTGTTATGTCCCATCCTAATTTTTTGGTCGTGGCTTAAGTTGGTAATCTAAAGGGTTTTGTTAAAATCTTATAGAGTCCAATATACCTCAAGTTTGGCTTTTCCCTTTTCTAAAAATGAATCATATCTTATTGTGTTGAGGTTTTCAACAAAACCTTAATTTCTAACATTGAGTTTTTGTTAAATTTTAACGCCTTATAATTTTTGTTTTTGGCGATAGTGTGTGGCATGTAGCCAAATTTGTATTTGTATGGTTTCCTTAGTTGTTTGTAGTTGATCTCTGAACACCTTAGTCCAGCAAATGGTTGACTGACACTTTCGTCTATATAGTGCCTCAAATGGAATAGTTTTGATGTTGTTTAGGGTAATTGTTGTTTATCAAAGGTGCAAGGTATTGTTGATGTGAAATAGTTTATAATGATGTGATAATTTTTGTAGGAAAGTCTTGCTAGTGGCAAGTGTTTATCCAAACCATTTCCAAAGTTGATCATGTCTTAGGTGGTTTTAGGATGAAGGCTATATCGTATAGTGTTTATGTCTACTAGTGTTTGAAAGAAACGAGATACTGTGAAGTTTTACATACTGACTTATAAGGGGTTCAGATAATGATGTGATATGTTGATGATTAGAAGAGTGTAGTGTATGTTTACCATTATTCTTAGGTAGAGATGTCAAGTTTAGTTTAAAATCAAAAGTGAATTTTAAAGGAATATGGCGGAATGATATCCTTGAAACCTATTCAGGCTAGTACTTCTAAGAAATGACGAGAAGATTTGATGACTATCCTAAGATAGTAGTTCGGATTATCTCATGTATGAAAATTTCAAGAATGAAATTCGGTAGTATAAATAAGATGTTAAGATTTTGCCGAGTGGTAAGACACTATCGTGTCTCTAGATCTTCTTAATGAATTCTGGTGGTTTATCGAGTTTAAGTAGGAAATTAACTTGAATATAACCCTTGTATAACTGTTCTTAGTGTTTGAAAAATTTAAGTCGAACATAGTTAATCAGACTATGTTCCATTATCCCTAGGTTAAATATAGGTGATTAGGCTATATTTAGCCGAGGTTCGATAAAATTTTCAAATATCTAAATTAGGTATACTTGTGATATGTCCATAGCTTTTGAGAAATTGTCCACTAAGCAAAGGCGATATCAAACCATCCAGTTGCAAGTCCTAGCCATAAAAGACTTGTAACCTATGTTTTCACATTCCATTGCATAGAAGATAGTATGGGTAGATACGTGTGGAAAGGAAATTTTAAGTAATTCTAAAATAGTCCATTCTTGGCTAGAATCACGGACCTTTAACAATGAAGGTTTCAGAAGAGAACTTTGATGAATGTAGGAACGTTCTTTGAACTTAAGCTTTTGTAGATGATGAGTCACTTTGTCCTTTAGAAATCCCATTTCTTGTATTTCCATTAGGAAATTGATAGAAGCTGTGGACGGGTTTCATGTAAAACAATATAAAAATAATGTTTATAAGATAATTTTTGGAACCATTGTATAACTTACAATATCGAGGAGTAGTTGAGACCATTGTGCAGCTCACAATGTTTAGAAAATAATAGAGACCATTGTGCAACTCACAATGTCTAAGAAATGATGGAGAGATCATTGTGTAACCCACAATGTCTTGAGAAATGATAGAGAGATCATTGTATAACCCACAATGTCTTGAGAAATGATGAAGAGACCATTGTGTAACTCACAATGTCTTGAGAAATGATTGAGAGATCATTGTGTAACTCATAATGTCTTGAGAAATAAATGAGACCACTGTAGGATTTACGATTAATGCGAGAATGTAATAGAGACCTTGTATCTCACAAAGTGTTTTGAAAAATAAATGAGACCATTGTATCTCACATATGGGAAGTAGGAAAAGACCATTGTAGTCATTTACAATGTCTTGGAAAGAAGTTTCGAATCCTAAAATGCATGAGTAGATGTATGATTTGGAAATTGGGAAAATATGATTGTCTTTGTAATGCCTTAGAATAGGCATACGGAGATATGTTGAGTACTTTGTTTATGATTGAAATTATGTCAAGTGTATATATCAATAAACTAGTATGTTTGTATAGCTTAAAATGCCTAAAAGTCACATAATCGCCTGGAGGATGGAAGGCACGGAGAACGGAAGGCTATAAAATATTTTTTGTTTGTAAAAGTAGTTATAGTTTAGGTCTTGATTAGTCCGTTTCTCTATAACTTTGTGGCTCGATACCAATCTGTAACACCCCAATTTCGGATACGCATGAATTCAAACTGGGTGTTATTTCATGGCACAACAATTATAACAATAGAAAACAAACTCTAATGGAGTCGTTTTAAAATATTTATCATTCGATTTGTATAAATATCGAGTTTACAAAAATGAGGTCCCAAATGGTTCCATGTTTACAAAATACATTAAATTGATTTTGGAATGATAATAAAATTTATAGCCTTCTTGAGTATCCTGTGCTTCTCAGGTACGTGACCTGTACAATATGGACATGAAATACATGCTTAAAGCTGTCAACACAAAGGTTGAGTGAAATTCATAGAGTTTAGGAAATCAGTTGAACACATAATGTTTGTGTGGGTTACATTGTTATACACCTATAATGTTGAAAACAAAACAGATATTATTCACTAAGCATCATGAAATTAAGGCGTTAACGTGTTCCAAATTTAATTGGATAAATGTTGTCGTGCCCATATGAGGTAAAATTGCCATTTTACCTAATGTACTCAAATATAGTGCGTTTGTTTACCGGACTGGTCAAACAAACGGATTAACAATCGATAGATCTATCCACAATATTCGCGCTCACTTCACTCGTGATTAATGATTCATGATTAGGGACTTAAGTTTGGCAAATGCGGTAACTTAGTGCAAGTAAAATAATCAGATAAGTATACAGTTTGAAAGCAATGTGTTCGGTTTAAAATAATGCATGTATTTCCCCCAAGGGTTTGTAAAACAATTAAGTAATAGAAAGTGGGGCTATGAACTCACCTTAGAGTAAATGATATCAAATGTATAATGAGAATTATGGATATGCCGTGAGAAATTCTACGGGCAACCTAGAATAGGATGTTGCGACTTATGTTTGAAATAATGATGCGACAGAAATAACAAACCTATATACGTCTCTATGTTGATCATGATGTAGTACATGGTATTTGTGTATGTCGTTTATAGAAACGGTCTAGTTGTGAAAACATGTATTGTTTATATATATCGTACTACTGTTCGGGCCATCACAATTCAGAGGTCATGTAGTAAACGTTCGAGGAGCTAGGACACTTTAAATCGTAAATCCAGCAACTCGTCGATACATTTTACTCAAATGAAACCCCTCACATGAAGCTCCCTAGTTTTGTAGCACTTAGTAGATAAAACTTAGATTTTGAATGAAGATTGTTATATCATAAAGTTTATCATGTTTTTAGTAAATATCTCGTCTTTTCATAAATATGATCACCTTAGTTAACGATCTTGGGTAAATAAGCCTTGAGGCTTTAGCCATGGCCTTGCCGTGACTTTGGTCTTGACTACCATGGTCTTGAGACTCATACTTGAACTTAGCCGTAGCCGTGGTCTTGGCTTATGGCCAATAGGCCTCTTGGTTTGCTTTTAGTTGTGACAAAAGTATAGTTATGAGACCATATAAAAGGGCAGTTTCTGTTTTTGAAAGATAATGGCCTGTTTATGCGTTTTCAAGGTCCGAGCTTCTTTATCATTGAAGGAAAACATCGTTTCGGACAACTTTCGTGTTTTAACTTTTTGATGATTCGGACCAGAAGTACCACTTTTAGCACGACCAGAACCTTAACAGCAAGCTATTTGGCAGTTTCGGCGTTTTGGTTTTGCTAACTTCTTTTGACTATAACTTTTGACTCGTTTGTCCGTTTCGGGTGATTTAAGTTGCTATATTTACCTTTTTATCTTGTCCACCATATTATATAAGTTAAAAAGTCCATATGTAACTGGTTTTAATGGTTTCAAACGTATAGAATATGACTATTTTACTAGTTTGTTACTTTTACGACAATATGTGAATTAAAACATTTGATTGAGTATATGTACATCATGAATCAACATAGTAAATATATATATATAGCATGAAATAGTTAAGATTATGAATAACAAAGATGAGATGATGGTGGTGATTAGTTGCTTACAACTTTTGGCTTTCAATCAAGAAAGGAGTAACTAGTAAGGATCGGACTTTGATTGAACCCTTAAGACTTCGGATTGAGCTAGCTTTCCACACCTTGGCACCCTTGCAATCTTGAAGAGTTGGTGATGAAGTACTAAGTGACTTGAGTGGATCTAAACTCAAGAAGATCACTTAAACTTGCTAGAGATTTGATGTAGTAACTTACTACTTGAAACTTCTTTGCATAAACTTGGAGTTTATAGATCAAATGATGGAAGATATGTATGATTTGTGATATGAACGACCCAAAATAGAATATTAGGGTTCTTAGGATGCATTTCACTTGCTATTTATAGGAGGGTAAGTTTGGTTAACCATATATTGGGTTAAATATTAACCATGGTTAAGTTAGGACACATGTAATGATCTAAATGAACCATGGTTAGGATGATGCCACCAAAATGATGACTCCCCCCCCTAAGTCGGTCACATAGAGATAAGATGACTTAGGTGGATAGTTTTTGGTATTATTTTGAGTATAGAGCATGATTTGGTTCCGTTAAATGCCAACCGTAAGTTGTTAAGCCATAAAACGTAATACCGGGTATCGTAAAATCTGAAACTTGTAGGAATGATGAGACTCATCATTATACTCCATCTAAAAATATAAAATGGGTGATAAGTCTCACTGGGTGCAAAAACGCTGCTTAAAGCTGGAAATACGAGTCAAAAACGCGTAATTCGCAGTTTATCAGAAAAAACGAAATTTCGGAAAAGCGACCGTGAATTTATTTAGAGTAGACTAAAATTAGTATAAAAGTGATATGAGATGTCAAAATGTAGTTTTCGTCATACGCGGGATAACTTCTGAGTTATACGTGAAGTCTAAAAGTTACGCGATTTAAGCAAAAATGTAGAATGTACAAGGTTAATTTCTTTATGGTCAAAGGAGGAGGGAAATATGTTTGAATTTTCCAAAAATGTAAAAGTACCAAAAACATATTAGAAACACAGTGCAGGAATCGTTAAGTCCGGATGTAAGTAGAATTGTTTACAACGTAAGTTTAGTTTTCGTCGCGCGTGGTTTATTTGGTAACATTAAAATGAAATCATAAAATTCTCAAATTAATTATGAGTGATCTAAAAATTTATCTGATGTGAGGAAAATTGACAGAGTTGATTTTCGTTATGCGCGTGATGACTAAATGGTGTTCCGACCAAAATGAAAATTTATAACGATGTTTTCTTAATAACTTTTGCGAAGATGATCTAACGATTTTCGAACTCTCAGGATATTACTAAAATAATTTATCTTACGAGAATGTGAAATAAAAATTTTACGGATGAATAGTGAAAGTGAATAGTAAATTCTCAAAAATGAAAAGTAACCCGAAAAATGCGCATTGTTACAGTCTCACCACCTTAATGGGAATTCCGTCCTGGAATTCAGTGAGTGTTATCCGATGTTGAATTGTCTAGGAAAATGTGGGTGTATGCGCCGAATCCTAATTTTTTTTTTTGCGTTCTTAAGTTTCTGGTCATAGAATGTGTTATGTCCCATCCTAATTTTTTGGTCGTGGCTTAAGTTGGTAATCTAAAGGGTTTTGTTAAAATCTTATAGAGTCCAATATACCTCAAGTTTGGCTTTTCCCTTTTCTAAAAATGAATCATATCTTATTGTGTTGAGGTTTTCAACAAAACCTTAATTTCTAACATTGAGTTTTTGTTAAATTTTACTTTATAATTTTGTTTTTGGCGATAGTGTGTGGCATGTAGCCAAATTTGTATTTGTATGGTTTCCTTAGTTGTTTGTAGTTGATCTATGACACCTTAGTCCACAAATGGTTGACTGACACTTTCGTCTATGTAGTGCCTCAAATGGAATAGTTTTGATGTTGTTTAGGGTAATTGTTGTTTATCAAAGGTGCAAGGTATTGTTGATGTGAAATAGTTTATAATGATGTGATAATTTTTGTAGGAAAGTCTTGCTAGTGGCAAGTGTTTATCCAAACCATTTCCAAAGTTGATCATGTCTTAGGTGGTTTTAGGATGAAGGCTATATCGTATAGTGTTTATGTCTACTAGTGTTTGAAAGAAACGAGATACTGTGAAGTTTTACATACTGACTTATAAGGGGTTCAGATAATGATGTGATATGTTGATGATTAGAAGAGTGTAGTGTATGTTTACCATTATTCTTAGGTAGAGATGTCAAGTTTAGTTTAAAATCAAAAGTGAATTTTAAAGGAATATGGCGGAATGATATCCTTGAAACCTATTCAGGCTAGTACTTCTAAGAAATGACGAGAAGATTTGATGACTATCCTAAGATAGTAGTTCGGATTATCTCATGTATGAAAATTTCAAGAATGAAATTCGGTAGTATAAATAAGATGTTAAGATTTTGCCGAGTGGTAAGACACTATCGTGTCTCTAGATCTTCTTAATGAATTCTGGTGGTTTATCGAGTTTAAGTAGGAAATTAACTTGAATATAACCCTTGTATAACTGTTCTTAGTGTTTGAAAAATTTAAGTCGAACATAGTTAATCAGACTATGTTCCATTATCCCTAGGTTAAATATAGGTGATTAGGATATATTTAGCCGAGGTTCGATAAAATTTTCAAATATCTAAATTAGGTATACTTGTGATATGTCCATAGCTTTTGAGAAATTGTCCACTAAGCAAAGGCGATATCAAACCATCCAGTTGCAAGTCCTAGCCATAAAAGACTTGTAACCTATGTTTTCACATTCCATTGCATAGAAGATAGTATGGGTAGATACGTGTGGAAAGGAAATTTTAAGTAATTCTAAAATAGTCCATTCTTGGCTAGAATCACGGACCTTTAACAATGAAGGTTTCAGAAGAGAATTTTGATGAATGTAGGGAACGTTGCTGAACTTAAGATTTTGTAGATGATGAGTCACTTTGTCCTTTAGAAATCCCATTTCTTGTATTTCCATTAGGGAAATTGATAGACTGTGACGGGTTTCATGTAAAACAATATAAAATAATGTTTATAAGATAATTTTTGGAGACTATTGTATAGCTTACAATATCTGAGGAGTAGTTGAGACCATTGTGCAATTCACAATGTTTAGAAAATAATAGAGACCATTGTGCAACTCACAATGTCTAAGAAATGATGGAGAGATCATTGTGTAACCCACAATGTCTTGAGAAATGATAGAGAGATCATTGTATAACCCACAATGTCTTGAGAAATGATGAAGAGACCATTGTGTAACTCACAATGTCTTGAGAAATGATTGAGAGATCATTGTGTAACTCATAATGTCTTGAGAAATAAATGAGACCACTGTAGGATTTACAGTGTCTGAGAATGTAATAGAGACCACTGTATCTCCCAGTGTCTTGAAAAAATAAATGAGACCATTGTATCTCACAATGTATGCAGAAGTAGGAAAGACCATTGTAGTCAGTTACAATGTCTTGGAAGAAGTTTCGTAATCCTAAAATGCATGAGTAGATGTATGATTTGGAAATTGGGAAAATATGATTGTGCGTAATGCCTTAGAATAGGCATACGCAGATATGTTGAGTACTTTGTTTATGATTGAAATTATGTCAAGTGTATATATCAATAAACTAGTATGTTTGTATAGCTTAAAATGCCTAAAAGTCACATAATCGTCTGGAGGATGGAAGGCACGGAGAACGGAAGGCTATAAAAATTTTTTTGTTTGTAAAAGTGGTTATAGTTTAGGTCTTGATTAGTCCCGTTTCTCTATAACTGTGGCTCTGATACCAATCTGTAACACCCCCAATTTTCGTGATACGCAAATGAATTCAAACCGGTGTTACTTCATGGCACAACAGTCATAACAATAGAAAACAAACTCTAATGGAGTCGTTTTAAAAGATTTATCATTCGATTTGTATAAATATCAGAGTTTACAAAAATGAGGTCCCAAATGGTGCAATGTTTACAAAATACATTAAATTGATTTTCGAATGATAATAAAATTTATAGCCTTCTTGAGTATATGTGCTTCTCCAGCTGACCTGCGTACAATATGGACATGAAATACATGCTTAAAAGCTGTCAACACAAAGGTTGAGTGAAATTCATAGAGTTTAGGAAATCAGTTGAACACATAATGTTTGTGTGGGTTACATTGTTATACTCCTATAATGTTGAAAACAAAACAGATATTATTCACTAAGCATCATGAAATTAAGGCGTTAACGTGTTCCAAATTTAATTGGATAAACTGTTGATATGTGCCCATAGCAGGTAAAATTGCCATTTTACCTAATGTACTAAATATAGTGCGTTTGTTTACCGGACTGGTCAAACAAAAGCGGGATTAAATCAATCCCGATAGATCTATCCACAATATTCGCGCTCACTTCACTCGTGATTAATGATTCATGATTAGGGACTTAAGTTTGGCAAATGCGATAACTTAGTGCAAGTAAAATAATCGATAAGTATACTGTTTGAAAGCAATGTGTTCGGTTTAAAATAATGCATGTATTTCCCCCAAGGGTTTGTAAAACAATTAAGTAATAGAAAGTGGGCTATGAACTCACCTTAGAGTAAATGATATTAAATGTATAATGAGAATGATGGATATGCCGTGAGAAATTCTACGGGCAACCTAGAATAGGATGTTGCGACTTATTTTTGAAATAATGATGCGACAGAAATAACAAACCTATATACGTCTCTATGTTGATCATGATGTAGTACATGGTATTTGTGTATGTCGTTTATAGAAACTAATCTAGTTGTGAAAACATGTATTGTTTATATATATCGTACTACCTGTTCCATCACAATTCAGAGGTCATGCAGTAAACGTTCGAGGAGCTAGGACACTTTAAATCGTAAATCCAGGAACTCGTCGATACATTTTACTCAAATGAAACCCTCACATGAAGCTCCCTAGTTTTGTAGCACTTAGTAGATAAAACATAGATTTTGAATGAAGATTGTTATATCATAAAGTTTATCATGTTTTTAGTAAATATCTCGTCGTTTCATAAATATGATCACCTTAGTTAACGATCTTGGGTAAATAAGCCTTGAGGCTTTAGCCATGGCCTTGCCGTGACTTTGGTCTTGACTACCATGGTATTGAGACTCATACTTGACCTTAGCCGTAGCCGTGGTCTTGGCTTATGGCCATTAGGCCTCTTGGTTTGCTTTTAGTTGTGACAAAAGTATAGTTATGAGACCATATAAAGGGCAGTTTCTGTTTTTGAAAGATAATGGCCTGTTTATGCGTTTTCAAGGTCCGAGCTTCTATATCATTGAAGGAAAACGTCGTTTCGGACAACTTTATTTAAATTTTGATGATTCGGACCGGAAGTACCACTTTTAGCCGCGACCGGACCATAGCAAGCTATTTGGCAGTTTCGGCGTTTTGGTTTTGCTAACTTCTTTTGACTATAACTTTTGACTCGTTTGTCCGTTTCGGGTGATTTAAGTTGCTATATTTACCTTTTTATCTTGTCCAACATATTATATAAGTTAAAAAGTCCATATGTAATTGGTTTTAATGGTTTCAAACGTATAGAATATGACTATTTGACTAGTTTGTTACTTTTACGACAATATGTGAATTAAAACATGTGATTGAGTATATGTACATCATGAATCAACATAGTAACTATATATATAGCATGAAATAGTTAAGATTATGAATAATAAAGATGAGATGATGGTGGTGATTAGTTTCTTACAACTTTTGGCTTTCAATCAAGAAAGGAGTAACTAGTAAGGATCGGACTTTGATTGAACCTTTAAGACTTCGAATTGAGCTAGCTTTCCACACCTTGGAACCCTTGCAATCTTGAAGAGTTGGTGATGAAGTAATAAGTGACTTGAGTGGATCTAAACTCAAGAAGATCACTTAAACTTGCTAGAGATTTGATGTAGTAACTTACTACTTGAAACTTCTTTGCATAAACTTGGAGTTTATAGATCAAATGATGGAAGATATGTATGATTTGTGATATGAACGACCCAAAATAGAATATGAGGGTTCTTAGGATGCATTTCACTTGCTATTTATAGGAGGGTAAGTTTGGTTAACCATATATTGGGTTAAATATTAACCATGGTTAAGTTAGGACACATGTAATGATCTAAATGAACCATGGTTAGGATGATGCCACCAAAATGATGACTCCCCCCCCTAAGTCGGTCACATAGAGATAAGATGACTTAGGTGGATAGTTTTTGGTATTATTTTGAGTATAGAGCATGATTTGGTTCCGTTAAATGCCAACCGTAAGTTGTTAAGCCATAAAACGTAAAACCGGGTATCGTAAAAATACGAAACTTGTAGGAATGATGAGACTCATCATTATACTCCATCTAAAAATATAAAATGGGTGATAAGTCTCATTGGGTGAAAAAAACGCTGCTTAAATTTGGAAATACGAAGTCAAAACAGCGTAATGGCAGTTTATCGAAAAGAACGAAATTTCAGGAAAACGACCGTGAATTTATTTAGAGTAGACTAAAATTAGTATAAAAGTGATATGAGATGTCAAAATGTAGTTTTCGTCATACGCGGGATAACTTTACAGTTATCGTGAAGTCTAAAAAGTTAGCGATTTAAGCAAAAATGTAGAATGTACAAGGTTAATTTCTTTATGGTCAAAGGAGGAGGGAAATATGTTTGAATTTTCCAAAAATGTAAAAGTACCAAAAACATATTAGAAACACAGTGCAGGAATCGTTAAGTCTGGATGTAAGTAGAATTGTTTAAAACGTAAGTTTAGTTTCGTACGACGCATGGTTTATTTGGTAACATTAAAATGAAATCTTAAAAATTCTCAAATTAATTATGAGTGATCTAAAAATTAATTTGATGTGAGGAAAATTGTTGACAGAGTTGATTTTCAGTATGCGCGTGATGACTAAATGGTGTTCCGACCAAAATGAAACTTTATAACGATGTTTTCTTAATAACTTTTGCGAAGATGATCTAACGATTTTCGAACTCTCAGGATATTACTAAAATAATTTATCTTACGAGAATGTGAAATAAAAATTTTACGGATGAATAGTGAAAGTGAATAGTAAATTCTCAAAAATGAAAAGTAACCCGAAAAATGCGCATTGTTACAGTCTCACCACCTTAATGGGAATTCGTCCACGGAATTCATGAGTGTTATCGATGTTGAATTGTCTAGGAAAATGTGGGTGTATGCCTTAAGATCCTAATTTTTTTGCGTTCTTAAGTTTCTGGTCATAGAATGTGTTATGTCCCATCCTAATTTTTTGGTCGGTAGCTTAAGTTGGTAATCTAAAGGGTTTTGTTAAAATCTTATAGAGTCCAATATACCTCAAGTTTGGCTTTTCCCTTTTCTAAAAATGAATCATATCTTATTGTGTTGAGGTTTTCAACAAAACCTTAATTTCTAACATTGAGTTTTTGTTAAATTTTAACGCCTTATAATTTTTGTTTTTGGCGATAGTGTGTGGCATGTAGCCAAATTTGTATTTGTATGGTTTCCTTAGTTGTTTGTAGTTGATCTCTGAACACCTTAGTCCAGCAAATGGTTGACTGACACTTTCGTCTATGTAGTGCCTCAAATGGAATAGTTTTGATGTTGTTTAGGGTAATTGTTGTTTATCAAAGGTGCAAGGTATTGTTGATGTGAAATAGTTTATAATGATGTGATAATTTTTGTAGGAAAGTCTTGCTAGTGGCAAGTGTTTATCCAAACCATTTCCAAAGTTGATCATGTCTTAGGTGGTTTTAGGATGAAGGCTATATCGTATAGTGTTTATGTCTACTAGTGTTTGAAAGAAACGAGATACTGTGAAGTTTTACATACTGACTTATAAGGGGTTCGGATAATGATGTGATATGTTGATGATTAGAAGAGTGTAGTGTATGTTTACCATTATTCTTAGGTAGAGATGTCAAGTTTAGTTTAAAATCAAAAGTGAATTTTAAAGGAATATGGCGGAATGATATCCTTGAAACCTATTTAGAGGCTAGTACTTCTAAGAAATGACGAGAAGATTTGATGACTATCCTAAGATAGTAGTTCGGATTATCTCATGTATGAAAATTTCAAGAATGAAATTCGGTAGTATAAATAAGATGTTAAGATTTTGCCGAGTGGTAAGACACTATCGTGTCTCTAGATCTTCTTAATGAATTCTGGTGGTTTATCGAGTTTAAGTAGGAAATTAACTTGAATATAACCCTTGTATAACTGTTCTTAGTGTTTGAAAAATTTAAGTCGAACATAGTTAATCAGACTATGTTCCATTATCCCTAGGTTAAATATAGGTGATTAGGCTATATTTAGCCGAGGTTCGATAAAATTTTCAAATATCTAAATTAGGTATACTTGTGATATGTCCATAGCTTTTGAGAAATTGTCCACTAAGCAAAGTCGATATCAAACCATTCAGTTGCAAGTCCTAGCCATAAAAGACTTGTAACCTATGTTTTCACATTCCATTGCATAGAAGATAGTATGGGTAGATACGTGTGGAAAGGAAATTTTAAGTAATTCTAAAATAGTCCATTCTTGGCTAGAATCACGGACCTTTAACAATGAAGGTTTCAGAAGAGAACTTTGATGAATGTAGGGAGCGTTCAACTTAAGCTTTTGTAGATGATGAGTCACTTTGTCCTTTAGAAATCCCATTTCTTGTATTTCCATTAGGGAAATTGATAGACTGTGACGGGTTTCATGTAAAACAATATCAAATAATGTTTATAAGATAATTTTTGGAGACCATTGTATAACTTACAATATCTGAGGAGTAGTTGAGACCATTGTGCAACTCACAATGTTTAGAAAATAATAGAGACCATTGTGCAACTCACAATGTCTAAGAAATGATGGAGAGATCATTGTGTAACCCACAATGTCTTGAGAAATGATAGAGAGATCATTGTATAACCCACAATGTCTTGAGAAATGATGAAGAGACCATTGTGTAACTCACAATGTCTTGAGAAATGATTGAGAGATCATTGTGTAACTCATAATGTCTTGAGAAATAAATGAGACCACTGTAGGATTTACAGTGTCTGAGAATGTAATAGAGACCACTGTATCTCACAGTGTCTTGAAAAATAAATGAGACCATTGTATCTCACAATGTCTGGGAAGTAGGAAAGACCATTGTAGTCAGTTACAATGTCTTGGAAGAAGTTTCGTAATCCTAAAATGCATGAGTAGATGTATGATTTGGAAATTGGGAAAATATGATTGTGCTGTAATGCCTTAGAATAGGCATACGCAGATATGTTGAGTACTTTGTTTATGATTGAAATTATGTCAAGTGTATATATCAATAAACTAGTATGTTTGTATAGCTTAAAATGCCTAAAAGTCACATAATCGCCTGGAGGATGGAAGGCACGGAGAACGGAAGGCTATAAAATTTTTTTTGTTTGTAAAAGTGGTTATAGTTTAGGTCTTGATTAGTCCCGTTTCTCTATAACTGTGGCTCTGATACCAATCTGTAACACCCCCAATTTCGTGATACGCAGCTGAATTCAAACTGGGTGTTACTTCATGGCACAACAGTCATAACAATAGAAAACAAACTCTAATGGAGTCGTTTTAAAAGATTTATCATTCGATTTGTATAAATATCAGAGTTTACAAAAATGAGGTCCCAAATGGTTCCATGTTTACAAAATACATTAAATTGATTTTCGAATGATAATAAAATTTATAGCCTTCTTGAGTATCTGTGCTTCTCCGTGCCAGCCTCGTACAATATGGACATGAAATACATGCTTAAAACTGTCAACACAAAGGTTGAGTGAAATTCATAGAGTTTAGGAAATCAGTTGAACACATAATGTTTGTGTGGGTTACATTGTTATACACCTATAATGTTGAAAACAAAACAGATATTATTCACTAAGCATCATGAAATTAAGGCGTTAACGTGTTCCAAATTTAATTGGATAAACTGTTGATACGTGCCCTTAACAGGTAAAATTGCCATTTTTACCTAATGTACTCAAATATAGTGCGTTTGTTTACCGGACCTGGTCAAACAAACGGGATTCGTCAATCCCGATAGATCTATCCACAATATTCGCGCTCACTTCACTCGTGATTAATGATTCATGATTAGGGACTTAAGTTTGGCAAATGCGGTAACTTAGTGCAAGTAAAATAATCAGATAAGTATACAGTTTGAGAGCAATGTGTTCGGTTTAAAATAATGCATGTATTTCCCCCAAGGGTTTGTAAAACAATTAAGTAATAGAAAGTGGGGCTATGAACTCACCTTAGAGTAAATGATATCAAATGTATAATGAGAATGATGGATATGCCGTGAGAACTTCTACGGGCAACCTAGAATAGGATGTTGCGACTTAGGTTTGAAATAACGATGCGACAGAAATAACAAACCTATATACGTCTCTATGTTGATCATGATGTAGTACATGGTATTTGTGTATGTCGTTTATAGAAACGGTCTAGTTGTGAAAACATGTATTGTTTATATATATCATTACTTGTTGGGCCATCACAATTCAGAGGTCATGTAGTAAACGTTCGAGGAACTTGGACACTTTAAATCGTAAATCCAGCAACTCGTCGATACATTTTACTCAAATGGAACCCCTCACATGAAGCTCCCTAGTTTTGTAGCACTTAGTAGATAAAACATAGATTTTGAATGAAGATTGTTATATCATAAAGTTTATCATGTTTTTAGTAAATATCTCATCGTTTCATAAATATGATCACCTTAGTTAACGATCTTGGGTAAATAAGCCTTGAGGCTTTAGCCATGGCCTTGCCGTGACTTTGGTCTTGACTACCATGGTCTTGAGACTCATACTTGACCTTAGCCATAGCCGTGGTCTTGGCTTATGGCCATTAGGCCTCTTGGTTTGCTTTTAGTTGTGACAAAAGTATAGTTATGAGACCATATAAAATGGCAGTTTCTGTTTTTGAAAGATAATGGCCTGTTTATGTGTTTTCAGGGTCCGAGCTTCTATAACATTGGAGGAAAACGTCGTTTCGGACAACTTTCGTGTTTTAACTTTTTGATGATTCGGACCAGAAGTACCACTTTTAGCACGACCAGACCCTTAACAGCAAGCTATTTGGCAGTCTCGGCGTTTTGGTTTTGCTAACTTCTTTTGACTATAACTTTTGACTCGTTTGTCCGTTTCGGGTGATTTAAGTTGCTATATTTACCTTTTTATCTTGTCCAACATATTATATAAGTTAAAAAGTCCATATGTAATTGGTTTTAATGGTTTCAAACGTATAGAATATGACTATTTGACTAGTTTGTTACTTTTACGACAATATGTGAATTAAAACATGTGATTGAGTATATGTACATCATGAATCAACATAGTAACTATATATATAGCATGAAATAGTTAAGATTATGAATAATAAATATGAGATGATGGTGGTGATTAGTTTCTTACAACTTTTGGCTTTCAATCAAGAAAGGAGTAACTAGTAAGGATCGGACTTTGATTGAACCCTTAAGACTTCGGATTGAGCTAGCTTTCCACACCTTGGCACCCTTGCAATCTTGAAGAGTTGGTGATGAAGTACTAAGTGACTTGAGTGGATCTAAACTCAAGAAGATCACTTAAACTTGCTAGAGATTTGATGTAGTAACTTACTACTTGAAACTTCTTTGCATAAACTTGGAGTTTATAGATCAAATGATGGAAGATATGTATGATTTGTGATATGAACGACCCAAAAAAGAATATGAGGGTTCTTAGGATGCATTTCAATTGCTATTTATAGGAGGGTAAGTTTGGTTAACCATATATTGGGTTAAATATTAACCATGGTTAAGTTAGGACACATGTAATGATCTAAATGAACCATGGTTAGGATGATTCCACCAAAATGTTGACTCCCCCCCCTAAGTCGGTCACATAGAGATAAGATGACTTAGGTGGATAGTTTTGGTATTATCTTGAGTTTAGAGCATGATTTGGTTCCGTTAAATGCCAACCGTAAGTTGTTAAGCCATAAAACGTAAAACCGGGTATCGTAAAAATACGAAACTTATAGGAATGATGAGACTCATCATTATACTCCATATAAAAATATAAAATAGGTGATAAGTCTCACTGGGTGCAAAAACGCTGCTTAAAGCTGGAAATACTGGTAAAAAACGCGTAATTCGCAGTTTATTAGAAAAGAACGAAATTTCAGGGAAACGACCGTGAATTTATTTAGAGCAGACTAAAATTAGTCTAAAAGTGATATGAGATATGAAAATGTGGTTTTCGTCATACGTGGGATAACTTTACAGTTATACGTGAAGTCTAAAAGTTACGCGATTTAAGCAAAAATGTAGAACGTACAAGGTTAATTTCGTTATGGTCAAAGGAGGAGGGAAATATGTTTGACTTTTCCAAAAATGTAAAAGTGCGAAAAACATATTAGAAACACAGTGCAGGAATCGTTAAGTCTGGATGTAAGTAGAATTGTTTAAAACATAAGTTTAGTTTTGTACGACGCAGGGTTTATTTGGTAATATTAAAATGAAATCTTATAAATTCTCAAATTAATTATGAGTGATCTAAAAATTTATCTGATGTGAGGAAAATTGACAGAGTTGATTTTCGTTATGCTCGTGATGACTAAATGGTGTTCCGACCAAAATGAAACTTTATAACGATGTTTTCTTAATAACTTTTGCGAAGATGATCTAACGATTGTCGAACTCTCAGGATATTACTAAAATAATTTATCTTACGAGAATGTGAAATAAAAAATTTACGGATGAATAGTGAAAGTGAATAGTAAATATGAATAGTAGATTATCGAAAATGAAAAGTAACCCGAAAAATGCGCATTGTTACAATTGCTTATTCAGTTCTTTCAACAACAAGATTATAAAAATTAAGTAACCAAGGAAACAGTGATTGATCTTGTTAGATAATAAAAGGCCTATAGGCCTGGTCCGTTGGTTTAGGCCCGTTTAGCATTTCGGGTTTAGGTATTTTTCTATTCTATTTAATTTAATTGTATTGTAATATTATAGTTAAATATGATAATATATTTTTAAGTATTCCTTTGATTTATACATGATATCAGAGCTAGGTCAAAAATGAAGAAGAAGAAAAAAAAAAGAAAAAGAGTGAAAAAATGGTTCGTTTCGGTTTGGGTTGGATTGGAGGTTCATTAATATGAATTTGTTTGTTCGATCGATTTGAATATCATATTTTTTGTTAGTTCCAAAAAGCTTTGTTTTCAAAAAATTTGATTGAATGCAAGAATTAAAGGGTCGGTGGTCTCTAATTGCATTTTGTTTTGTTCGACCGATTTATGTATGGTTTTGATAACATCAAATTAGTACTATATTTATCCCTCAATTATTGCTCAAATATTGTATGTTTATTACTTAATTGCTTAAGTTTTCTATTTTCGGTGTTTTTCGAGCAATATTGGAAAAAGTGCTGAAAAAGCATGATTTGGAGCTATTTTGATGATTTTGTATGCAAGCTGTAAAAGAGCATACGACGTATGTAACTCTGGCCATAGGCCAACTCTTGCCATACGCCGTATTTATATCAGAAAGAATTCACTAAGTATTGGTGAATATGAAGGCATACGACGTATTTAACTATGGCAATACCCTGTATTTGAAAGCTCTGTAGTCAAAGCCCAAGTCAACTATTGAAGGTATACGACGTATGAAACTTTGGTCATACGCCGTATTGAATCTTATTCCCAGTCCAAGTATATCGCGCGTTTAAACTTATACGGCGTATCTCATTCAGTAATACGCCGTATTGAAGAAAATTCTCAGAATATGTTTTCTTCGTTAGCAGTTAAGAAATATTGGATACGCCATATACACACTTGGATACGCTGTATCGGTGCACTAACCAGCAACTATAAATACAAGCCCTATACGGGTTTACAAGATATCATTCGCTCACCACTCACCACCACAACCTAACTTCACCACTCCAAGGCGCCAAGATCAGTCCCAAGAGCTAGAAAATCAAAAAGAGAAGGTCTCGTATCATCACATTAGGGTTAATCATTCGATTTGCATATCGATCTCATAATGATTTCTATTTGTCTTTCGTTTGAATCTACTTCTTGTGCTTTTACATACATTATGGGCTAACACCTATTGGTGTTAGTCATGTTCTGACTATTACATGATTGTTATTCCGTTTATTATGATTTGATATTTAGATTCGTATAGTTTATGTATTTGTCATTCAATAAGTACTTGTTCTTGTATTTGAGCATTTTAAATATAGGAATTGCCAGGACCCATGGGATATTTAGATGTATAATTCGAGAACACTTAAGTTAATATAGTGCTCTTCAACATAGTGACCATGTGAGAAGAGTAGATATCGCATAGACCAAGTGGGTATCAGAAATAAATCACATAGGTTAGTTGACACAACTTAATGAATGCTTGTAATTGAGTAGGTGCATGGACCAAATGGTCTACAAGATTACATGTATAGAGGCTAGATGCATGGACCAAGTGGTCTAGTCTAAGTTAGATAGGAGGATGGAGGTATTTCCTGGACCAAAGAGATATTCTTTGTACAATCTGAAGTCACCAGAACTTTATATTAATATCATTACACTAGTAAACGTATAACTTAAATATGTAACAAGAGTAAGATGGCTAGCACTTCTTTCTCTTATTGATCACACCACACGTAGAATAGTTTAGGTTAATTCACTTTTCTTGTTTGGTAGTTATAATTAAGAGGAAATTTTGGGAGTAGACTAGTTGCCCACGTTATAATCTTTTCTAGACCAGAATACTTCCCTCCCCCCAAATAGACCGAAGTGACTTTGTAATTGGGCTACCAACTTAATATCATGACACGTTTCGAATTTTATAAGTACATAAAGTACAAGTGTGTAAGCTAGTGTAAGACTTGTCCCGTAGGTGTTATGTCGGGGCGACTTGTACTGTCGGGACGACTTGTACCTTAGGCGACCATAATTTTATCGTTTAGGGAAAATTTGTTTTGTCATTTTTTTACTAAGCGACAAAATTTTGGTCGCCCAAGGTGCAAGTCGCCCTGATAGTACAAGTCGCCCGACAGAATACCTAGGGGATAAGTATTACACACTTGTACTTTGTGTATTTATAAAAGTGGACACGTGTCATGATATTAAGTTAATAGCCCAATTCCAAAGTCGCCCCGGTCTTTTTGGGGAAAAACAATTTCTGGTCTAGAAAAGGTTATAATGTGGGCGACTGGGTTACTTTTGGAATTTTCTCTATAATTAAAATCAAATCAAAACCCCCTTTAAAAACTGTAAAATTCACTAGGTTAGTTTAAACAACACTATTCTTGATCGACCTCGTACTTAACCCACTGGCTACTTCTGTTCGGGTACACTGCCTGTGAAATTGTGTCTTTAGGTGAAGTCAGGCAAAATATAAATTTAAAACTTGAATAAAAAATACCTACAACGAAATACACATCAAGTTTTTGGCTCCGCTACCAGAGAATAATTTAGTTTTAGGATTTTTTTAGTGCGTTTTGTATTTTTGTTAGATTAGTTGTTTTTATTTGTTTTTAGTATTTTTATGTTTTCTGTGTTGCTAACTGTCTTCTGTCTCAGGTTGGGTATATGACTTATTTACTTTCATTGGATACGACGTATTTCTTGATACACAGATACGGTGTATTGCTTTCCAGCATACGACGTATTGTTTGCTGAAACAGAATAATTGTCTAGTTTAATTTTCATTTTTCATTTTTAGTTTTTCTTTTTAATTCATTAGTGGTTTATTTTGATTTTTATTAAAAATTTCTAAAAAAATTAAAAACCGTTATTAATTGTCTATACGTCGTATTGATTAATTTTGCTACGGCGTGTCAATTTTAATTTCAATGTACGTATTATGAGTAATCGAGAACTGCGTATTGAATTAGGATTGGATACGGCCTATACGGTTTTCTGTATACGGCGTATGGGGTGATCAGTAACCCAAAAATATATTATTTTTATGTACTTAGCTTAGTTTATTTTTAGATACACTTATCTACTGAACTCTTGTTTGTTTTCAGGTACCAATGGCAGAAATAATCGAGGAGTACATGGCGCGAGTTCGGGATATAACACTAGCCCCAATCGTTAGATCCACTTTTGGCGAAGAAATCACTTTTGAACTCAAAGATCAATTTCTTAAAGAGTTTATCAAAACATTGTTTAATAAGTATGATTTAGAAGATACTAATGAACACATTGAGAAGGTGCTGGAGATTTTGGACTTATTCCAATACCCTAATGTGATTCAACATTAGATTATGGTACATGCCTTTCCCAAGACACTTACTGGGCAAGCAGGTCGATGGGTTAAGACTATACCAGCAAGAAGTATAACTACTTGGGCAGACTTGAAATCAAACTTTTTAGCCGAGTACTGTCACCATCCAAACTGCTAAGAAAGTGGAAGAAATCAATAACTTCAAGCAAGAATGTTAGGATTTAGAAAATCCGGTAGTTAAAGAGTCGGTCATCTCAAGTATATGTATTCGTTAGAAAGATCGTAGTCGTAGTCATTTAGTGATGGTTAGTAGTTTGTTATGTAACACCGTGGAGGACGGACGGGTCTTTACCCACTGTATGTCTGATCCACAGCCCGTAGGAGGAGTCTTAATGTAACTAACTATAAATACCCTTTGCCTAGCAAGGCAAAGGGTTGTAGCTTTCACAATACATTTTTCTTTGTCTCACTAAAGTTCCCAACTCTCTTCCACTTTCTCTCTCTAGAACTCATATTATTCGACCCATATTTGTGCTTGTTTATGTGTTTGTGAAAACCAATATGTAACACTTGGTATCAAGAGCCATGGTTTGATCATCTACCTTACATGTTCTTGGATTTTAGTGGTTTTCATAGGTTTTTGGGTTTGAATGAGTTTTGAGTAGTTTTCATCATTTAGATCATTTTTGGTGTTTAAGTTTGAATTTTGATTGTACTTTTGTGTTTAGAATCATCTTAAGTGTTTAGGTTTTGGATTGGAAGGCCTCAATCATCTTGGTTTTAGTGTTTTGGATTGAAAAAGTTTAGTTTTTGAAGGTTTTCTAAGAATCGGTTTGTCTCTCGTACTTAATTTCTTTGAAGTGGTTTGTTCAGGTTTTTAAGCAGTTTGACACATGTTTTAAGCAATTTGTCCTATTTTGTGGAAGCGGTTTGTCACCTAAGCGGTTTGTGTGTTGAGACAGAGAGACAAGAAAGGACAAAGTAGTGGAAGTACTTTTGTTCCCCTGCGAGTTGTCACTTAAGCGATTTGTCACTTAAGCAGTTTGTCACTTAAGTGGTTTGACGCTTAAGCGGTTTGTCATAAAGCGTTATAACTGAAGCGGTTTGTATTGACAGCGGTTTGACACTTAAGCGTTTTGACACTTAAGCGAGTTGACAATTAAGCGATTTGTGTTGAAAGCGATTTGATAGTAGCGATTTGTCAGGTGTGCGATTTGAATCAAGCGATTTGTCAGTTGTGCGATTTGTCTCTTGAGACTTGTCATTTCTTCGTCATACATTTTACGGTTTTCTCTTGATTTAGTAAAATCCCGTGAAAGAATCTATTTCCCGGTTTAATCAAAGAGTAGTAAAATCCCGTGGAATTAGGAATCATGTCTACAATCACTTCTTCTATTTCTGATGACGTTCAAGCTGCAAGATCCGATACTCGTCCTCCCATGCTTGATAGAACTGATTATGACTCTTGGGCTCAAAGAATCAGATTGTATTGCTTAGGAAAAGAGAATGGGGTTAACATCCTTAAGTCTATTGATGAAGGACAATTTCAAATTGGAACTACTAGGGACATTCTCGAAACTGGAACTGATGGAAATGTTACATTAGGGTTGGATAGACCAAGAATATATGATGAGCTTGATGATAAGGAAAAGAAGAGATATGATGCTGACATTCGAGCCTCAAACATCATACTTCAAGGTTTACCAAAGGACATTTACAAGCTGATCAATCACAACACTGAAGCCAAGGCTGTCTGGGATAATGTCAAGATGCTTCTCTCTGGTTCGGAACTAACTATGGAAGATAAAGAATCTCAATTGTATGATGACTTTGAGAACTTTAAAATGAATCTAGGGGAAAGTGTTACTGAATATTATGTGAGATTCCACAAGCTTGTGAATGATATGAGGAATATCAAGATGAAAATACCAAATATCCACCTTAATTCCAAGTTCGTGAACAACATGAATCCTGAATGGCATAAATTTGTCACTGCTGTTAAATTGAACAAAGGACTTAGGCACACCAATTATGAGCAATTGTATGCTTACTTGATCCAACATGAGAAGCATGCTACATTTGAACGAATGATCATGGAAAAGTTCAAAAACCAATGCTGGAGATGCAAGCTCTTCAAATGATTCAAGTGCATTCTACACTAATGTGGGAATAACTACCAATGCATCACAAGTCATACCTACTGGGGATGGTAATCACAAACTCATTCTGGATCTAGGGTATAAGCCTTCAGACTCATTCATGGAACACTTTGCAAATCAATTGGCTCTAATGGTTAAGCAAAACCTGAATCTTACTCCACACACCAACAATCATCTCAGAACCGCATCTAATCTACACAATCATGCTACTGTTAAAGATGGAAGGGTAGTAGTGCAAAACGTGCAAGGAAGGCAAAATGCTTATCTGCCACATAATGAGCAAGGAAATGTTGGTGTTGGAACTGGTTATGGGAATACAGGAGCCGGTGCAGGTTATGTGGGAAATCAGAATCGAGGAAGAATTGCGGCTCAGGGTCAAGGGAAGCCAATCAAGTGTTACAACTGTGGAGGGGAAGGACACGTTTCTAGGAACTGCTCTCAACCAAAACGTCTACAGAATACAGAGTACTTCAGGGATAAGATGCTACTGGTGCAAGCTCAAGACAATGGAGCAGTGTTGGATGAGGAAGAGCTGTTGTTTCTTGCTGAGGGAAATACCAAAACTTATGATGCAGATGTGGATGAACAACCAGTGCACGGTGTAGCCAAGAATAATCCCAATGTATTTCAAGTTGCAGATTGTGATGCATTTGACTCTGATGTTGAGGATGAACCAACGGCACAAACCATATTTATGGCTAACATCACACAAATGGTCTCTCCACCTCTGCAAGCCAGTCCCTCCAAGGAATCCATCATATCAGAGGTATTAAAACTATACGATGTGGTTGATGTGCAAAAGATTCACGACAAAGTACAATCAACTGAAATAATTGAATCAGATATTGAAAATATGGGTAATAGAAATGTTGTCCCATATGATCAATATGTGAAGCAAGATGAAAGTAAAATTGTACCAAGTGATGCATCTTCTGATGTCAATGATAACTATATTTTTGATGAATACACTGAATGTGCACCTGATGATTCCATAACCTCTGAACTAAATGCCTATAAGGAACAAGTTTCCATATATGAACAGCGTGCTAAGTTTGGATTGACTACCCGTGAGCAGGAGATGGATAACCAAATGTGTACACTTATCAGAAAAAGTAATTTTAGGGAAGAAATATTTAAACAAGAGTTAAATTCCTTACAAGAAAAGCTTAATAAAACTGTTAAGCAAAAGCAAGAACTTCAAGAAAATGTAAAGGTGCTTAAGCAGGAATTCAATGCTAAGGAATCAGAACTTTTAAATGATTTTTCCAACCTAAAAACTTTGAAAAACAAACTTGAAAACAAGTTGTACGTACAAGGGAACACCATTCAGGCTGCTCAATTGATCAATAAGCATAGAGTGTTAAGCGATGAGCATAGTACTAATCTAGTACAGGAACCCAATCCTGAAAGAAAGCAAAATCTGCTCAAAAGGTAATCTATGATGGCAATAAGATCCTTAAGCCTAGACAAAAACCTACGTGTGTAGAGTACACTGAAGAGGATAGAGAATTAGAAGATGCCTCTAGAGAGAAAATGGATAAGAAACTAAAAGATCCTTGGTGCATAGAGTATAATATCACATTTAAAACACTGAATTATGCTAAGGAAAACTGGATTGCCTTCACTAAGTTTAGACCCCTGAACAAGTGTTTTGGAAGAAAGATATAGATAAGCAAAAAGCTGATAATCTTGTTGAAAAGAATCTCCCATGTAGGAAATTGCCTCTAGCCACTGTGTCTCCTCCAAATACACCTATGCATTTAGTGCCTAGAACTCTTCCCACCCAAAGCAAAACCTTAGTCAGTCTATATGTAGTTTACCAACTATTTTTTGACTTTGAGAAAACATGTAAGAAGAGAATCACTCCAACATGAATTACTGAAGGGGAAAGGGGTTTTGAGCAAACAAAAGAATGTTACTTAACTGAGGTCATGCCTTTCTTTAAACAACTAAAAGAACAATTTGAATCTCTTCAAAAGGCCATAGATACTGAGGTTAAAGATATGAAAATAATGTTTAATGAAAAGGAAAACGAGGTCAAAGATTATGAATGTGAGCTCAAAAGTAATGAGATTAAGAGGAAGAATCTTCACATCCTAAATGATAATTTGATTTCTAGATGTATTGCTCAAGATGTGTTTTACACTGTTACAAATTACTCTATTACTGCTTCTCAATTTCATGAATTATCTGTTGCTTTGAAAGTCTCCTACGATCGTGTCATTGAGCTTGAGACCACGAATTTAAAATTGCATGATAAAATCGAAAGGGATGAGCATGATAACATGGTCAGACATTTTTCTAAATTGGAAGTTGAATATCTTGCTTTACAACTAAAATATCAACATCTCAAAGAAAATGTTAAAACCTCGAATGCCAAGACATCTTCGGATGCTCCTGAGTTTGATGCAGTTTTTGAACTAAACAAACTAGATGAACATATTCGAGCTCAGTGCAACACGATCAAAAGGTTGAACGCCCAAATTTCCCAATTGAAGGGAGAAAAGAATGAAGTGACTGGCACCCATATGCCTCATCCTTTAGATTCTCAGAATTCTCAAAATTTTCATCTTCAAAACATCATTAATGTATTACAACATGAAAATGAGTGTTTTCTAGCCGAAAATGAAAAAGTTAAACTGCATTTCAAAGAGTTATATGAATAAATTAAGATCACTCATGACAAGAACAATGAAAAGATAACTTCTTTGAAAACTGAAATTGAGAATCTGAAGAGTCTGGTAAAAAGGGAAAATGCCAATCATCATTAGTGAGAATGTTGCACCAAAGGTGCCTACTTGTACTAAATATGCTATGTCTGTGAAGTATATTCCCCCTCATCTTAGAAACAATGAACTTGCACGTCAAACATATTTTTCGTACCTTAAGGATAGTCTAGAATGTCTCCGTGAGATTGTTGAAGAGGATAAGATAGAGAAACCACTTGAGAATGCGATTACGGATGCATGCTTATATGCCAAACGATCTCAGGAACTTTTAGAATGCTTAATAGCAATATGTCCTAAATATGGTACTAGAAAAGATAGTGTCGTTATGCCTTGCTCTATGCCTAAAGTCAAGCATGTGACCCTTGATATGTCTTGTTCTATGCCGAAAGTCAAGCATATGACCTTTGATGTGCCTCCTAGAATCTCAGATCCCAGCACTTCTAGACCAGGAATGCAGAAAGTAGTGAAACCAACTAATTTATCCATCATTCCTTCTACAGGAGTAATCAGTGACACTAAGGTAGGCGGGTCAAAGCCTCTAGGCAATACAATGCAAGATAGGACCTCGCAAGCCAAGAGTGATCAAGTGAAGAAAGTAGAAGACCACCTTAGGAAAAATAAGTTTGAGTTGAATAAGACGAATCGTGTTGATTCTAGTATTAGCTATAAGCATACTGTAATTAATTCGAATTCTGCTACTATTTGCAAAACATCTAATGATTGTTTGGTTTCTGGTATTTATCATGAATGTGCTGTGAATGAGTTGAAGGTTAACGATGCTAGAAAGCCAATATGGAAAAAGGTTAGTAATTATTGGAAACCCACAGGGAAAAATTCAATAATGTGGGTTATAAATGGAAACCCACTGGCCGCACATTCAAAGTTAATGAATTATGTCCTAATAGGAATAGATCTATGCCCACTAAGGAATGGAAACATACTAGTAAGATCATCCCCTTAAGAAGTAGTCATACTTCACATAGGCCAAGTGCTTCTTCTAGTCTAGCATCCACCACTAATGATGTCATAGATTCTATTACAGATGTGGGTGTTCCAATCTAATTCACTAACCAAATGGAACCCATTCTCTCATGGGGATCCAAATTATCTAGTCATCCATACTTGTCTGTGTTCAACTGCAGGTCATACAAATCGTTCTGTGGTATTTAGACTCATGCTGTTCAAAGCATATGACTGGAGATCGCTCACGGCTCATGAACTTCATGAATAAATTCATCGGAACAGTTAGATTTGGGAACGACCATTTTGGAGCCATCATGGGTTTTGGAGACAATGTGTTTGGAGACAGTATGATCTCCAGGGTATATTATGTTTAAGGTCTTGGTCATAATTTGTTCTCTGTTGGTCAATTCTACGATTCTGATCTTGAAGTGGCCTTTAGAAAACATTCTTGCTTCGTTAGAGAACTAGATGGTGTTAAAATTTTAAAGGGAACACGTGGCACTAATCTGTACACCATCTCTATCGAAGATATGATGAAGTCTTCTCCAATCTGCTTGTTGTCAAAGGCTTCTAAAACAAAGTCTTGGTTATGGCATCGTCGTCTCAATCACTTGAACTTCGGAACCATAAATGATCTCTCTAGAAAGGACCTCGTAAGAGGCTTGTCCAGATTAAAATATGAAAAAGATCATCTTTGTTCAGCATGCCAATTAGGAAAAAGCAAGAAATATGCCCATAAACCCAAACCTGTAAACTCAATTATGGAAGTTCTTCATACTCTTCATATGGATTTGTGCGGACCCATGAGAGTGCAAACTATAAACAGGAAGAAATATGTGCTAGTCGTGGTTGATGACTACTCTCGGTTTACTTGGGTTAAGTTTTTGAGGTCAAAGGATGAAACTCCAGACGTCATCATCACACTTATTAAAAAGCTACACGTTCGACTTAATAAAACAGTCAGAATTATTCGAACAGACAATGGAACTGAGTTTGTAAACAAAGAACTAAGTGAGTTTTACGAAAGCATTGGAATCAGCCATCAAAGAAGTGTTCCACGTACTCTTCAACAGAACGGTGTAGTTGAAAGACGAAATCGAACTCTTGTAGAAGCTGCAAGGACTATGCTGATCTATTCAAAGACTCCAATGTTTCTCTGGGCGGAAGCTATTGCCAATGCATGCTACACCCAAAACCATTCCCTAATTCATACAACTCATGGAAAAAATCCTTACGAACTTGTCCACAAATTAACCTGATCTGTCTTTTCTACGTGTGTTCGGTACCTTATGCTATCCTACTAATGAAGGACAAGATTTGGGCAAATTGAAAGCTAAGGCGGACATTGGAGTTTTCTTTGGTTATGCACCAAATCGGAAGGGTTACAAAATCTACAATAAAAGAATCCGACACATCATGGAATCTATTCACGTCACGTTCGATGAGCTTTCTAAGCATATGGCTCCTGGACATTCTAGTTCTGGACCCGCTTCTCAAGCTTTATCAGGTAGTCCCGTTAGTTCTTCTCTTGTACAGAATCACTCCCCTGCAGTTCCGTATGTACCTCCATCTGAAGAAGATCTGAAGAAATTGTTTGATCCGATGTTTGATGAATACTATGAACCTCATGATAATGATAATTCTACACCATCAATAGTGGCGGCTTCTAATCCAATCAACACAGATAATCCATCAGTTTCAATGTCTTTATCTCAAGAAGCGCTAGTTGCCGATCACTCATTATCATCTTTGAATCCTCAATCTTTGGTTGTACATCATGGAAATGTTGCTGCTAATTATGATAGAGATAACCCCTTTGCTACCCCTGAAAATGCTCCGTTTGAAAATATATTTGCCCCTGAACCAACTCCTAAACCATCTTCATCAGGGGATCCAAACTCTGCTACATCAATTCATCATCATCAACCACATGAGCATCTCAGAAAATGGACACATGATCATCAATTGGAAAACATCATTGGGAACCCTTCTCACCTAGTATCCACTCGTAAATAACTTGCTACTGATGCCTTATGGTGCTTCTTCAATTCTGTATTATCAAAGATCGAACCTAAAGATGTCAAAACTGCAAATGTCTGAGGAAGCTGGTTTAGTTCTATGTAAGAAGAAATCCATGAGTTTGATCGTCTTGATGCATGGGAATTAGTACCTACTCCAGATTGTGCCATGATTATTGCTCTCAAGTGGATCTTCAAAGTAAAGCTTGATGAGCACGGAGATGTTCTAAAGAATAAGGCAAGGCTAGTGGCTAAAGGATATCGACAAGAGGGGGTATTGACTTTGAGGAATCATTTGCTCCGGTTGAACAAATTGAGGCTATCAGAATCTTCCTGGCTAATGATGCTAGCAAGAACATGGTGGTTTATCAGATGGGATGTAAGACTGCTTTTCTTAATGGAGATCTCAAAGAAGTGGTTTACGTCAGTCAACCCAAAGGTTTTGTGAATCCAGAGCATCTTACCCATGTCTACCACTTGAAGAAGGCCCTTTACGGTTTAAATCAAGCCCCAAGGGCATGGTATGATACACTATCAAAATTTCTCTTGACAAACGGATTCAACAAAGGAGCAGTTGATCCCACATTGTTCACCAGAAAGTCATGCAAACACTTAATTCACGTTCAAATTTATGTTGATGATATTATTTTTGCCTCGACCGACCCTAATGAATGTGACCAATTTTCAAAGGAGATGGGCTCCAAATTTCAAATGTCTATGATGGGACAAATGTCATTTTTCTTGGGATTACAAATTTCACAAAGTCCCGAAGGCATTTTTATAAATCAATCTAAATATGCTAATGAAATCTTAAAGAAATTTGGATTTGATTCTTGTGACCCTGTTGACATTCCCATGGTGGAGCGCAAAAGCGGATGAGGACCACTCGGGGATCATGGTTGATCAAACAAAATATCATAGCATGATTGGATCCACTGATGTACCTCAGCCAGAGACTGATATTATGTTCGCTGTATGCATGTGTGCTAGATACCAGGCTAAGCCTACCAAAATCACCTTGAAGCGGTTAAACGGGTCTTTTGGTATCTCCAAGGAACCATTAACATGGGACTTTGGTATCCGAAGGACACTGATATGTCACTAACAGCATATGTAGATGCAGACCATGCAAGGTGTCAAGATACACGTCGAAGTACGTCAGGAGGTGATCAATTTTTAGGAGATAAGTTAGTAAGCTGGTCTTCAAAGAAACAAATGAGTACGTCTATATCCTCTACAGAGGCTGAATACATAGCCATGTCATCTTGTTGTGCTCAAATCTTATGGATGAGATCCCAATTATCTGACTATGGCTTTGTATTCAATAAAGTTCCTCTGTATTGTGATAACAAAAGTGCCATTGCTCTCTGCTGCAACAAAGTTCAACATTCAAGAGCAAAGCACATTGGCATTCAACATCACTTCATCAGGGTACAAGTGGAGAAAGGTGTGGTTGAACTATATTTTGTAAGGACTGAATATCAGCTGGCAGACATCTCCACTAAAGCTCTTCCTAGAGAACGGTTTGAGTTTATCCTTCCACGACTTGGCTTAAAGAGCCTACAACCTGAGACACTCAAACGTCTTCAGGAGGAAGACGAGGAGTAAAGGTATTTCCTCATCTATTCTTTGTACATATTTTATCAAAAAGCAAAATACAAAATTATAAAACCAACAAAAAGAAAGTACAAAAATATAAAATTTCAAAACACATAAAAATCAGAAATTTTGAAAAAGTCCAAAAAATATTGTTTTTCATATCATGTTATCTGGTTTCGATAACATCTACGGACTTTGATCTGTCATTCAAAAATGACACGGGTCTTTAGATGAAGTTCGAACAGAAATAATAAATATTTTAATTAAAAAATTAAATAAAAAAAATTTTTGAGATGGAGAAAAATGTAGGTTTATTGTCATCTCAGGCAGCAACCCGTTTTTAAAAGAAAGAACAGAGCCATGCTTAATAAAAATATGAAACCTCATGCTCTGATTCTAAAAACAAAAGCTCATAAGGAAAGTTTGTCGCCAAAAAGAAAAATGTTTCCTCACAAATATTTTTCCTTCTAAATATTCTTCGGAAAAATATTTGTCATCTAATGAAAACTAAATTGGTTTAAAAATAACTCGGACTTAATTTTGCAAATCATCCGGACTTATCAGTTGTCAAAATTTCTATCACTCAATCAACAACTTTGGTCATTGATTGAGGGGAATAATGATTTCAAACAATTCAAAAGGTTATTTTTCAAACAATTGGCATGAAAATAAGCAAGGTCTACTTTTGGAAATTCAAAAAGAACAATTTATTTGTACAATTGGATCCAGACCAAGGCTAATGTTGTGTTTTCATAAGATACCTAAGCATGTTTAATCATTGGAGCTTAAAATCTCAAAATTTGATCCTTATCAATTAAATGTTTTCAAAAGTAGGTCACACTTCTCCTCAAAAAGTTTTTCAAAAATAATTTAAATCAATTGAGATCACAATTCTCAAAGGATTTGAAAATTGTGATCGGGGGAGAATTTGTGATTTCAATTTGTTTTAAACTGATAATTCGATAAGTGGTTTTAGAAATATAATATCAAGCTCTCCTCCCTACATGTGCCAAACGATTTCAAATTTTCCATGCACATGTTAAGGGGGAGCATTTATCATAAACCATAAAGGATTGAAACGTGATTGATTTGTCTCAAAGTGCAGGTTCCCTCTAATATGTGCAAAACTCTTTCGAATCTCGATGCACTTATTAAGGGGGAGCAATCAAAAGAAAACCACATCCTTCCCAAAATGTTTTATCCAAAGTATTTAAAATACTAGATTTTATCGTGAAGTGATGATGATCATTTTAGAAAATGTTAATCAAGAATTGGATCTTTCATTCTCAATCTAAGATTTCAAAGTTCTCTTACCTCCATGTGCCAAATGATTTCTAATACGTGAAGCACATGTTGAGGGGGAGCATTTCTAAAATATCAAAAACAATTAAGGTACAAAATACTTTGATTTTATATCACAAGTACCTTGATTGATTTACAAATGGTTTTCAATTGGTTTCGAGGCGAAAAGAACAATATCAAAAGACCGACCAATTTAATTTATGCATTGGGGATATAAGGATGGTTAGGTTAAGTATTCGTTCCCATGATCCCGCCAGAGCCGGAGGAATCTACCCAGGGACAATCCACTAGTTAGTGTAGAAGTCCTTAGGAATGATGAAAAAAAAAGAAGGAGAAAAGTGAGAATAAGGGAAGAGTGCCGACTGAGATTGAACTAGAACTAGAATAAACCCAACAAGGTTCTAGTAATGAAGTCTCGGTAAGCACTGAAGGGGTTGAAGAATGAAAAAGAATTGAATGAGAAAAGGGTGAAAAGAAATAGCCCTCAAATATTTCAACCTTAGGGCAGAAACCGGGTTCAATACATATGCTACTGGTGGTTACTAAGGTAACACCGGTATTGAAGACAAGACGTCATGGACCCAATGACGCACTGCACTAAACTTCCCAAGCTACTCAAGTTCTTCTTAAAAGGACTTGTTTCATTCTCACGGGGAACCTACATAATCTATCGACTTTCTCTTAGAGATTGTTGATATTAAAGAAGGAGACCCTCTCCCTAGTCTCCGGCATAGGAAACCAAATGTGCACTATTGAGTCTAGAGCCAAGAGATCATCAATAAATCTTATTAGGACACAAAAATAATGAAGACTTGCTATTTTACACAATGTGGAAAGTAAGTATATATTGAGAGTTCTATTCATTATCCTTGTGGTATTGCTAGAACATCTGAGTGATATGTCAAATATTCACAATGAAGATGGAAATTCTTCTAGAGCCAACATTAAACAAGCTCTTGGTGGGTGATATGTGAGATCTTTCCAAAAGATCAAACTTGTGACAATTGGATAGAAATGATGGGGCGATTCACTCTTGAATCAACCTTGGTCCAGGAAATGGATTGACGGATACCTTTGAAAAACCTGTCGTTGTGCTCAACAATTTTTTTCTCTAGCACATCGACTGGGTATTAATTTTTCAAAAATAAAAGGGGTATTTATGATTTATAATTGAT
Source organism: Chrysanthemum makinoi (assembly GCA_910596185.1). Classification (NCBI taxonomy): domain Eukaryota; kingdom Viridiplantae; phylum Streptophyta; class Magnoliopsida; order Asterales; family Asteraceae; genus Chrysanthemum; species Chrysanthemum makinoi. The sequence goes on along the minus strand of OU343217.1, from coordinate 194,606,068 downwards.
TTTCCATAAAACCTTTGTTGTATTGCAAAACACTTTCTATTAAGCAATACACGATTGTTTTTCAAATCATTTATCATCAATCAATGAATCTCAATTCGCTGGTTCACTCACTCCATGCTGTCTTCTTTGAGACGTTCCGGTTTGAGAACGGCTTGATTAGCTGCAAAACCCTGTCAAGGAGGTTCTTCGAAATTCTACCTGATCACAGGCAGTACTTGTATTGATCAACGGGGAACCGTGGTTCTTCAACCCGTTCAATGAAAGTGATCAAAACACTTTCATGCGCTTTATTGCTAACTGTTGTTTGTAGGGACACCCGACGGTTGTAGCTGATCAGAATTGAGGAGTCATTCCATAACCGCATGCTCACACATCACCTTCACTTCTAAAGAAATCATGATAAATGCATATCTTCATAAACTCACTCTGATATTTTCAATCCATGCTTCTGCTACACTGCTACAAATATCTTGAATCATTAAAGCTTCTGCTACTCTGATGAGAAGATATCATGATGCAAAATGTGAGCATGTCGGTCCAAAAGTCACAACCTCACATAATGGCGATACAATAAAGGATGAATCAGAGATTACTGTGGCTGATGATCTCAAAGCTGGCTCAATAACTCAACATCATGTGGATCTGTTAAAGACCTCCACTTAATGAACAAAACATGCAAAACATGAAGAATTAAAGACTATGAGCTACAGAGCAAAGAACTTATCAAGAATCCAAGAACACCAAAATGTAATATCTATTTGTAATTGAGGACCTCCCTTAGGGGAGATTGTTAGGATTTAGAAAATCCGGTAGTTAAAGAGTCGGTCACGTCAAGTATATGTATTCGTTAGAAAGCTCGTAGTCGTAGTCATTTAGTGATAGTTAGTAGTTTGTTATGTAACACCGTGGAGGATGAACGAGTTTTTACCCACTGTATGCCTGATCCACAGCCCGTAGGAGGTGTCTCATGTAACTAACTATAAATACCCTTTGCCTAGCAAGGAAAAGGGTTGGAGCTTTCACAATACATTTTTCTTTGTCTCACTAAAGCTCCCAACTCTCTTCCACTTTCTCTCTCTAGAACTCAAATTATTCGACCCATATTTGTGCTTGTTTATGTGTTTGTGAAAACCAATATGTAACAAAGAATTAAGAGAAACCATCTACAGGGCATGGGATAGGTTCAATGAGATGCTTATATAGTGTCCCCAACATGATCTAACTGACGTACATGTTGTGATTATCTTCTATAAAGGATTTGATGTATCTACTAGGCATATGTTGGATTCTCAAGGGCCAATCTCAAAAATGAGTTTTGAAGATGCTAAGACTGCAATTCAAGATATGGCTGGGCACTCTCAGATGTGGAATGATGGAATCTTTTCTAGGAGAAGGAGTGATGAAGGTCCTGATGGTTTGGCTTCACTTAATGTCTAAGTTGCTAATCGAAGGGATATGAAGAAAATGACAGAAAAGGTGCACTCTATTGAGGTTGGATGTGAAGTGTTCCATGGAAACCATCATTCAAAAGATTGCCCTTTGAAAGAAGAAGGGAAGACACGAGAGGAAGTCTACTTCACATAGTTTGGGGTACCATACCGTGGACCTGGAAGATACAGAGCTAATGCACTAGGTTTTTATCAGAGGGACGACAACAACAAATTTGGATACCAAGAGAAGCGTTCAAGTCTAGAAGACACTCTGAACAAGTTCATGGCTGAACATGCTAAGAGGCATGAAGAGAATACTAGAATGATCAATGACCTAAAGGTCGTAAATGAAGGAAAGTTCAGAAATCAAGGAGCTGCCATTAGTACACTTGAGAACCAAATTGGATGGTTATCTAAGGTTTTTTCTGAAAGGGTTCCTGGGACTCTACCAAGCAATACTGAAGTGAACCCTAGGGACCATGTCACGGAAATAACTATTGTTAAGGAACCAATTTATGAATCATATGTCAATACTGTTACTAATGAGTTCCCAATTGTCTCTAGTTTATTTTTTCAGGTTGAATGGAAGCTCATGAAGGAGAGAGAGGAAGAAGATAGGATGGAGGAGTGTAACAAAATAAAAGATGTGGTCAAACCCTATCTACTACCACACTCAGGAAGCTCACAAATGGAAATGAAGGCAATGAAGAGAAACAAGTTTTAACCGACCTTATGAAATTGCAGGTAAATGTGCCAATTATTGAAGCTCTCAAGGAGACACCTGACTACGCTAAGCCTCTGGAGGATTTGCTGAAAAGTAAATCTAAAGTAGGAGAAGAGTCAAAGGTGACAATGGACGATATATGTTCTGCTATCTTGCAGAATGCAAAATAAAAAGATCCATGGAGTTTTACTTTACCTTGCACTATTGGTTCAGTTTCTTTTGATAGTGCCTTTACTGATTTAGGAGCTAGTGTGAGTGTCATGCCATATTCTACCTTTACGGAGCTAAATCTAGGGGAATTAACTCCTAAAGTATTAACTGTTGAATTGGCTGATAGAATTATTAAGAAAACTAAGGGAATTATTGAAAATGTGTTGGTTAAAATTTGATAAATTTGTTTTTCTAGTTGACTTTATTGGGTTAGAAATACATGAGGATTCTAAAGTTTCACTCATTTTAGGAAGACCATTTCTATCTACTGCATGTGCTAAGTTTGATGTCTTCAAAAGAAAATGTCTTTACGAGTAGGAAAGGATAAAGTCATCTTTAAAAATGATAAACTTATTAAGCTTGCAATTTCCACTATTTATATAGTAGATGCTGTAACAGAAACAAGGGATGTAGAGGCAGAAAATCAAGTAATAGAGGAATCAGATTCAGAAAGCAAAAATTGAGAAATAGCCTCACCAAATAATGAACTTAAAAAGGATAATAATTCATTAGCTATTTCATCTTTCGAGAATTCGGATGATGATGATGCCAATGATGAAGCGGCAAGTGTGATAAATAAGCACATAGGTTTAACAATTACTACACCTCGTTATTGTGACCTAGGAAGAAAAATAAAGGAAGATGATCACTATGTACTACATTTCCAATGAATGATATGTTTCAATTATTTTCAAGTTTTTTTGACGAACTTCTACCTATAAATTTAATTTCAAGAACATTATTCAATTCGATCATGGTAGAACAGTTTGATCCTAGGGAAAATAACTTAGTTGCGGTAGTTAGGGATGTAACTGTGTTCATTGGATACTTTCATTACGTGATTGACTTCACAGTTTTAGACGACCAAGGAGATTAAATTGACAAAGAACTGACCCAACTACTGTTAGGATATCCTTTCAAACCAAGCTAGTAATTTAAAAAATGAAAAATTCATTAGAAGGATTTCTTTTGAAAATGGTGATGTGACTTATGTTATGCCTAACATGATATATGATAACATCAAATTACCTGATATTTTACATATCAAATTCCCGTATTTATTGCCTTATTTGTATTAATATGGTACTAATTCGTTTATATTCGTTCATACATTTAAGGATAAATGAAGTGTTGGAGCAAAAAAGATATGAGAAAAGGCCAAGAAATATATTCAGAAGAATGTTATGGCGTAATCGGCACGATGGACTAAGCCATAACCTACACTACGAGGGCCTGTGACTTATTTGTGAAGATTACGCCATAACTCATTAATAGTGTTATGGCGTAAATACGGTATCGAGTAGAATACGGCGTAACCAACTCTTAAGGTTACGCCGTAATTATTAGTGTGAAGGCTATGGCGTAACTTGGTAATTCAGTTACGCCGCAAAGAGAATTAAGGAGTGGATAAGTATACGCAGAACGAAGAATTACGGCGTAACCCGGTGATTTAGTTACGTCATAATATTACTAAATACGAAGTTCGGTGCTCAATTAAAACATTTATGTGTTGGTCTCCATCAATGGAATGAAGGAAGTCAAGGGCCTAAGTTGCAATATTGCTATTATGAAAAGCTGAAGAGGTTATGCCATAACCTTAAAACTCAGTTACGCCATAACTAAAAGTTACGGAGTAACTAAAACTTTAGTTACGCGATAACTAAAGTTACGGAGTAACTAAAACTCTAGTTACGCCATAATTGAGGTTACAACATAACTTACACTTAAGGTTACGCCGTAACCTTGTCGGGGCCTATAAATACAACCCTAAATCTGCATTTTGAAGTATCTCTCTTCACCCCTCTCCTAGGGGTCGATTAGGGCACCACTCCAGGGCAATTTCCAGCAGTTCCAAGCCATCTTTCAAGGAAGAATTCACTTGCAATCATTACATTATTAGCTCTACATCAAGTAATTTGTATCAAACAATATGTTCAATTCAATTCATGTTTTATTCATTTTTGTTGGTATAATTTACTATATCTTTGGGTAAGCACCTTTGGTGTTAGCCTAGTTATGATTCCTTAATTGATTTGTTTATGTTTTCATACTTCTATAGTTGTTTCTAGTGTATACATGCATAGTTCGATGGTAGTTACCCTAGCTTCGGTAGTTTTGAAGTGCGGTCGTATCTAATTGCTTAGGAGAATTGACCAACTGACCCTACGTAAGTAGGTAGAGAAGGGGCTGGTAAGAATTGACCAAAATACTACCTTTCCCTCTTGTATGAATTGACCAAAGGATCACCGTTCGGATGGATGAACTTATGAAGTTAGGGATGTGTGTCTAAGATACTAGCACTCGGGCACATATTGTTTTGAATCTTGCATGTATGGTACTTAATGACTTGGCTTAGGTTGCTTGAGATCCTCGACTCCCCAAAGGGTAGGCCTTTGACGTCAGGTAGGAACCTTTGTTGATAGGTTATGATGAATTGACCAAATGCTGTCATAGTGACTTAAACCCCAACTTGAATCAATAGGAAGTAATTATAAAACATAGACATTACATGATAGGATGAATAATTAGGTTAGCACACTTTCTCACCATTTTTTACAATCTTAGTTTAATTTGTGCATTTTATTTCTTGTATTTAGTTTAATTAATCATTTCAATCTTAAAACCATTTAAAACAGTGACACTTAGACTTAAGTTAGATTCCATCCACATAGCTCTTGGGACGACATCGGTTTTACCAAAAGATACACTACACGACCGGGTACACTGCCCGTAAGTGCATAAGGTAGACCATATGTAGACGAGACAATTATAAATATTAAAACCTGGTCAGAAATCCTGCATAAAGTTTTTGGCGCCGCTGCCGGGGAGCTATTTTAGGATTTTAATTTAAGTTTTTCTTTTATACTTTATTTTATTTTATTTTTGTTTTTAGTTTTCTTTTTCCCTTCTTTTTTGTTTTTGTTTGTTTGTGAAATTTCAGGATATGGGAAATTCAGTTTTTGACATGCTCACTATGGAGGAATACATGGCTTTGACTCAAGGTAACCAAAGACCGGGCGTGGTAAGTCCCAATATCAGTAACAATATCAGCTTTGAGATAAGTAGCCAGTTTATGGGGGAGTTCAGACACAAGCTTTTCGCAGGAACTGATGATGAAGATGCCCGCCTGCATGTGCGAAGAGTATTAGAGATTGCATATCTTTTCCACACTCCAGGAGTCACTCAAGATGCATTAATGCTTAAAGTATTTTCAATTACATTCACAGGTGCTACCAGAAGAGGGATGTATGGGCTTCTTGCTGGTTTGATCAATACATGGACTCTTTTAAAGATTGCAAATAAGATGGAAGAAATAAGGAGTTTCTGACAAGAGATGAATGAAATGCTAGATGACGCTTGGGAAAGATATAATGACCTTCTTTACATGTGCCCAACGCATGATCTCAACAACCATAAAAAAGTCCTTATTTATTTTCTACAATGGTTTAAACATCCCTTCCCGCCAAATGCTCGACTCTCAAGGGCCGATTCCTATGATGCCACCAACACAACCCTTAGATTAATACAAATGATGGCAGACTGTTAGGATTTAGAAATTCCGGTAGTTAAAGATTCGGTCATCTCAAGTATATATAATCGTTAGAAAGGTCATAGTCGTAGTCATTTAGTGTTAGTAAGTAGTTTGTTAAGTAACACCGTGGAGGACGGACGGGTCTTTACCCACTGTATGCCTGATCCACAACCCGTAGGAGGCATGTCTTGTATGAAACTATAAATACCCTCTACCTTCCAAGGTAGAGGGTTGGAGCTTTACAATACCATTTTTCTTTGTGTCACTAAGTTCCCAACTCTCTTTACTTTTTCACTCTAAAACTCAATTCATACGCCTCCTTTTAATATGATTTGATGTGTTTATGAAATCCAATATGTTACAAATGGTATCAAGAGCCATGGTTTGATCATTCATCTTTCATGTTCTTGGATTTTTAGTGGTTTTCATAAGGTTTTTGGGTTTGAATGAGTTTAGAGTAGTTTACATCATTTGGATCATTTCTAGTGTTAAAGTTTGGATTTTGATTGTACTTTTGTATTTAGAATCATTATAAATGTTTAGGTTTTGATTTGGAAGGCTTGAATCATCGTGGTTAAGTTGTTTTTAGATTGAAAAGTGGTGTTTTTTTGAATATTTGTTGGAAGCGAGTTGAGTCTCGTTGTACATTTCTTGTATGCGAGTTGTCCTGATTTGTGAAGCGAGTTGTGTATTCTGAGCTTGCTTATTGAAGCGAGTTGTCTTATATGCGAGTTGTCATCTCATGCGAGTTGTGCCTTAAGCGAGTTGTCATTTAAGCGAGTTGTCTAGGGTGCGAGTTGTCTTGGAAGCGGGTTGTCAATTTATGCGGGTTGTGTTATGCGACTTGTCTATTAAGCGAGTTGTCTGTTTATGCGAGTTGTGTTTCATGCGACTTGTCTATTAAGCGAGTTGTCATCAAAGCGAGTTGACTAGGGTACGAGTTGTCTTGGGTGCGAGTTGTCTAGGGTGCGAGTTGTCTTGGGTGCGACTTGTCAAGTGTACAACTTGTCTATTGAGACTTGTCGCTTCTCCGTGTTACGTTTTACGGTTTTCTCTTGATTTAGTAAAATCCCGTGAAAGAATCTATTTTCTGGTTTAATCAAAGATTTGTGAAATTCCATAGAATCTGTAATCATGCCTACAATTACCTCTTCCGTTGCTGATGATGTACAAGCTGCAGGATCTGACACTCATTCTCCCATGCTGGACAGAACCGAATATGACTCTTGGGCTCAAAGAATCGGCGTATTGCTAAGGAAAAGAAAATGGGGTTAACATACTTAAGTCAATTGATAAAGGACCTTATCAAGTTGAGACTACCAGAGACATTCTTGAAACTGCTGGCGATGGTTCGGTGATTTTAGGATTGGATAGACCAAAGACGTATGATGAACTTACCGATAAGGAGAAGAAGAATACGATCATGATATCGGGCTTCAAACATGATACTTCAGGGTTTACCTAAGGACATCTACAAGTGATCAATCACAACACGAAGCTAAAAGGTATGGGACAATGTTAATATGCTTCTCTCTAGTTCTGAATAGAATAAAGAAGACAGGGAGTCTCAGCTGTATGATGACTTTGAGAACTTTAAGATCAACCCAGGGGAAAGTGTTACTGAATATCAATTAAGATTCCACAAGCTTGTGAATGACATGAGGAATATTAAAATGACAATGCCAAATATTCAGCTCAATTCAAAGTTTGTGAACAACATGAATCCCGAATGGCACAAGTTTGTCACTGCAGTCAAGCTAAACAAAGGTTTTAGGAACACCAATTATGAGCAATTGTATGCTTATTTGCTCTAAAATGAGAAGCATGATGTGTTTGAACGAATGATCCTTGAGAAGTTCAAAACCAATTCTGGAGATGCAAGCTCATCAAATGATTCAACTGCATTCTATAAAAATGTAGGAATAACCACCAAAGCATCACAGGTCATACCAACTGGAAATGGTAATCACAAACTCATTCCAGATCCAGGGTATAAGCCTCCAGATTCAAACACATTTATGGAACACCTTGTCAATCGATTGGCTCTAATGGTTAAGCAAAACTTGAACCTCACTCCACACACCAACAATCATATCAGAACAGCCTCCAATCTCCACAATCATGAAACTGTGAAAGAAGGAAAGATAGTGGTGCAAAATGTGCAAGGAAGACAGAATGAACAAGGAATGGAAGGAAGGGGTTACAGAAATGCTGGTATAGGTGGAGGATATATGGGTAATCAAAATTGTGGAAGGATGATGACTCAGGGTCAAGTAAAGCCTATCAAGTGTTACAATTGTGGTGGAGAAGGTCACAGCGCAAGGAATTGCACTCTTCCAAAACGCCCACAAAATGTAGAGTACTTCAGGGACAAGATGCTGCTGGTGCAAGCTCAAGACAGTGGAGCTGTGTTGAATGAGGAAGAATTGCTATTCCTTGCTGAGGGAAATGCCAGAACTTATGATGCTGATATGGATGAATCGGTCGGTGGGGTATGGGTGAACAATGCCAATGCATTTCAAGTAGGAGACTCGATGCATCGATTCGATGTCGATGATGAACCCACTGCTCAGACCACTTTCATGGCTAGTATCTCACCAATGGTCTCTCCAAAGGCTCCTTCACCACAACAGGCCAGTCCTTCTAAGGAATCAATCATATCTGAGGTATTAAAACTATATGATGACATTGATGTGCAAAAGATACACGACAAGGTACAACCAACTGAAATTTTGGATTCAAATATTGAAAATATGGGTAATAACAATGTTGTCCCATATGATCAATATGTGAAGCAAAATGAAAGTGAAAGAGTACCAAGCAATGCATCTTCGGTCAATGATGACTATGTTTTTTATGAATACTGCATGTGCTCCGATGATTCCATAACCTCTGAACTTAATGCCTATAAGGAACAAGTTGCCATTTATGAATAACGTGCTAAGTTTGAATTGACCACCGTGAGGCGGGAGATGGATAACCAAATACGATGTAGTCATTAGAAAAAGTAATTTTAGAGAAGAAATGTTAAAACAAGAGTTAAATTCCTTATAAGAAAAGCTTACTAAAACTGTTAAGCAAAAGCAAGAACTTCAAGAAAATGTTAAAGTGCTTAAACAGGAATTTAATGCTAAGGAATCAAAATTTTTGAATGAATTTTCCAATCTAAAAACTTTGAAAAACAAACTTGAAAACAAACTGCACGCATAAGGAACACCATTCAGACTGCTCACATGATCACTAAGCACATAGTCTTAAGCGATAAGCATAGTATTTCCCTTGTAGAGAGCCAAATCCGAAGTTCTGTAAAAAGGCTAAAGCTTATCATAAGGTAGTATATGATGGTAATGAGATCCTCAAGCTTAGGCAAACACCATCATGTATTGGAAGCACTGAAGAGGATAGAAAATTAGAAGATTCCTCTAGGAAGAATATGGAAAAGAAGCTAAAAGATCCTCAGTATAAAAAGCAAAATATAACGCTTAAACCCCATGATTACACTACAGAAAATTGGATTTCCTTGAACAAGTTTAAGCCTCAAACTCAATTAACCCCAGAACAAGTTTTTGGAAAAAGACATGGATAAGCAAAAAGCTAATGAACTTGTTGAAACAAACCCTCCCCTTAGGAAAGTGCCTCCAGCTACTGTGTATCCTCCGAACACACCAATGCATTTGGTGCCTAGAACTCATCCCACTAAAAGCAAGACCTTAATCAGCCTGTATGTTGTTTACCAACTATTCGTTGATTTTGAGAAGACATGTAAGAAGAGAATCACACGTACAGGGATAACTGAAGGGGAAAGGGGTTTTGAACAAACTAAAGAATGCTATTTAATTGAGGTCATGCCCTTCTTTAAACAATTAAAAAATAAATTTGAGAGTCTTCAAAAGGGCATAGATTCAGAGATTAAAGAAATGGAAAAGGAATTTGATGAAATGATAATTGAGGTGAATGATTATGAACGTGAACTCAAATGTAATGAAATTGAAAGGAAGAATCTGCATATCTTAAATGAGAACTTGATTTCTTGTTGTGTGGCTCAAGATGTGTTTTACACTGTTACAAAGTATTCTATTACTGCTTCTCAATTTCATGAATTATCTGTTGCTTTGAAAGTTTCCCATGATCGTGTCATTGAGCTTGAAAACAAAAACTCAAAACTGAATGAGAAAATAGAACAGGATGATCATGACAACTTGGTAAAACATTTTTCTAAGCTGGAAGTTGAACATTTTGTTTTGCAATTAAAATATCAACATTTCAAAGAAAATGTTAAAACCTCAAATGCCAAGACATCCTCGGATGCTCCTGAGTTTGATGCAGTTTTTGAAATAAGCAAACGTGATGAACATATTCGAGCTCAGTGTAACATCAAAAAATTGAAAACCCAAATTTCACAATTAAAGGGTGATAAGAATAAGGTGAATGGCTCCCAAATGCTTCCTCCTTTAGATTCTCAGAATTCTCAAAACTTTAATCTTCAAAACATCATTAATGTTTTACAACAAGAAAATGAGAGTTTTCTTGAAGAAAATGAAAAGGTTAAACAACATTTCAAAGAGTTATATGATTCAATGAAAGTCACTCGTGACAAGAACAATGAAAAAATAACTTCTTTACAAAAGGAAATTGAGAATCTAAAGAGACAGGTAAAATGGAAAATGCCACTCGTCTGTGATGAGAATGTTATATCAAAGGAATCTGCGGATTCTAAGTATGCTGTTACTGTAAAGTATACTCCTCCTCATCTTAGAAATAATGAACTTGTGTTTCAAGAATATTTTTCGTATCTGAAGGATAGTCTAGAATGTCTCCGTGAGATTGTCGAAGAGGATAGCATAAATAAACCACTTGATAGTGAAGTTAGGTATGCATGCTTATATGCCAAACGATCTCAGGAACTTCTAGAATGTTTAAGAGCATCATGCCCTAACTCCTTTTGTAAGAAAGATAAAGTCGTTATACCTTGCTCTATGCCTAGTGTTAAGCATGCAACCCATGATATGCCTTGTTCTGTGCCGAAAGTCAAGCATTTGAACTTTGATGTACCTTCAAGTACTTCAGATCCCAACACTTCTAGATCAGGAACGCAAAAAGTAGCAAAACCAACTAACATTCTCATCATTCCCTCTACAGGAGTAATTAGTGACACTAAGGCAAGCGGGTCAAAGCCTCTAGGCAATACAAAGCAAGATAGGACCTCGCAAGCTAAGAGTGATCAATGGAAGAAAGTAGAAGACCACCCTAGGAACAATAAGTTTGTGTTGAATAAGACGAATCGTGTTTATTCTAATATTAGCTATAAGCGTACCTTAATTAATTCGAATTCTCATACTTTGCAAAATATGTAATGAATGTTTGGTTCCTGGTATGAATCATAAATGTGTTGTGAATGATTTGAGTAAGGCTGTTAAATTTCCAGTAAAAAATGCTAACATTAGAAAACAGGTTAAGGATGTGAGAAAACCAAGGTGGAAGAAGACTAGAAAACATTGGATACCAACAAGAAGAAAATTTAGTAATGTAGGTTATCAATGGATACCTACTGGCCGTAAATTCATTCTTAATGAGTTGTGCCCTAAATTATCTAGATCAATGCCCATTAGGAACTTTATGAAGTGAACATACTTTGAATAGATCCATTGTCACTACTAGTTCTGCATCTACTTCTAATCATATCATTAACTCTGTTTCTGATGTGGATGTTCCAATCTCGTTTTCTAACCAAGTGGAACCCATTCTCGCATGGGGATCCAAACTGTCCAGTCATCCATACTTGTCTCTGTTCAAGCTGCAGGTCGTTCAAATCGCTCTGTACGGTACCTCGGACTCAGCTAATTTCCAAGCATATATGGAGATCGCATTTCATGCTCATGAACTTCGTGAGTAAATTTATCGGGACTGTTAGATTCGGAAAAGACCATTTTGGGGCAATTATGGGTTATGAAGATTATGTGGTTGGTGATAGTGTAATTTCTCGGGTATATTATGTTGAAGGTCTTGGTCATAATTTGTTTTCTGTCGGTTAATTTTGTGATTCTGAACTAGAAGTGACCTTTAGAAAACATGCTTGTTTCGTTAGAGAACTTGATGGTGTGGAACTTTTAAGAGGAAAACGTGGAACAAACTTGTACACCATCTTTATCGAAGATATGATGAAGTCTTCTCCAATCTGCTTGTTATCAAAGGCCTCTAAAACAAAGTCATGGTTATGGCATCGTCGTCACAATCACTTGAACTTCAGAACTATAAATGATTTGTCTAGAAAGGACCTCGTAAGAGGTTTACCCAGATTGAAGTATGAAAAAGATTATCTTTGTCCAGCATGTCAATTGGGAAAAAGCAAGAAATATGCCCATAAAACCAAACCTGAAAACTCAGTAATGGAAGTTCTTCATACTCTTCACATGGATTTGTGTAGACCCATGAGAGTGCAAACAATTAACGGGAAGAAATATGTGTTAGTCATTGTTGATGACTACTATCGATTTACTTGGGTTAAGTTTTTGAGGACAAAGGATGAAACTCTAGATGTCATCATCAAACTTATCAAACAACTGCAAGTTCGACTTAACAAGACTGTTAGAATTATTCGAACGGACTATGGGCCGAGTTTGTTAACAAAGAACTAATTCAGTTTTATGAAAGCATTGGAATCAGCCATCAAAGAAGTGTTCTACGTACTCCTCAACAGAATGGTGTAGTTGAAAGACGAAATCGGACCCTCGTGGAAGCTGCAAGAACAATGCTAATTTACTCAAAGGTTCCAATGTTTCTCTGGGCTGAACCCATTGCCACTGCTTGCTATACCCAAAATCGTTCCCTTATACACACCACTCATGGAAAAACTGCATACGAACTTGTCCATAATCGAAAACCTGATCTATCTTTCCTTCATGTGTTCGGTGCCTTATGCTATCCAACGAATGATGGTCAAGACTTAGGAAAGTAATGAGCTAAGGCGGACATTGGAGTTTTCGTTGGTTATGCACCAAACCGGAAGGGTTACCGAATCTACAATAAAAGAACCCGAGATATCATAGAAACAATTCACGTCACGTTCGATGAGCTATCTGAGCAAATGGCTTCAGGACAATTAAGTTCTGGACCCGCATCTCAACATTTATCTTGTAGTCCTATTAGTTCCTCCCTTGTACAAAATCCATCACCTGCAGTTCCATATGTACCTCCTTCTGAAGAAGATTTGAAGAAATTGTTTGATCCGATGTTTGATGAATACTATGAACCTATTACTAATGATCAGTCTAATCCATCAACAGTGGCTGCCCCTAATCCAGTCAATGTAGATAACCCTTCAGTTTTACACGTCACTGAGTCAAGAAGCGCCTGCTGCAGATCACTCATCATCATTATGAAATCATCAATCATCGAGTGTACATAATGGAAATGTTTCTAGCAACTTTGATGGAGATAACTGATGCAGGTTTTACTGACCAGGTCTTAATATTTATAGTGTCTCGCTATACCTATGGTCTACCCTAGTGCACTCCGGTCGTGTGTAGTGTAGTATTCGGTAAACCCGAGGTCGTCCCAGGAGCTACGTGGATTGGAAATTAACTTAAGTCTATGTCACGATATTTAGATGGTTTAGATATTGAAATAATAAATTAACTAATAAGACAAGAAAACAGATAAAGGCAAGAGATGTGATCAATGAAAGAGAGTGGTGCTAACCTAGTTAATCCTCCTAGATAGTTATGTCTACGTCTACTTACTTCCAATTACTTCAGGTGGGGTCAAAGTCGAGAGGACAGCATTTGGTCAATTCGCCCTAACCTATCAGCAAAGATGCCACCACAGGAGAAATCAGGCGCACTGTCATAAGTCCTGTTGTTCCTGGTCCCCTAAGTCAAGTCATTAAGTACCGCTACATGCTAGATTTATAATAGTGAGTGCCCGACCATTAGGAACTTAGACACTCACCCCTAATTCTTAAGTTCATCCAAACGGTAGGTGATCAGTTGGTAAAATCACACAAGTAGTAAAGTGTCGTCAGCTGTTTGTCATATCTTACCCTTCCCGTCTCGATTCAGCCACCTAGGGTCATTGGTCATATCTCCTACATAATTGGCCTCTACCGCCATTCAAAACTACCGAACCAAGGGTGGCTACCAATAAACTATGCATGCATACACTTAGAAATAATTTTATGGAAATAAAGTAAACGTAAACAAAACAATTAAGGAATCATAACAAGGCCAACACCAAGGTGCTTAGCCAAACATATAGTAAATCATACCAACAAAAATGAATAAATCATAAACGGAATTGAACATAATGTTTGATACAAATTACTTGATGTAGAGCTAATAATGATGATCATTGTGAGTGAATTCTTCCTTCAAAACGGCTTCGGATCATGTGGAAAATGCCTGAGGTGGTGCCCTAATCGACCCCTGGGAGAGGGGTGAAGAGAGATGCTCAAAAATGTAGATTTAGGGCTGTATTTATAGGCCGCAACATAGTTACGGCGTAATTAAATAAATTAATTACGTCGTAACTAAAGTTACGCCGTAACTAAAATAATTAGTTACGTCGTAACTAAGTTACGCCGTAACTAATAATGTAACTTCAAACTTCGTACTTTTCATTATCCATTCCTTTAATTGAAACATTATAAGCCTAGTTGACACTTTTGGCCCCTGATCGTACTTAATATTTTTATAACAAGTCTTTGAAGTAAATAAACTTCATATGAATTGTCACCTTTAGTCCATGATCGCACTTGTTATTTTTACTTTTCATCCTCGGAGTAAATATTATCTTCATTTAGTCATGGGACTTCAACTCCTTCGCGCCCAAGTTAAATAATTATGGCGTAATTAAATTACCGAATAACGCCGTAACTCTTCAAAAAATAATTCTGACGGCGTCACCAGAATTGGATTTGTGGTATCTTTCAAGCTCATATTTCTGTAGTAACCTTATTAGCGATTACTTTAACCTTCATGATAATTCATAGGCCCTCTTAAATCAATCTTCATAATATATCTCATGGCCTTTTATCACTTCTTTTCCGCTCCAACGCCTCATTTAACCTGAAATGCAATTATGAACGAATTAAGTATCATATTAATACAAATGAGGATACATAAACGAATTTGATATATAAAGATCGGGCTAATTTGATGTTATCAAATATCCCCCCACTTGAATCCTACTTGTCCTCAAGTAGACCCTTTAAATAATTGTTAAAAAGATATCTCCCGAGGAAATTGGAAGTTATGAGTTTAAAAATCACCTAAGCTAGAAAATTCCAAACCGAGCACCTCCGAAGAAAATTTTAAATCACATTCTCTCTCATAATTCACGTGTTTATTTTTGGGTGATCACTCAATTGCTTGGTCATGGTGAGTATTCTATCATAGGCTTGGCAAAGATACTAACCTCCACCACTAGAGTCTATAGATCACAGTTATTCTAAAGGCAATGGGTTGACACAACACAAAGGCTTATGGGGTTATTTTGTCATTACTAACGAGCTATGGCGAGGGGCAAACCAATGATGACCAAATCCATGGCCAAGACACCAATGATTGCTCGCTTCCTCACCTAAACTCGATTCATGACTAAGGGTAGGATAAGGCAAGGGAAAATTTTAATGGGTGTAAATAAAACGACACGAAACAAATAGATTCCAAAGTCCACAGTCACCCCACCACTAGTCGCGTTCAATCCAATAGCAAAAATCGAGGGTCAAGAGTAAAGGGGTCTTCAATAATCCAATACACGAGTTAATGCATAAGACATGTAATGTGGTGCCTCATAAACTCCATAATCTAGGAAAATAAGATGCATTAACTTCGCTTCATCATCAATGAAAAAGAATGTGGTATATAAATGTTTTTAAAATTTGGGTCAATTTAGCACATATTTCTATCAAAATCGACCATTTTTATCTCCCATCCCCCCACTTGAAATGTACAATGTCCCCATTGTACGAATATTGATGAAAATTTGAAAGGCGAGATAGAAATGTTCGGGTTTCTAATTTTATCCGTAAGACAAAACGGAGTTGTAAAAATTTGCGCCAGCTGAATAAGGCGAGAATACTAATTATAAACACTTGCTTGCTTGCTTTTTTATTTTTTATTTTTTTTCACTCTTTTTTTTTCTCTTTTTTTTCACACTTTTTTTTTTGGATGCAAGACAAGGTATACATGGATATAAATGATACGAACATAAAAAGTATCTCCCCACTTGAGATCAACTATCATCTAAACCCTATTTTCTTCCAAAACCCTTTATTCAAAACCCGCGACTTTCACTTGTGGAACCAAAATTAACCAATAGCGCCCGAACCATGGACATAAGGAAACTACAGGGTAGGCTAGGCGATGGGTGTAACGAAACAATAATATTGGGTGAAAAAAATGAAAGGAAAGGCTCTGAAGGGTGTATCTAGGGGTATCTTGCACTAATGGTGAGTGCAAACAAAAAGGGTTTAACAGGGGAATTGACTAATCGATGTGAAAAGTCAATATACACAAACATATATGGGCTACATGGGTTTACTCCTAAAATTTTCTTATATCCTAGCTACACCGATCATACCAAGTTTCCTCAGTGTAATGCTCATTATTGTGGTCTTGAAAAGATATACAAGGCCAAGTTCTAAAGTCTACTACAGCCACCGACACACTCATTTTTATGGAATTATGTATAAGGGGAAAACGGAAAGGCTTATCCTCACACAATGGAAATATAGGGTAGGTGTGCTCAGTCTAGATTAATCCAGTTAAGTAATGAAAAACATGTCAAAATTTTATTAATGAAATACTTTTCATCAAAAACTAGAAAAATAAGGGCAAGTAAAATCAAGCGGTTGTCTATATCTAATCCCTTCCCCCCACTTGGGTCATACTTAAGCACATAAATGAAAGATAAGAAGGGTTAGAATTGGAACAGAAAACTCCCCTGGATTTGCTCGGCATGATTGAAGACACACGAACAACGTGTCGCTTTGAGATTCATGAGCAAACTTTAATAACCTGAATTCACTTAAGACAACCAAATGCATCATACTAGAAAAACAACAAGCAATAAAAGAAAATGAAAAACCTAACTCACTTTCGTAGGAATCACGGTTTCATTTAGCGTATGCAACAATCCTTTTAAACCACTTGGTGTCCCAAGTGGACGAGTGAAGTCTCGTGAGGGTTTACAGGGAACACACCCACAAAGTTCATTTAAAATACTAATACAAGGTTATTGTGTTTTAAAATGAAAGAATTAAAGAGAGGAAGGTTACGCCGTAACTCTTATGAGGGAGTTTACGCGTAACTAGAAAAACCTGACAAAAGCTGCACCAAGCGAGTGGTTCTGGCGAACCAGGAGATGGTCACGCCGTAATTATTAATGCGTCAAGAATCCTGCTGCTAAAAATTTGGTTACGGCGTAATCACTAAGATGAGTGCGGTACGCGTAACTCTGGTCAGATCAGCAAACTACAGCAGCAATTACTTCCTCGTTTCCTGCAAAAATGGTTAGAAAACACAAAACCCAACTATACTATTAAAATAAAAAAGAAAAGATAGGCATGGAGTGCCTCCCACGAAGTGCTTGTTTTTGTTTGAGTCACGAGCTTGACTCTGCCCTTATTTACTACGTAAAAGGGTGTTCATCCCCTCACTTGAAATCATGTGTGGGTGAAAATAGCAATAAACATCATGAGGGTGTGAATTTGCTGTGGGGTGGGGAAATGATAAATTATGATAATACCTGAAAGGAGATGTCATTTCCCTCCATACCTTACCCGTTTTAGTTGATGGCATTGATGATTGGTTCACCTCGTGACGTGGCTGATTAATTGGCTCGTATGTCTTCTCGTTAATCACTGAAGTGTCCAAGATCTTGTCCTCTAATTACATTGCAAGATCAACTAAAATTGGTTCAGTAGCCGAAGCTACATAACCATTATCGGGTGATGTGATAGGTTGCACGATTTCATCCATAATTTCAGCATCCTGAATAGAAAAACAAGCAAGATTGTTAGGAATAAAATAAGAGTTAGAAGTAATACCGTTTTGTGTTGTGGTTGATTCCTCATTAGCTTGTGGCGTTGCTTCATCACTCTGTAAGTTCTTTGCTTCCATTTTCTTTGATTGATCATTGCCCGTTTCTTCATCTCTCGCAACCTTTAAACGTCCTGGAAATGGGATAGGTGGGACATAAGGTCTGATATGAGGAACCGGCTCCTCGTTTTTGACTTCTTTCATCTTTCCCACCGTTACTTTGATAGTTCCAACCACATTCTTTTTACTTTCCAGGACCTTTTGGTTTAATTTATCAAGCATATCCCAAGCTTTTTCTTTTAGCATCAAGCTTCTCTAAATTCAAGTCCGCGCCCTCCTTGAATTTCCTAATCATTTCATCATTCGAGCCGTGCATCCTTTTAAGATTATCCGAGAATTTATTGACGGCTTCTCAATGACTCAACATACTGACCTGCTCATATTCATCTTGGAGATAGTGTTCTTGTATAACATGAATGCTCTCCTTAGCCATATTCATATCACATCCAAGTCTATCAATCTGCTTGGTGATGTCACCAATGTCATCCAAGCCTTTGCTATTTGTTACCCAAGTGGTTGCTCCATCATTCCAATTTCGTGAATGGTCAGCCATCTTTTCAATTGATCTAAGGGCTGTGCGCGGTGGCATTGTAGGGATAGGTCCTTGAGAGTCGAGCATTTGGCGGGACGGAATGTTTAACCCTATGTAGAAAATAAGGACCATCGATGGTTCTGATATCATGCGTTGGGCATCTGTAAAGAAGGTCATTATATCTTTCCCAAGCTTCATTTAGCGTTTCATCCATCTTTTCGTCGAAATTCCTTATTTCTTCCATCTTTTTGGCAATCTTTGAAGGAGGATAATATCTTCTAATAAATGCTTTCTCCAAAAGATTCCATGTATTGATCGACCCAGTAGGAAGCATCTTCATCCATCTTCTGGCTGCACCAGTGAGTGTGATAGGGAACACTATAAGCATTAATGCATCTTGAGAAACTCCTAGAGTGTGGAAAAGATCTGGGATCTCCAATACTCTTAGCACATGCAGGTGGGCATCATCATCGTTAGTTCCCGCGAAAAGCTTTTGTCTAAGTTCCTTCATGAACTGGCAGCTGATCTCAAACTCGATGTCATCATTAAACTCGGGATACATGACGCCCGATCTTTGGTTATCTCGAGTCAATGTAATATATTCTTCCATAGTGAGCATGTCAAAATATGAATCCTCCATATCCTGAAATATCAAAAACAAACAAAAAGCAAAAAAGAAGAGAAAAAGAAAACTAAAAACAAAAATAAAAGAAAATAAAAGAAAGACTTAAATAAAAATCCTAAATAGCTCCCCGGCAGCGGCGCCAAAAACTTTATGCAGGTTTTACTGACCATGTCTTAATATTTATAGTGTCTCGCTATACATATGGTCTACCTTAGTGCACTAACGGGCAGGGTACCCGGTCGTGTGTAGTGTAGTATTCGGTAAAGCTGAGGTCGTCCCAAGAGCTACGTGGATTGGAAATTAACTTAAGTCTATGTCACGATTTTTAGATGGTTTAGATATTGAAATAATAAATTAACTAATAAGACAAGAAAGCAGATAAAGGCAAGAGATATGATCAATGAAAGAGAGTGGTGCTAACCTAGTTAATCCTCCTAGCTAGTTATGTCTACGTCTACTTACTTCCAATTACTTCAAGTGGGGTCAAAGTCGAGAGGACAACATTTGGTCAGCACCAGGGTGCTTAGCCAAACATATAGTAAATCATACCAACAAAAATGAATAAATCATAAATGGAATTGAACATAATGTTTAATACAAATTACTTGATGTAGAACTAATAATGATGATGATTGCGAGTGAATTCTTCCTTCAAAACTGGCTTCGGACTGCTGGAAAATGCCCTGGAGTGGTGCCCTAATCGACCCTTGGGAGGGGGGGGGGGAGTGAAGAGAGATGCTTAAAAATGCAGATTTAGAGCTGTATTTATAGGCCGCGACATAATTATGGCGTAATTAAATAAATTAATTACGTCGTAACTAAAGTTACGCCGTAACTAAAATAATTAGTTACGTCGTAACTAAGTTACGCCGTAACTAATACTGTAACTTCAAACTTCGTACTTTTCATTATCCATTCCTTTAATTGAAATATTATAAGCCTAGTTGACGCTTTTGGCCCCTGATCGTACTTCATATTTTTATAACAAGTCCTTGAAGTAAATAAAATTCATATGAATTGTCACCTTTAGTCCCTGATTGCACTTGTTATTTTTAATTTTCATCCTCGGAGTAAATATTATCTTCATTTAGTCACGAGACTTCAACTCCTTAGCGCCCAAGTTAAATAATTACGGCGTAATTAAATTACCGAATAACGCCGTAACTCTTCACAAAAAATAATTATGACGTAACCATAAGAATTGGTTACGCCGTATCTTTCAAAGCTCATATTTACGCCGTAACCTTATTAAGCAGTTACGGCGTAACCTTCACAATTAATTCATAGGCACTCTTAAATCAATCTTCAGAATATATCTCATGGCCTTTTATCACTTTTTTTCCGCTCCAACGCCTCATTTAACCTGAAATACAATTATGAACGAATATGAACGAATTAAGTATCATATTAATACAAATGAGGCCATAAACACGGGAATTTGATATATAAAAGATCAGGCTAATTTGATGTTATCAATAGCCCCTTTGCTACTCCCGAAGATGCTCTGTTGGGAATAATCTGTTACCACTGATAGCTGTGGAAGACACTGCTAAGTATTGTACTAGCAGTGGAAACGTATTACCACTGCTGGCACATTATTACCAATGCTATTAGATAATCGTTAGGAAAATGTGTTTAGATAAGTATAGAAAAGATCTTGTGTATATTCTATATTGTTAGCTTTATACTTATCCTATAAAGGACTCCTTGTACTATAAAAGGAGGTCCTAGGTCATTGTCTTAGGTACTGAATTACTCATGTATCATTCACATAAGCTTCAAGGTGTAACCCTAGTGATAAGCAAGATCACTCGTATTATTCATTAATAATATTGGAGCTTAGTTTTGTGTTTAATCTGTGTTTACTTACAGTACATCATATAATCCGTCTTTTAAGTATTACTAAGTAAATTCCGCGTGCTTATTAATATAATACAAAATATCACTGACACAAGGTGTGTGTCTAGATCCATCAAGTGGTATCAGAGCGACAGGTTCTGATATTTTGTTTTAGAAGATCCAAGGAATAAGCTTAACCTACTCACTCAAATCAATGGAGATGGAAAACAACCAGTCCAACTCTTCTACTCCAAGACTGCCTAAGCTCAAACTTAATGAGTTTGAGATGTGGAGGATAATGATTGAGCAATACTTTCTCATTCAAGACTATGCTCTATGGGAGATCATCTTAACTGGTGATTCTTTCAAGCCAGTGATTAGTACTCAGAAGATTGGTGACACGGATGTTGTATAACAACCCGTAAAATTTCGGATTATTATAATGATATTTACTACGTCAGAAAATTCAAATCGGTTATTTTCTGACAATTATTAATATTTAAGTTTAAAAACCAGAGGTCATCTCGTGAATTTAGAAACTCACGGCACCGCACGCATACCGACACAAATTAAATAATGGCAAACAATTATAATCAAATTTCAACGTAATAAGAATATTATATTATTACGTTTATAAAATCGTTTCCAAAAATATAATTTCTATATTTTTTTGGGTACCGGGAAGGTACGTTTACTTGGGGATTCGACAAAACATGGGGTACAATTTATACTGTACCTTATAATAAAACAAAAGAGATAAAATTTCCTCCACTCTCTCTCTCCTACGTTTTTACTCTACCTGTCTCCTCTCTCTCTCTGTCGACATACTCAGAAGAGAAACAAACACAAGAATGGGTGTTTCTCCTTCTTTTTGAAAGTCAACTCCAAAAGTGTTCCTTTCATCACCCTCCAAGAGGTCATCTATCACCATAGACCTTCACGAGCATGTTTGAGGCGCGGCTGTGAAAGTGGACTAATGCCAGGAGTGATACTCGTCTACATGCTAGGTCAAGGAAGCTACAAGACCCCATTCCCTTTCCTCATCTCTAAATAGAAGCTAAATCATCAGTCATCTTGCTCATCTCCCTTTTCAACCGATCCAAATTCAGAATTAGGGTTTCTTTAAAAAAAGGGCCTTTCGAAATTAGTTTAGGGTTTTATTCTTAAGTGATAGAGGAAGAAAGTGCAGAAGTTAATTGATGTAATTCGAAACGGGTCGCCTCCAATTGGAGTTTTTAATATTCGACCTACTTTGGATGAATGTAAGAACAATTATTCTCATTAAGTTTCTTAGTCATTTGAATTAGTTATCATTATTACCCTTATAATAATTATTTTTCGATCGTGTAAGACTTTTGGAATTTTTAAAACTTGATATCATTACATGTTGTTGTTGTTGCTGTCGAGAAACCTAAAAGGAAAGAAACAGAAAATATTAAATTTTGGTGTCTTAGTCTTTGTCTTAGTTGCTATTTGTCATCTCTGCTTATTTCGAGAATCTGCTTATTAGCTTGTCACTATTTCCGGCTTAATTGATAATTGTTTCTTTAGCCCTTTTTTCAACTTTCAGCAAATTCAGTTTTTGCCTATCAGCTTATGTGTTTCGACTTATTACCATGGGTAAAGTCTTATTGGTTTCAAACTAAGTGTCTTGCGTGAAAGGTATGATAGCACGGCCCATATCTTCCTAGTTATTCTCGTCGTTTGGTAGCTCATTTTGTACTTGGTCATAAACTAGGAACGGTTAGGAAAATTCCAAGTAGCCGCCTTTTGGTATGAATCTCACTGGTTTCGGTCTAACAACCAAGTCAAAAGTTACTGATATTCTTTTCGGCTTATTCGAGTCCTTTTCATTCTATCATGTTGGCTTAATAAGTAGTCTTGTTCAACTTAGTCCCTAGCTCATTTCCCTTTTCGTGCCTAGATTTAAATGAAAACCCCACTCGAAGAGTGATAGATTTGCTTGTTATTGCCTCTGTTGGGATTAAAACACTCGAAGTATGTTTGTTTGAAGTCCGGCTAGTACCTCCCTGTATCCTCGAGGGCATGGAGTCGAGTACCCAAGTCGGGTAGTACCCGACAATTTCGATTACAAGTAAAGTTAATTGTTAATGTTATGGTGATTCATGTCACCAAGAGACGCTCCGAAGAGTGTTAATACTCGTGAAGGACTCTCGGGAGTCCCGAGGGTCCCTTGAACTATGTTGTATATGATCGGTTTTCGTTTCTATTAATGTTTTGGTCTTCAACCTTGCGTCAAAGGTATTGTTAAAAAAAAATCAATCGAATACACAACTCTTCCTGGCTTTGTTTCCTCATGCGTAAGAATCCAATCTTATGTTAAAGTTTCTTGGGCCTGAAGCCCGTTCCATGAGGTGTGAACTTAGAGGGTTGTAAAGCCCCAAAACTTATGAGGGTCCGTTTGGTTATTTAATTGCCCAACCCAACACACAAAAGTGTGTGTGAAACTGTTGGGTCGAAGCCCAAGTCCGAGGGTCCATTGGTTATCACAGCATTAGGATACCGTCTCGAGTTTTCCCGACATATTTTACGACTTGAAATCCCATCTCGTCTCAACAAGCCAATTGCACTCGACCCATTCAACTTCCACACGACATACATATTGCATCAACAATAAGGACTCAAATGAGGAACCAATTAAAACAAGTTAATTTTTTTGAGTTATCACAATCGAATCACATTTAACTCTATACGAGATATAAACTCGTAAATACATTTTCAATTATTAGAAATCGGATATCAAACTTAAGGATATACCACTTTTGACATTTAGTCAAACCGGATGAATAGGAAAATTAAACTAGGATCACGCTTAATTTTTATGAACACTTAATTTATTTTACCATTTGCAAACGAAATATATTTCTTGAAAAGCAGGTATCACGATTTTACAAATTTCATATAGGATAAGTCATAACTAGAGTTTTTCAAAATATACTTACTATTTAGATGTATTTTCCTAATA
The DNA here is from genome assembly GCA_910596185.1 of Chrysanthemum makinoi. Lineage (NCBI taxonomy): Eukaryota > Viridiplantae > Streptophyta > Magnoliopsida > Asterales > Asteraceae > Chrysanthemum > Chrysanthemum makinoi. The sequence continues at coordinate 194,582,092 of OU343217.1, read as the reverse complement.
CAAATCTCATGAAGAACTAAGTTAAGACTAACTTTCCTTTAGAATAAATACATATATTTTAAACAATATTGGAACACATGAGCATATATATAAATTATATATATATACACTTTCCTGCATGATGTCCACTTAGTCCGTTAACGTCCTAATAAATGTACATACCTTCTGTTCATCGTCATTCGATTACCATCAAAGCGAAGTCTTGTTCATCCTTGATAACTTTTTCTACGTGTACCCTTCTAAGTATTATCATTTGGTCATCATTGAGCCAAAGTCGGAATTCCTTCCTTGAGATTCCTTTCATGCCATATTTCCTAAGCCGAAATCCACCCAATTCCTTGTAAATTATTTAAAGATAAATGATGCCACAACAACAACAACAACATGTAAAAATTTATAAAGATTAGTTAAAATTTATCGATGATGACGTATAGTCTACATTTGGGTCACTAACCCGACCAATGACCGCTACTAGCGAGCCCAGTACGACTGGGCTAACCCAGTAACGGTTTGGGCCCACGAAGGCCCAAACCCAAAGTTATTTATGGGTTAAGATATATCTCTTATTTTCGGAGATATGTATCCTATGACCGACTTAGGCGGGATACGCCGAAGTTTGGGGAACACGCAACCAATAAGGATTGCGTGTGTATATAAAGGGCATCCCAGCCCTCATTAAAGGTACAATCTACAAACCCTAATTCTTAAATATACCCTCAAACCGATTACTTACTCTCACGCCGAAGGATAATCGTGGGAGACAATCCCACGGTAAGCCTAACAGTGTTTTCTGTTTTCTTAGTGCGCAGGTCTCAAGCATTAAGATATAATTTATACGGAATCGGAACCAAATAAGGAACGCCTAACTTTTGTATCAACAAGTGGCGCCATCCGTGGGACCCTAACACTAAGAACCAGAATGACGAAACAAGGAAACCAAAACCAGCGATCGCATGGCGACTTGCAAGGAAAGAAACAGCAAGGCGGATCAACCTTCTAACAGGCCTTTGGAACAACCAGTGCAGCTAAAAACCAAGGTTCAGATATGGTCTTCCCAATAGTGGAACAGCGCACGGGGACAACCCATGCCACCACAACAACAACCAACATGGAAGAGCCACCGCGTAATCTATTTGCCACCCCCTACCGGAAAAGGATCTCACAAAAACACCAGGCGCACCTCTCAGAAACAGGAGCCCAGACATCGAAACGGATGCCTTTGCGCTGGAAGGAGTTGTGCCTGAAGTAGCGCCAAGTGACTTTGTGCCTCAAAACTACGAAACCTTGGCCACTCTCATGCAAGAGGAAGCAAAAAAGAGGTCGACTCAGAGCTTGAAATCCGGACTAAACTTTGACACAGAGTATGAGGCATCCCCGTCGCGCCTTCAGAAGGAGAAGCGCGGGAAAGACAACTGCAGGCCTCCAGTGTTTACCAGAGTTGGGAAGAGGGTTGAGAATGATCTGCGCAGCTGACCTGCATATCTCGGGAGAATCGACAAAGAGGGCGGCGTACCAGTGTTCATGATAGGCTTGGAAACCGCGGGGTTCATGACAGACTGGGGCGACGACGCTCCCCAAATGGAAGCCTTCAAGTTCAGAATCTGGAAACAGTTGGCGTAGGCAGCGCCGAAGAGAAGAAGTTCATCCTCTGACTCCTAAGATGGTCCGCGCAAGCGCCGACAAAGAGAAAGTACTTTCTCTGGTGATTCCTTGGACAACGAGGATAGCGAGACTGGACACTGAAAATCTAGGGGAAGGTATTGTGACCAAGAGGAGGAGGACTTATCCCTTCCCTGGCGTCGCCAAAAGGTTGACGCGTTCACTCGGCGCATCAGTGACTTCTCAAAAAATAAAAGGAGGTGCATGCCCTCCAATGTGAAAACCTATGATGGAACAGTGACCCGGACGATCACCTAAATTTTTGAATCAGCCGCTACTATCGCGGCCACAACATGTGTGGTGCCACATGTTCAATTCACATTAGTGGGAACGCACAAAACCGGTTTAGTAAGATTCCACGTAGAAGCATTAATGGCTTCGAAGAGTTGCGGAAGGCGTTTCGCCTAAACTTCACTCAAAGGAAAAAGTGTGCTAAAAACCCTATCGAAATCGCTAGAGTGAAACAGTATGCCAGAGGGAATCCACAAGCGCCTACGTGGAGCGCTTCAAAGATGAGTGCATACAAGTCAAAGCATGCCCTAAAGTGTGAAGATCTCGGGGTTCATGAATGGGATCAATAACCTAGAACTCATAAAGAGGTGAATGAAAAATTCCCCAATCATTTGATGAACTTATGAAGCGTACAAGATCCTTTATCCAAGGAGAAGCAGCCGCGGATAGCAGAAAAGGTTACTCCAACTACGGTCACAGGAACAACCTCGGAGACAATCCACTGACCGAGTAGCAACCGCAACAGAATTACGCAGCCGGAAGTGGACGCGATAATGATAAATACACCCCGCTAACCAAAACTCCAAAAGAAATATTTGTGACAGAAGGTGCAAACTTCCCAAGACCCCCACCAATGCGCACCCTAGAAGATCGGCGCGTGGGAAGCGGATAATGCGACTACCATGGACAGAAGGGCCACACTACTAATGAGTGTGTTCAATTGCGCCAACTAATAGAAAAACTGGTAAAAGAGGGCAGATTGGACCACTTAGTCAAGAACATCAAGGAGGGAAAAGATAAGCAGAAGACTGGGAACAAGAAGGAAGCACCCAAAGATAAGGCTGACACCATATACATGATACAATCATGGCAGAGAATAACCAGGCAGAAGGTCTGCCAGAAATTTTCTCGTGGAAGTGAAATCTCTTTCCCCACTTTGACTGCGGACAACGCAGTACTAGAGCCGCACACCATTGAAATTAATGCGAGGGGTCATGATATCCACCGCATGTATATTGATGGAGGAGCATCGGCAGACATAATGTATGAACATGCTTGCCAAGCGCATTTGCGCACTGAGATACGCAGTCAGTTAAGCCCGGTCATGACAGCGCTGACTGGTTTTATAGGAGAAAAGATATGGCCTATGGGGAAAATACGCCTACTAGTCAGTGTAGGCAATAAAGAACACTCCGCGATAGCCTGGATGGATTTTATGGTGATTAAATCCCCTTCGCCATACAATGGCATTATCGGGAGACCAGGGGATATCACCATGCGCGCAGTACCGTCTACAACACATGGGATGCTCAAATTCCCAGTGGAAGGTGGTATTGTTACGCTCTACAATGCCACTGTACCACATAGAGAATGTAACACGATTGCATGCGAGGCGACACCCATTCCAGAACATCGCGCAACCAAAGTTCCAAATCTGAAGGTTGCAATTCATCCTCATTATCCAGAACAGGAAGTATCGATCAGAGGATCACTGTCGGACAACGGCAAGACAGCTGTGTGCGCACTCTTGCAAAAGAACCTGGATATCTTTGCATGGGAGCCAAAGCACATGACTGGGGTACCACGCTCAATCACAGAACACAAGCTGAGAATCCGACAAGGATACTCACCAATACGCCAGAAGAAGCGCGGCCAAGCTCCAGAACACGCACAAGCAATTCTGGCAGAGGTACACAAACTTGTGGAGGCAGGTATCATGAGAGAAGTATACTACCACGACTGGCTTTCCAACCCAGTAATGGTAAAAAAGAGCGACGGTAGCTAGCGGATGTGTGTTGACTTCACAGATCTCAACAAGGAATGTCCACAAGACTGTTACCCACTACCGGAGATAGACTGGAAGGTAGAGTCTTTGTGTGGATACCCACTTAAATGCTTCCTGGATGCATACAAAGGATACCACCAGATCCAGATGGCTAAAGAAGATGAGGAGAAAACGGCCTTTCATACAAGCCAAGGCGTTTATTGCTATACAAAAATGCCCTTTGGCTTGAAGAATGTAGGCGCCACCTATCAGCGGTTAGTAGATAATGCATTCGAAAAACAGGTGGGCCGCAACTTAGAGGTTTACTTTGACGACTTGGTTATAAAGAGCCATACTGAGGATGAGTTGGTGTGCGACATTGAGGAAACATTTAGGACTCTAAAAAAGATCAACATGAAGCTAAATCCTAAGAAATGCACTTTTGGCGCTCATGAAGGCATGTTCTCGGATACTTGATAGAACCAGATGGCATTAAACCATGCCAGAAAAACTAAGGCTGTCATTGAACTTCCTCACCGCGACCGCTGAAGGAAGTCCAATCTCTCAATGGAAAACTGGCAGGCCTAAATAGATTCTTGTCCAAATCAGCAGACAAGTCGCTCCCTCTTTTCAAAACACTCAAGAAGTGTATCAAAAAGGGAGATTTCCGCTGGACTACAGAGGTGGAAGAAGCCTTTACACAGCTTAAACAACACCTGGCAACGCTCCCCACACTCGTAGCACCCCGACCAGGGGAAGAATTAATTATGTACTTATTCGCGACTCATGGAGCAGTCAGCGCAGTACTGCTGATGGATAGGAATTCAGCACAAACACCTGTGTACTTCGTAAGCAAAGCGCTAAAGAAAACGGAGATTAATTACAGCGCAATGGAGAAGTTGGTCTTGGCGTTAGTGTTCGCCGCCAAACGGCTGCGCAGGTACTTCCAGGCGCACCCCATAGCAGTGATAACAGACCAACCAATCAAGCAAATTATGTCCAAACCCGACGCATCAGGACGACTACAGAAGTGGAGCGTGTTACTAGGTGAGCACAACATCGCTTACAGACCACGTACTGCAATAAAAGGGCAGGTATTAGCAGATTTCATCATCGAAAAACCAGACACTGATGATGCACCCGTACCAAGCAAGAAGGAACTACAAGATCCATGGATCTTGTTCACGGATGGATCCTCATGCGTGGATGGGTCAGGAGCAGGCCTCATCCTTACAAATCCGGAAGGTATGGAATTCACGTACGCACTGCGTTTTGAATTTACAGCGACAAACAATGAGGCAGAGTATGAAGCCCTAATTGCTGGACTACGCATTGCAGCACGGATGGGTGTACGCAACCTGGAAGCAAATGTGGATTCCCGGCTAGTAGCCAATCATGTGTTGGGCGAATACGTGGCTAAGAAGGAAAACATGATCCAATACCTAGACAAGACCAAGTCACTAATTCAGAGTTTCGACAGGTTCACAATCAAGCAGATTCCTAGAGGGGAAATCGAAAGGCGGATGCGCTAAGCAAGATTGCATCCACAAGCTTCGCTCACTTGTCAAAACAAGTGTTGGTGGAAATGTTGAAGAGCAAGTCCATCTCAGAGATGGAAATATCCACGGTAATAGAGGAGGAAGGTCCTACGTGGATGACACCAATAATGGAATTCATAAGCAAAGGTGTATTGCCCCAAGAGCAGAAGGAAGCTCGAAGAATACGGCGCATGGAATAGAGGTTTGAACTGCGAGAAGATATATTATATCGACGCTCCTTCCTGCAACCATGGCTCCGCTGTGTCGGCCCCTTGCAAGAAAACTATGTACTCAGGGAAATCCACGCCGGCTCATGCAGCATGCATTTTGGACCACGGTCCGTGGTGGTGCACGCTTTACGGTCAGGATATTATTGGCCCACCATGCACCGTGACGCGTGAGACTTGATAAGAAAGTGCGGCGACTGCCAGGTTCACATACCTGTTCCACGCCAACCACAACAGGAACTAACACCCATTACTGCACCATGGCCATTCTACAAGTGGGGTATTGATATTGTAGGTCTCTTCCCTGTTGCAGCAGGAGGATTGAAGTTCCTCATAGTAGCCATAGATTACTTCACCAAGTGGATTGAAGCAAAGGCAGTTGTAACAATTACGGGCAATCAAGTCAAACACTTTGTTTGGGAAAATATCGTATGCCACTTCGGACTACCTGGAGAAATCATCTCGGACAACGAGAAACAATTCTGTGACAATCCCTTCAAGGACTGGTGCGAGAAGTTGAATATCACGCAACTCTTCACATCGGTTAAACATCCACAAACCAATGGCTTAGTAGAGCGTGCAAATCGAAGTCTGAGCGAAAGAATTAAAGCACGTCTTGACAAGCACAAAGGAAGGTGGGTAGAAGAATTATCGCATGTTATGTGGGCGCACCGTACTTCAATCAAATCTAGCACGGGAGACGCCCCCTTTTCTCTAGTCTATGGGACAGAGATCGTCATACCTGCCGAAATTGGGATGCCAACTATTCGCACTGCTGAAGTCAATGTGACAACCAACGATGACGAGCGGCGTATTGACTTAGACCTGTTGGAAGAAAGACGCGAGCGCGCAGCTATATGTGAAGCAAGGTCGAAGTAAAACATGAAGGGATACTATGATGCTAAAGTGCGAAGTGTTTCATTCAGACCTGGTGACTTTGTATACCGTGCCAATGATGCGAGCCACGCAGAAGACACATGCAAACTTGGACCGAAGTGGGAAGGACCCTATGAGGTCACTGAAGCATTAGGAACAGGTGCGTACAAACTACGAGACATGGACGGTCGGGAACTACCGCGCACATGGAACATTTGCAATCTTAAGCGATGTTATCTCTAGGAATGGCTACGGCCCAGCGCACGGACACTCTTGCACTTTAGTAAAGTGCACAATAAATATCCATGTATTTACATTTTGTTTTACTTAGGGAAATGTCTTATTTATTTTCTTTCATAAAAACTTGCAAGTATTAATAAAATGTCGCGGTTTCTAGCTAACTCCGCGACACATTTCAATTTGTTATTTCCATATATCTTATGTCTTAACATTTTCTATCTCTTGCCTACATGGCGTGCATGCACTTAAAAAACCCACGATGGTAAAAGGATGAGTGAACCTACTAAATAACTCGTTGAGTAAGAGGGTTGCAAACCCATCAACATTGGATCACGTATCCTTGTTAAACACCTTGTTCTCAAGACGTTGGAATAAGTTCTGTACGCATCCCACGATGGGTGCGCAACAACGCATACGGTGCACGTTTAACAAATTAGGAATCAAGACACTTGACTCCTTGATATGATATTTACAGTACGCTGCATATCACACCATACACGATTATGATAAAAAATACTTAGAAATTATGTTTTAAGTATACCATGAATTTCACACACTGTTATGAACTTCATATATTATCCGCGCTTATACAATAGTTTGTTTCTTAGACAATACACACATTTTTTTATGGAAAGACAAGTAACTAAGGGCAAATATTATAAGTCGCAACACCATTCAACAAAAATAATGTTCCATTAAGTACCTTACGTGCTTACCTTGGTTTAAAATTGCGTTTTGCGATCCGATGCGCTCAGGGTCCCAAATGCCGATGCGTAATGCGTGATGCAAATGCGAGCGCAATTTAGACGCGATGCGATTAGTATTAAAAAAGTAATTTTTTTTATAAACATTTAATTTTTACCAAGTACCAAGTAAATACAACAAACTTATAAACAAATAACTAACATATTCTAAAGTAGAAGGTGACATGATGTTAAAATATATCAAAAGTATACTTACAAGATACAAGTTATATCAATAACAAAGAATCATAATTTACTCATAATTAAATCAATAGCAAAAGTTAGTATTATAAAGTTTAGTCAAAGTGGAACAATATATGAGTTCTAGCATTGAATCAAATAAATTAACTCACTTTGTACCTAATAAAATAACACATGTGATTATTATAATCAAAGAAGAACATATGAGTTTTACAACTTGAATCACATAACAAAAAGAAGAAACTATTCGGTTATGCTTTAAAGTAAATTAAATAATTTACTCACTTTGTAGAATCAATCGCACCACCAGGAGCTTATATGAAATAAAAATGGGATAATTTGGATGTGAGGAAAGAACTATGGTTGTCAATGTGTATTTTTATAAACGTCATTTACTAAGGCACTTATTAAAATAGTTGAGCTTCATAAATCAACCTAAATTCCAAATTGCACTAATTGCGACTATTGCTAGCATTACACAAATGCGATAAATTGCGGTCAATTGCGAATGCAATCTGGAATCGCCTTGCATTAGGTGTCATGATGCGAAATTCCAAATGCAATGCAATGATGCGTGCAATTTGCGCAATGATGCGCGCATTTTTAAACCAAGGTGCTTACAAAACGATGTTTACTTTACAAGTTACTACCTACGTACTATTACAACGTCTAAGAGACGAATTTCCTACACAGCTTGCAGCGTCTCCAACCTCATTCAGTTTCTTCAGTAGGTCGGAATCTTGGCGCGATACCGTGGCAACACTAACTGGTATCCCATCAGATCTGGGAAGATGGGCCGCGCCAATACCGCACAAAACAGCCTTACCTTTAATCCCTTCCTTTTTGGCAAGTCTTGTAGCATGCACGTCCAACACCTGCTTCAAGGGCACTTCCTTCTCCAAAGCGAAGGGATTCAAGATATCCTTGGGGCGAGCAAATATTGGCACTTGGAGTTGAGATTCATCGGGTTTCAGAAAATGGTCCAGCTACGCTTCCGCATCTTCACCAAGATGTCGAGCTAAGGTCAGCCCATGCATAATAACACCTATCGGATAATCCTGATCGCGCTCTAACTCAGAAATCATGGGAAGCTCCAATGCCTTCATCTTCTCCATAGCAGCCACCAGCTCATCATATGATTGCGCGTTATACCCGGGTACCTTATCAGCAGGCACCTTCAACAAGTTTTCCTCATGAAGCTCCTCAACAGCCTCTGCCTTACCTCGCGCCAATGCTCACTGAACCACTCCCCCAAAGGCGTCCAGTACTTCCTTCGAATCCAATGCCGCGCGCAAGAAGTCGAACCATGGCCAATGAGCCACCTGTGCTCAGCGATTGTAGATAGGAGTTGGGGATATAACTCCTCGTCATACTCCAGGCTGAGCTTACGCAGCTTCATCTCCTGCTCTTCTAATGCACTGGTCACAGTGGCACCAAAGTTTTCCAATTGCGAGGACAACTCTTCCTTGCCCTTCTCCAGATACTTCAGCGCCCAGAGACACGAAGCCTTGTACCCTGACGACCCAGAACGCTCTTAGCTTATTTGACCCATCAGCGCCATCTTCTCTTCAGCTAGCTTTTGGGCATACGCACTAAGGCCCTCTGCCTCAACCTTGGCACCAGCCAGCTGTGCCTCTAGCGACGCAATTTTTTGATCCTTTTGCGCGCCTTGGCTGCCTTCCTCAGAAACCTTAGCCTTCAGCTTCTCCACTAGTGAAGCTTGATGCGTAGCCGCCTACATCAACTCCTCAATAAGCTGTTCTAGGGGCGCATCCCCAGCCGCAAATGGCTCAGCATTTTTGCTGTCTGGCTCAGAGAACTCAGAATGCACAGGACTATCTCTGGGGGGCGACTCCGCAGCCTGTTCAAACCTGCACACAAGAAAGGGAATTATTAATTTCTCGCATAAACAGGAGATGCGCAAAAAACTTTGACGACATTACTTATTGCGGGCCAGATGTATCTGCAGAGGGAGGAGGCGACGCAACGTCGCTCGATGATGATTCTACCGTTAGGATAACGGGGCGCTTCTTCCTCGATGAGCTTGCGCCCTCCCCTCCAGGTGATCTCTTGCGCTTCAACAATGGATCCTCTTCCTCCATGTGCTCCGCCACTGCTACTTGTGACGGCTGCTCTACTGGGGAAGCTACTCTAGGGTTCGGAACGCTCTGCAATAGGGTCGCTTCCAGTGCGACAGATGAGCTAGCCCCTGCTTCTCCCAGCTCCATTTCCACTGTATGCCCAGATGTAGCCTCTAGAATAGGCTCTTCTCCCTCCTTCAACGGGCGTACCCCCACAGTGACCTGTCGCGGCTTCGCCAATCTCACAACGGCAAATAGATCCATCTCTGCGCCACAGAAGACAACAACAAACAAGTTATTATAATTACAATGGACGAAGAAAGGCTTACATTAGAAAAGTAAAGGAATGCAAAGGACGAGCACCCACCCTGGCCATCCGCGCCTAAAAAAATTGGAACCTCCTAAGGACTACCAAAATAATTGCGGCTAATGCCCATGTGCACCAAAAATTCCTCAGGGTAGGAACTGATGGGGATGCGATTGATGTTTATTGTATCCGCATCTTCCGCATTGTACGATCCAGGGAGGGGGCGCTCATCCTTTGGCAGTGTACCCTGGGTGTAAAAATCGAAGCCCGATGGGAAACACGCATCGTCTACCCAGAAAAATGTTTCTCTCCAATTCCTCAGCGCATCTAATTTTTTAGTATAACACTGAAGCTGCCCAGCGCGCTTAGCAAAGGATACCCACCCGTTTGACCACGTTGTGTGGTAAAACGCACGGAACAGATGAATGGTCAGGTTAATCGCCAATAATCGGCAATTTACCTCGAAATTCATGATTTTAGGTGAGTGCAGCTGGGATATATGCAAATGATAGTAGTTTAATACGTCGCTCAAAAATAGCGATATGGGCACACGCTGATTTGCGAACTCGAAAAAACGCATATATACCCCTATTTTCCCTTCAGGGAAGTCCGCAATGGACGCTTGTGCACTCGGAACTTCCGGATGCACCGCGAGGGGTATATAATAATCCGAAGCGAACTCTAGAAGTTTGTCCTCAGTTATTTCGGATGTGAAATCAGATAAACCTCGAACCATGGTATCTTTTTTATATGCGCACGCGCGGTTACCTTTGAAGTATTACGTTTTCTTGCTGGAAAATTCGAAGCTTTTTTAATGGTGGAAATGCGTTTTTTACTGTGATAATCACAGTAATAAGCAGAAGGATGGTTATATAGGTCTTCTCATCCACGCGATGACTGACACGTGGATTCCACTATCTCTATTTGAGTGGCTAGGATCTACTGAGGTGACGTGCTTACAGTTACTTTCCCCCGATTTATGAGGCGTCAATTTTAAATATTATGTCTAGATACAACGTGTATCTTTAACGGCGGGAAGTCTGTTTAGCTTCTTTGTACGCTTCACAGTTTTTTATTCGCTGTAGTTATTAGTCTAGCATCCGCAGTTCGTCACCGCGCATACTAGACTAGGGGGACATGATGACGTATAGTCTACATTCGGGTCACTAACCCGACCAATGACCGCTACTAGCGAGCCCAGTACGACTGGGCTAACCCAGTAACGGTTTGGGCCCACGAAGGCCCAAACCCAAAGTTATTTAAGGGTTAAGATATATCTCTTATTTTTGGAGATATGTATCCTATGACCGACTTAGGCGGGATACGCCGAAGTTTGGGGAACACGCAACCAATAAGGATTGAGTGTGTATATAAAGGGCATCCCATCCCTCATTAAAGGTACGATCTACAAACCCTAATTCTTAAATATACCCTCAAACCGATTATTTACTCTCACACCAGAGGATAATCGTAGGAGACAATCCCACAGTAAGCCTAACGGTGTTTTCAGTTTTCTTAGTGCGCATGTCTCAAGCATTAAGATATAATTGATACGGAATCAGACCCAAATAAGGAACGCCTAACTTTTGTATCAACAATCGAGTCTTAAACATAAAGACTAAATATGTCGTACTTAATTAGGTTGCGTGTCGGAGCCGTGCACTATCACTTCTTGATTTAATTCCCTTTAAACTTCATATTGCACATAGCCAAGGTGAGTTTCATAGCCCCTACTTTTAATCTGTTTTATACTTGTTTTGGGGGAAGATACATGCTCATTTCACTTAAATGATTAAATTACCGAAATTGTGCATTCCATGCATACTATGCTTTTACATGTTTAAAGTTTTCATCATACATAGATGTTTTATGGACCATACCAAAATGTTTGACCTAGAATATTGCGCAACTTAGCCTAAGACTTTGGATCCCAAATAGCCCTTTTCATGAACCGTCAATTCCAGCTAGGAAGCGCGAATGTTATAAATAGATCTATTGGGGGTGACTCCCCTGTTCGGTTGACCCCGCTTGGCTCAAGGCGAAACATATAGCATGTCAGGACCGAGTGTATTGGGATAAACACTCGCCATGGGCTCCTTATTTGTATGACTTCTTTGTGCATACAGAAACTGTCGTAGCTTCGGTTGCATGAGCTTAGTGCTAGCCTAATAAATTTATAAAATGTGGCATTATATTCATTGTAATGTGCATATACTCTTTTTATGGTCTACTAATGAAATTCTTTTATGAAACCCTTTTATGAAATGAAATCATAAATTTCATGACATTATGCAAGACGTAATGATCATGAAAAACCAAATTTGAAATAGTGTACTGAAATCCCTTTTTAAGTAAACCTATGAGCTCACCAGCATAAGCTGACCCGTTTTAGCATGTATCTTCAGGTTTTGAGGTGATAGCTTATCTTTGGAGGCGCAAGGAAAAGGCATGGCATGGTCATAGACGACTCTGATTTATGTATTGGGACCACCTTTTTATAATGGGCCATTTTCTGCACCAAATCAAAAACGTAAACATTGTTTTTAAGAAATGAATAGAAGTTTATTTATAAAAATCCGTTGTTCTATGCTTATGTTGTGGTATCAATTTAGTAGCACCCCATTACTTGTGTTTTTCTGCTGAGCCATTTTGGGGGTGTTACATGTTGTGAGAGTTTCTGTGCCTGAGGCTAATATTGAAAAAGCATTGAAAAAGAATGATCTAAAGGCTAGAAGTTTGTTGTTGATGACTCTTCCTAGAGACCAGATCATAGCATTCAGCAAGTTCAAGACCGCTAAAGAATTTTTTGAAGAGATTTGCTCAGTGTTTGGTGGTAATGATGCTACAAAGAAGACACAAAAGACATTGTTGAAGCAAAGCTATGAAAACTTCTCTGCTTCAAGCAATGATTCACTTGATAGCATCTTCACTAAACTCCAGAAGATTGTTACATAACTGACTGTGTTTGGCATTGAGGTAGAAAAGGAAGACCTCAATTTGAAGTTTCTAAGAAGTTTTCCTTCAGAATTTCATACTAATGTTACAGTCTGGGAAAATAAACCAGATATTGAAACTATGAAGCTCAATGATCTTTACAACAACTTCAAACTCATTGAACAAAGATTGAAGAAAGCTGGGAAACTTAGTACAAGCTCAAGCAGCTTGGCTTTGATGTCAACCTCTATTGACAGTGATGATTCTGATGCTGACAGTGATGATGATATTGCCACTGCTGGTTCTACAGTTTCCACTGGCAATGTTAGTGTTACTACTGCAGGTTCAAAGAAGAAGATTGCTGGTATTGGAGATCCTACCTTTTATTCTTTTATCTCCACTCAAGTTAATGGCTCTATATTAACTCATGAAGACATAGAGCAAATTGATGAAGATGAATTGGAGGAGATGGATATAAAATGGCAAATAGCTCTTCTTAGCATGAGGGCTAGTGTTGGGAATTATGTGAAGTACGAATTATGCTGTTGTTTCTGCTGAATGGATTCTGCCGAAGTGTATGGATTCTGCCGAAGACATAGTTCTGCTGAAGTTACATAGTTATTAGTTTGTTTCTGCAGATATAGTTATTCCGTATTTTCTATAGTTTGTTAGGATATACATGAGCTTTATTAGGAAGTGATTGTGTATATCTTATTTAGTTTTACGTTTCTTAGAGAAGAAGTTAGGGTTCCTTGCTTATAAAAGGATCACAATAGAATGAATTATGGATTAGAAGTTTACAAGTTATTAATATAACGATCCATAGAGAATCAAAGAGTTCTTAGTTATCCGTGTTTTATACTTGTGTTTATATTCCGCTAAAGAATACAAGTTGTAGAGATTTTCTTTTAGTTTGGTTGTGATTACACAAGCAATACTAACGATCTACGAAGCTCAAGATCTATCAAGGTCTGCTAGTTTTCAACAAGTGGTTTCAGAGCCAGGTTAGAGTCTCTACGATACTAAGAACAGGTTTTCTAAACACCAATACAACCAAAACAAAACTCACCATGCTTGGATCAGACCTTGATGTTGAAATCACCAACAACCAAAACACCACCCATCTGCAACACCTAAGTCTCTCTAACAGCAATGCTAAGTTTCCTTACCTAAAAAGGGAGGAGTATGATCTTTGGGCGATGAAGATGCAAAACTGGATCTCCAACATTGATTGGAATCTATGGGAGATAGTACTGAAGGGAAACAGTTTGAAGAAAACTACCATAGATGCTGCTGGAAAGATGACTTATGTTCCTCCCAAAACTGCTGAAGAGTTACTGGCGGTTCAGAGAGAAACCAAGGTTAAAACCATTCTTCTTCAAGCTATTCCTGAGGATCACTTGAGTGATTTTCACTTCATGCAAGATGCTAAGGACATATGGTTAGCAATTAAGGCGAAGTTCGGTGGGAATGAGGAGTCTAGGAGAATGAGAAAGTCCATGCTGAGACAACAGTTTCAAGACTTTCAAATCTCTGAAGAGGAAGGAATTCATAAGGGCTATGACAAGTTTCACAGATTTTAAGTTAGTTAAATCAGTTTGCAGCAAAGCCAGATAATGATGATTGTAATTCTAAGTTCTTGAGGTCTTTACCTTAATCCTGGCTACAAGTGAGCATTGCTTTAAAAGCAAAAGGTGGTTTGGATATGCTTACTTTTGATGAGCTGTACAACAAACTTAAAGCTCTTGAACATGATGTAAGAAGTCCTTTTAGATCATCATCTACTGCAAGTCACACAGCATTCGTTGGAGCTTCTACCCCTAAGATGAGTCATGGTCCAAGTCCAACTTACTCATCATCATCTTACACTACCACTCCATCAAGTTCTCAATCTGGAGGTATAATGGAAGATGTGCTTGGATCCTTCTTTGCTGATTATGATCCTCAGCAGGAACTTGCCTATGAGGATTTCGATCAGGTGGATCCACTGGAGATGGAAGAGATGAAGCTGAAGTGGCAAGTGGCTATGCTGTCCATGGATATCAAGATGTTTGAGCGCAAAGCTGGCAGAAGGTTTGGCTTCCAAGGAAGAGATCCAACGAGGTTTGACAAAAGGAAGGTCAAGTGCTTCACATGTCAACAGATGGGTCACTTCTCCAGAGAGTGCAAAGATAGGAAAGCTGGTGATGAGACGAGATACTCTACTTATCAGCAGAATCAGAGGGACGCTGGAACTTCAAAGGGATCAGCAGCTTTGGTCACTCTTGACAACAATGTAGACTGGAAGCAACATGAGCAGGAAAATGATGGTCCTGGTATTGATAATGTTGGTTTGATTGCAAGCTGTACTTCAGAGGATAGGCATGATCAGATTGCCTTGATGGGCATCTCTAAGGTACAAAACTGTTTGTTTGGTTGTAGTGAGTGTTATAATGAACTCAAAGAAGCTTATGATATTTTGGAACCTAAATATAATGAATACTTTGTAGAAGTTGAAGCTTATAAACAGGCTTTAAAAACACTAGAAAGATAAAAGGTTTGGTTTCAGAAGAATCAAATAGCTTATGATGAGAAAATAAGTGTGTTAGAAAGGGATCTTGAATGTGCTAAGAATGAGTTAAAAAGATCTGAGAAGTTGAGAGCAGATGTAGTGTCAGAAAATCTAGAACTAAAAGAGAAACTAGATGAGGAAATTGCTAGGCATAAAGAATAGTTGTTAAATGGAAATAAGTTAGCTAGTCACATCTATGCTAGTCAAACTCCAAATACTTCTATAGGATTAGGCTTTAAGAAGTATGTAGGGTTAGAAGTTAGGGATGACACACGAAATCTACACCAGGCCTAGCTAATTTTGTGAAAGAAGGTGACCTACATGCTGTACGTGGACCTATTAGAGGTGAGCACATGCCCATTGACCTTTCCATTACTGTTGACTTTGATGGATCACATCATCTCTATGGCAAAAAGTCAAAAGACTTGCCAGACCCTGATACTTCTTCTAATGACTTTGTCTCTTGTGTAAATAGTGACAAGTCCTCCGAGCAAGGGTCTACAGAGTGTGATTCAAATGACAAGTCTGACCTTCCCAAGTCATCACCCATGCCTGCACCCAAGACTACCAATAAGCATGTCAGAGTTGCTGCCAAGGAATCCTCTTCCAAGACAGTTGCCTCTGAAGACTTGCCTTTTAATTCTTTGCATAATAATACTGTTAAAAACAATTCTTTTCATGGTTTTGGTTTGAATACTTCTGCTTGTAATAGAACATATTTTGGTTTGAATAAATCTTCTAAACAGAAGACATGTTTTGTGTGTGGAAGTAAATTTCATTTAATTAAGGATTGTGATTATCATGAGCAAAGGATGGGTAGGTGTGGTGATTCTAGGACATCTAGACCAATGTGGACCAATGTTAATGCAATACCACCTTATGTTCCAAAAGCAACTGTGACAACTCGTATTTTCAGGTCATATTTCAAAACATTACTCATGCTTCATCATTTATCATTTATCGTAAACTAGGTTTACGAGCATCAAATTCACGTAACCGTAATGGTTTAGCTATGAATTCATGATCAATCATCAAGGACATTCCATATAGACTAAGTTTGGTCTACATATCATTAGCATCATTAGCATCATATTAGTTCATGCATGGTTTTGCATTTTACATCAAACGTATAATTTCATATTAAATAAACGCTATCGCGTAATTAATTATTTTGAACAATTGATCCGTTACTTTCAAAAATTATCCCAATATATTTTTATACTTATTTTAAGTTTATAAAAATAATATTATGAGTTTACCCAGTGTTTTAAATTTATTTTGTATATAAATTGTTATATTTATATATTTACGACGGTTTTCGTAAATTCAACACGATAAATATTTATTCACTCAATACTTGTGAGAAATGTATTTTTATACTTTTTATGACTTCAATACATTTTATTTTGTTCCGTTAAAATCTACTTTTAGTTAACGCTACATTAATTACTTAATTATATTTATACACTACACTTATTACTTACACTTAAAAACATTTAACTCCAAAATACACCTCACCCCCCCTCCTAATCACCCCATAACCGGCCACTTCCACCTCCCTCCCCATGACTCATCAACTTTTGTAAATATCCTACTAATATGTACACCTATCACTTATCACTAGATATTATTTTTTTGAGAAAACATACACTACACTAAGTAAAGGTGAAACTAGAGATCCTCTCCATTTTCTCTCCATAAATCGGCCAAGGTCAAGAACAAGGAGAAAACATAATATTTTTCATGATCCAAGTGATATTCAAGCTCAACTAGTTATCTATTTCAAGGTTTTGAAATAAAAATCTATAGATTAATAAGGTTTTTATCATCTTCTTCACATAATCATACAAGTAAGCATTTATGATTTTTATTACTCTTTCATATTCATCTTTATGTTATTTCATCATTTTTGCAAGAAAACATGCAAGTTACATGTGAATTTATACCACGTTTAATTGTTTTAGTACATATTATTGGTTATAATTATCCTATAAATTATCCCTTGTAACATATCACTTTTGGTGATGTCTAGGAACCCATGACACCCTAAGAAGGTGTATGGTAGGATTTGAATAGCTTCGGAGTTGTTTTGAATTGGTTAGAATAGGTTTGGCGAGAGAAAAACTCATTTCGACAAGTTTACATAAGGGTCTGTCCATATTTTTGAAATCTGGAAAATCCGACAGTTTGTAAAATATTTTGGGCTAGATATTCAGAAAATACACTTTAAAACGAAAACGTGGCCGCTTGAACGGGTTAAAACGGAGTTATAATGAAGAAGTTATGAATTTTTGAAGTTTAACGACGAAAACTATTTGTTTCGGAAAATTCAGCATGCTGTCTCGACTCTTTACGAGTCAAAAATGGGTCTTAAGCATTGTTAAATGTGTCGACTTATCAAAAATATATTAGTATATGTTATCACGATTCCGTGGATATAAAGAACGTAGAGAACGGACTTATAACGACTAAGTTATTCACATTTGAAACAAGTTGCCGTAACTACTTTATTATAAGTAAAACTAATATATTTCTATTAGACAAATATTACGGCCACGAATGACCATGTTGAGGGTCGTTTTTAACAATGACGGATTACTTTTTATAAAGTGATGTCTTCTAGTAAAAGTAAGTTCGCCAAGCATATTTTCCAAAATGTCCGACCGTTTGTCAAGCGGAGTTGTAACGAGTAAAATACGGTCACTTAAACTTTGCCGAAAACCATCCTTAAACAAATATTTTGGAGAACATATTTTTGAGAACAAATAATTTGGAGAACATATTTTGGACACAAGTACCATACTTTACCTATATTTTTCTCCATGATCGAGACCTCTAGGACGAAAACTTAAATGCTAAAACTTCGAGATAATGATACAAGCTTCTCAAAACCGTTGAGTTCGTTTCCTAACACTCGATGTGCACCATTTTACGACTAGCTTTTCGAGGCCATTTTGTCACTTTCATGAAATTTCAACGACATTATTTTACGACGAAAACTTATAATTTCACAATAAATCATTAAATGATTATCGTAAGATATCATTTCAACGTAAATACTTGTAAAGTATTTTATAACATGACGAGATGTCATAAACATATATTTCGACGATAAATTCTATTTTCAAAAGCGTACAAGTGGTATAGATTTCATATGAGTTTGCATGCACGACATTGTTTCATGATTTACATTAGAACATATTATTCATAATAGGTCACGGTCAGAGGTTGCGCCTCATTTCAGTATTGCCATTATATCATCATAATCATTGCAACAGGTGAGTTTTCATTGCCCCGATTTATTCAAGTTTTTACTTTATTTCAAACCTATGGGGGAGAATACATTGCACATCATTTTTATTATGATACCAAGTATAAAAAATTAATTACATTGCTTAAGTTACCTCATGCCAATTGAATGTCCCCATTATATAACATGAACCGTTAATTTCATAGAAGCGAGGTGAGTGGATAGATCTATCGAGGGTGACTCCTCCATCCGGGTTGGTGGATTCCAACTCGTTAAACGGATGCATTTCATTTAATATCATTATTTGAGTTGTTTGGCAAACACTTTGTTGGGGCGAACATCATGATCAATCTAGTTTCGGTGTCATGGACTTATAGCAATTGTAACATTTTTGTGACATATTTGTCATACATAATTTATACTTGTGGTAGTCGTATTAAACATTTTTAACAACTCTATGAACTCACTCAACCTTTGTGTTGACACTTTTAGCAATGTATTTTCAGGTAACTAAGGCATTCACTTCATGGCATGCATGTGAACATATCATAGAGTCGCGGTGACGACGCGTCTCACATGGGATTTATACATTTTTTTAAACATCGATTGACTTGTACCAAACTTATTTTCCGCACATGTTGATTTCATTTGGGACCTATATTTTGTAAACTCTGATTATTTTATTAAATCAAGCGATGTATTTTCCAAACGACACTTTAGGTCGTTCAATATAACTGTGATTGTGATGCTATGATAGTCAACCCCCAGGAATTCCATTCCACTGCAAAACAGGTAATTTGGGGGTATGACAGCAACTTATACTAATTCTCCTTTTTCTTGGAGAAGACCAGTTGATAGACCATATGTGCAACCAACAAGTTCATATTTTAAGAATGGTTATTGGCCTTGATATGTTGACTCTATGACTGATGGGAAAGGGTACTGGATACTGCTGTCAAGTCCTCAGCAGGTTGTTCTTGGAATAAAAGGGACCTAAATTTCAATGGAAACCCAAGAACAATAGTGGATCTTATACATCTGCATGGCATTATTCATATGATCCACAAAGGAGTTCAAGTCAGCAATGACTTGAGCCTCCATAGTGTACTAATATTTTGTATAATGTTTCTGTTTTGTAGAATCATCCTCTTAAGCATAAAGATGTTGGCATTGTTGATAGTGGTTGTTCAAGAAGTATGTCAGGAAACAGGATATGATGCATAACTTTGTATCAATTGAAGGAGGAGGCAATGTAACCTTTGGAGGAAGTGATGGAAGAATTACTGGAAAGGGACCATCAAAACACCTCAACTGGACTTTGAGAATGTATACTATGTCAAGGAACTCCAACACTTCAATTTGTTCTCGGTCTCACAAATCTGTGACACCAAGAACAAAGTACTCTTCACAGAGGATGAATGTCTTGTGCTATCTAAAGACTTCAAACTCCCAGAAGAAACTTCAATTCTGCTGAAAGTTCCTCGAAATCACAATCTTTATACATTCAACTTAACTGATGTTAAACCCGAAGGTGACTTAACTTGTTTGGTGGCTAAAGCATCCTTGGATGAGTCTACCAAATGGCATACGAGGATGGCCCATGTCAACTTCAAGACCATAAACAAGCTCTCTAAACTGGGTCTTGTTGAAGGTCTTCCTTCCAAAGTCTTCATAAATGATCATAACTGTGTTTCCTGCAACAAAGGAAAGCAACACCGAGCCTCATACAAAGTTGTGACTGCTGTGAGCATTATTTCTGAACCTCTTTAGTTGCTTCATATGGATCTGTTTGGTCCAACTCAAGTTAGAAGCATTGATCAAAAGTATTTTTGTCTAGTTATCACTGATGGTTATAGCAAATTTTGTTGGCTATTCTTCCTACGGACCAAAGATGAAACATCTCCAAGGTCTTTGAAAGACTTCATTACCCTTATTGAGAATCAGTTGAACCAAAAGGTTAAAGGAATTCGGTGTGATAATGGGACAGAGTTCAAGAATGCTATACTTATAGAACTCTTTAGGTCAAAAGGGATCAAAAGGGACTATAGTACTCCAAGAACCCCACAACAAAATGGGGTGGCAGAAAGAAAAATAGGACCTTAATAGAGGCTGCAAGATCAATGCTGGCAGACTCTAAGCTACCCACCATGTTTTGGACAGAAGCTGTTGGCACAGCTTGTTATGTACTGAATAGAGTGTCCATTACTAGACCACACTTCAAAACACCATATGAACTTCTCTATGGGAAAGTTCCTGCTATTCATTACCTTAAACCTTTTGGTTGTCAAGTGACTATTCTGAATACAAGTGATCCATTGGGCAAATTTGATGAGAAAGCTGATGATGGTTATATTGTGGGATATTCTGCTCATAGTAAGGCGTACAGGGTTTACAATTTATCTGCTAAGAAGATTGAGGAGACATTGAACCTGAGGTTTCTAGAAGACAAGCCTAATGTTCAAGGACAGGGTCATGTTTGGTCTTTTGACCTTGATTACTTAACTGATTATTTGGGTTATTCTAGACATATGGCTAATCAAAATGCAAGTACCCAAGAGTCTCCAACTACCACACAGAGTATACCCGGATGCTAATTCTTACAGTGAGTTTGAAGATGATGAACAAACCATTGTAGTGCCTTCTTTCTCCCCTAACAATTTTACAGGTGACACTTCCAAAGTTACTTCTGATGAGAGTGAAGACGAGTCCAATTATGCAGAGGATCTTGCTAGGCTGAAGAAACAAGAGTATGCAGCTAATCTAGATGCTGAGAAGAATGCTGAGGAGAGTGCCAGTGAAGCAATCAGTGAAAATAAACATTCTGCTGAACGTGATCCGGTTTCTCCTATCATCACCAATTCTGCTGAAGGCTATGCTGTTTCTACTCCCATTTCTACTAGAGTGTCCACAGACTTTGGAGATCCTTATACCCGTTTTCCAAGACCCTCAGATCTTGGTAATCATCAACCTAAAGATGGAATCTTCACCTCACCTTCCTATGATACTGATTTTGAACCAACTGTTACCAATCTTGATACCACCATTGATGTATACACCACTGCTACGAAAAGGATTCACAATACTCATCCACAATCAAATATTATTGGTGATCCTAATGCACCTGTTAGAACAAGGGGTACTGTGGCAAGTTCTAAATATGGTCAAGTGGCTTTTATCTCTTATGTCTCAAATCAGCAAAGAGACAATCACACAGACTATGCACATTGTCTGTTTGCTTGTTTTCTCTCACAAGTGGAACCAACCAGTGTTACTCAGGCTCTTGAAGATTCAAGTTGGCTTGAGGCAATGCAAGAAGAGATGCAACAATTTCAAAATCAGCAAGTATGGATATTGGTACCACTACCAGATGGCAAATATGCAATTGGGACTAAATGGATTCTAAAGAATAAGAGAGATGCAAGGGGTGTTGTCATTAAAAACAAAGCAAGATTAGTTGCTCAGGGTTATAGACAAGAGGAGGGGATTGATTATGATGAAGTGTTTGCACCTGTGGCAAGAGTTGAGGCCATACGGATATTCTTGGCTTATGCATCCTACATGGGATTTATGGTGTATCAAATGAATGTTAAAGGAGCCTTTCTATATGGTGAAATAGAAGAGGAGGTTTATGTCACTCAACCTAAAGGATTTGAAGATCCAGATCATCCTCATCATATTTACAAGGTTGTCAAAGCTCTCTATGGACTACATCAGGCACCCAGAGCTTGGTATGCTAGGCTTTCAACATTTCTGCTGAAGCATGGTTATCGAAGAGGTGCAATTGATAAGACTCTTTTCCTTAAGAAGAATTCCACAGACATTATTCTTGTGCAAGTGTATGTGGATGACATTATTTTTGGATCCACAAAGGAGGCTTGGTGCAGGGAGTTTGAGGAGCTTATGAAGGGAGAGTTTCAGATGAGTGCCATAGGAGAAATGACTTTATTTTTGGGTCTTCAAGTTCGAGAACCTGATGGTATCTTTATAAGTCAGGACAAATATGTGAGGGACATCTTGAAGAAGTTTGGAATGGAGAGTGTAAGGACTGCCACTACACCTTATGAAGCTCCAAAGTCAAAGACCAACACTGAAGTAGATCCACCAGTGAATGTACATCTATACAGATCTATGATTGGTTCTTTGATGTATTTAACAACTTCACGACCTGATATTACTTTTGCTGTGAGTGTTTGTTCTCGACATCAAGTTACTCCACTTACTTCCCATCTCAATGCTGTTAAGAAGATCTTTAAGTAACTCAAAGGCCAACCTCATTTAGGCCTTTGGTACCCAAAAGAGTCTCCATTTAAGCTGGAAGCATATAGTGATAGTGACTATGCTAGTGCAAATCTGGATAGGAGGTCCACCACTGGAGGTTGCCAATTCCTTGGAAAGAGATTGATTTCTTGGCAATGCAAGAAACAGACTATTGTGGCTACCTCATCTACTGAATCAGAGTACGCTATACTGCTGCAAATTGTGTGACAGGTTCTTTGGATTCAAAATCAATTGTTGGATTATGGGTATAACTTCATGAACACAACAATTTTTATTGATAATCAAAGTACCATATGCATTGTTAAAAATCCAGCTTTTCACAAATAACAAAACATATTGAACTCAGTGCACCACTTTATAAGAGATGCATATGACAAACATTTGATAAAAGTGGTTAAAATTCACACTGATAATAATGTGGCAGATTTGTTAACTAAGGCTTTTGATGGACCAAGGTTTCAACACCTTGTGGTCCATATTGGTATGCTTAACCCTTAACTGCAAAGTTTAAGGGGAGGCATAGGCCTCAGGGGAGGCATATGCCTCAGGGGAGGATTTGTGTACACTTTGCATGCTTTTATGTAAATTTGTGTGATTTTTGTGTATACTTTTTGATTATGTTTTTCTAACACTAACCAGCTAATGTTATGATAGTTTGTTTGTTTTTGTTTGGTTTGTGTGTTTCTCTGTGTCTGTTTTGCAGTTTGCCATATAGTAGGAGTTTATGATGCTTGGAGATGGATATGTAAGCTTGAAAGTTTGTTTCTATTGAATGCATAAGTACTGAATAGAGCACATATTGTATCTGCTGAAGACAAGTTCTGAAGTTAAAGATGCTCATTCATTCAAATTACAGCTTACAGCTTACAGAGTACAATCAACTTCAAATGGAAATACAAGGACTACTAGTGTGACAATTCGTATTTTCAGGTCATATTTCAAAACATTACTCATGCTTCATCATTTATCATTTATCGTAAACTAGATTTACGAGCATCAAATTCACGTAACCGTAATGGTTTAGCTGTGAATTCATATATTATCATCAAGGACATTCCATATGGACTAAGTTTAGTCTACATAGCATTATTATCATTATCATCATATTAGCTAATTCATGGATTTGCATTTTTCATCAACCTTATAATTTCATATTAAATAAACGTTATCGCGTAATTAATTATTTTGAACAATTGATCCATTACTTTCAAAAATTATTCCAATATATTTTTATACTCATATTAAGTTTATAAAAATAATATAATGAGTTTACCCAGTGTTTTAAATTTATTTTGTATCTAAATTGTTATATTTATATAATTACGACGTTTTTCTTAAATACTACACGATAATTATTATTTCACTCAAATTTTGCAAGAAATGTATTTTTGTAATTTTTATGACTTTAAAATATTTTATCTTGACCCGTTAAAAGTTATTTTTATCTAACGCTACTCTAAATACTCAAATGTGTATTTAATTTACCACATATCCTCAAATTACTTACACTAAACTACTCTTGTACATATTTAAAAAAAAAAAACATAACAAAGGATGACTAGCACCCCTTGTCGACACAAGGGGTGAGTCACTTAGTGATTTGCAAAATATCTCTTCTAATAATGTATTATACAATTTAAACAAACACATACTCAAGATAATATCAAAAGGTGAAAACTATTTTGCTCCTCTCTTCCTCTTCCAAAACCGGCAACCACATAGACCAAGAGGATTTCATCATAAATTTTCAAGACAAGGTTTTATTAAACTCTAGTATCACTTATTGTAAAGGTTTTGCAATAAAAACCTAAGGTGATTAGGAAAAACCCATTGTCCTTAAACCTCATCAAGTTACTTGTAAGCATCCATATTCATGTTTTTATTTCATATTCATTCTTATGGTCATATCATTTTACTTGAGAAAGCATGCAAGTCTCATGAGGTTTATACCACTTTTGCATTGATTTTTAAGAGTTATATATATATATTGTCATCCTATAATTACTCCTTGTTATAAATCACACTTGGTGATGTGTAGGAACCCATGACACCCTAAGAAGGTGTATGGTAGGATTAGAATAGCTTCGGAGTTGTTTTGAATGGGTTAGAATAGGTTTGGTGCGAGAAAAACACCTTTCGACAAGTTTGGAAAAGGGTCTGTCCTTATTTTCGAAATCTGGAAAATCCGACAGTAGATAAAAATTTTTGGCCTAGATAATTAGAAAATACACTTTAAAACGAAAACGTGGCGCTTGAACGGATTAAAACGGAGCTATAACGAAGAAGTTATGAATTTTTCAAGTTGGCGACGAAAACTATAATTTTCTGGAAATTTCAGCATGTTGTATTTATTTTGTACGAGTCAAAAATGAAAGTTAGGCGTTATAAATTATGCCGACTTATCAAAAATATGTTAGTATACTTTGATACAAAGCTAAGGACCTTTGAAACGTAGAAAACGGATTTGTAATGATTAACTTATACCCGTTTACAAAAGTTGTCGTAACTTTAATTTATAAGGAAAAACTATTAATTTCTAATAGACAAGTTTTACGGCAAAATAAGAGACCAACTTGGAGGACGTTTTTAACAATGATGTAGTACTTTTTATAAAGTAATGTCTTCTAGTAAAAGTGAGTTTGCCAAGTAGATTTTCCAAAATGTCCGACCGTTTGACTAGCGGAGTTGTAATGAATTAATTATGGCTACTCAAAAATTTGCCGAAAACCATCCTTAAACTATATTTTGGGACACAAGTACTATACTTAACCTATATTTTTCTTTATGTTCGAGACCTCTAGGATGGAAACTCATGTACTAACACTTTGAGATAATGATACAAACTTACCAAAACCATTGAGTACGTTTCCTAATACTCGATGTGCATCATTTTACGACTAGCTTTTAGAGGCCGTTTTGTCACTTTCATGAATATTTCAACGACATTATTTTACGACGAAAAGTTATAATTTCTTAATAAATCACTAAATGATTATCGTCGGATATCATTTCAACGTAATTACATGTGGAGTAATTTAAAAATGGTCAAGACGTTAAAAGATTATATTTTTGACGGAAAGTATTATTTTCAAAAATTCATAAGTGGTATAGATATCATCCGAATTGCATGCATAACATTACATCATAACTTATTATGTATCATATCATTCATAATAGGTCGAGTTTTGAGATTCACGCTACATTTCGGTGCACACACTTTTGTCATCGCATCAATTCATCAAGTGAGTTTTCATAGCCCGTCGATACTTTTATACTTATTTTCAAACCTACGGGGAGAATACATTGCACATCATTTTTATTACGATACCAAGTATATCAAATTCATTACATTGCTTAAGTTACCTCATGCCAATTGAATGTCCCCATTATATAACATGAGCCGTCAATTTCATAGAAGCGAGGGTGAGTGGATAGATCTATCGAGGGTGACTCCTCCATCCGGGTTGGTGGATTCCAACTGGTTAAACGGATGCATTTCCTTTAATATCATTATTTGAGTTGTTTGGCAAACACTCTGGGGCTTAACATCATAATCAGTCCTAGTTTCGGTGTCATGGACTTATAGCAATTGTAACATTTTTATGTGGCATGTTTGTCATATATGGTCTATACTTGTGTGGTCGTATAAATTATCTTTCATAAACCTATGATTTCTCACCAACCTTTGTGTTGACCGTTTTAGCAATGTATTTTCAGGTAACTAGACATTCGCATCATGGCACGATAAGGAACTCTCATAGTGTCGCGGCGTCGACACATATCATTGTATATTATGGTTTCTTTTCAAAACATCGTTTGGACTTGTAATAAACTTATATTTCCGCAAAATTTATCAACTTTTGGGACCTATTTTGTAACTCTGTATGTTTTATATAAATATCAAACGATGTGTTTCTAAAACGACACTTTTGGTCGTTCGATATAACTGTGATTGTGATGCTATGACAGTCAATCCCCAGGAATTCCATTCCGCTGCAAAACAGGCAATTTGAGGGTGTGACGATTGGCATCGAGCTTCAGCTTATAGAGAACTAGGTTGCATCATTGACCCTAGACTATAACTACATCATCATAGCATCTCATCATTTCATCATAAGTGCATGTTCACTTTACATGCGGATTCATATACATTTTATTCGAGTTATTTACTTTCATTTCAAATCGATTGTCACATAGATGCCCTTAAATACCCATCCCATTATCATTTCCTCATATTCTAAGGTGGAGAATGCTTTGTCATTCCCTATCACAATTTTTATATCAGCTGATTCATCACCGATAATGTCGAATGTCGAGCTAAAATCTTTAAGTACGGTGAAGTCACTCTCACTCTTTTGTTCCACCACTAACATGTGGAGTTACACGTTATTCACACATTAAGTCACTAAACCATCATTCATTTGAAGCACTTACGACATCTCATAACCCATCTTTTGGGAAACCGTCGATCATTTTGAAAAGTAACCTCAAACTTATCACCTCACATCACATCTCTTTAGAGCGCTTATTCTTAACATAGGACTTTGCTACATCTCATTTTCCTCTTATTTTGAAGAGTTATGGCACCAAAGAAAGCTCCACCAACTATGACAACAGCTGCTATCCAAAGGTATATAGAGGATAGTATAGCTAGTGCACTAGAGAAAGAACGAGCAACGGTAGCTGCTGCTACTGCCGCTGCTACTATTGAAACTGCTAGACTTGCTACTGCTACAGGAGCTGCAGGAGGGTCTGGAGTTCGAAATGGTACATACCAGGACTTTAAGAGTGGTGATCCCCCAAGTTTCAAGGGCACAGAAGGAGCCATTGCCATGATCCGTTGGTTGGAAAAGATCGAGTCATTATTTCTTATATGCGATTGCCCGGATGCTTGCAAGGTGAAATTCGCTACTAGTACACTCTTGGATGAGGCAATGTCATGGTGGAATTATTATGCACAGCCTATTGGTATGGAAAATTCTTACAAGCTCACATGGGATCAATTCAAGAGGTTGTTGACTAAGAAGTATTGTCCGCATTAATGAGGTGAAGAAATTGGAAATGGAATTTTATAAGTTAGTGACCGTTGGTTATGACATCGAGACCTACATCAGAAGGTTTCAAGAGTTGGCCGCTTTATGTCCATCTATGGTTTTGGACAATGAGAAACTACTGAAAGGTTTCATTGGAGGACTTCCAGAATGTATTCAAGGAGATGTAACCTCTTTCGATTCACAAACAATTGAAGAGACCATTAAGATAACTCAAATACTCATGGCTCAGGTTGTGAAGAGGGAAAACATTATCGACAATAACAACAACAACAACAACAACAACAACGACGATAACCAAATCAACTACACCAACAAAAGGAAATGGGAATATGACCCAAGAGGTTATAATAACAACAACCAAAACCGTAACATTAACCATCACCAAAAACAGAACAGAAGACAAGAAGCCGCCAGGGTTTATGTTGCTGCACCAACAAAGGAAAGAGCTTATGCTGGAAACTTACCAAGATGCCACCAATGCACGCTACATCATGATGGTCCTTGTGGTATATGCTTTAGTTGTCACAAAGTGGGACACCTTACCAAGGGCTGCAAAGGCAAAGGATATGTTGGAACTCAACCACTATGTAATCGATGTAAGTTTCATCACTCGGGTCTTTGCCCTGCCAAGTGCCACAAGTGCCAAAAGTTGGGACACCTAGCCATGGATTGTAGAGGTGAATCCGTAGTCACATTCTTCGAATGTGGGGAGCAAGGACACTATTGGAACCAATGTCCCCGGAACCAAGGTTAACAAGTTGAAGGAGCACATGGGAAAGCAAATATGTTAGAAGGAGGAGAAGCTCAGCAAGGTATCAACAACGCGAAAGACTGAAGTAGTTCGGAAACTAATAGTCTTATCTTTCCTTATGTACTATGTCGTACTAAGTTTATGTCTTCCATCGTATCCGAACCTTTATAACTTAGGATGTATTACCGTTTGATAAACCACTCATTGTAAAATATTCTCATCTATTGTACTTTATTTTCTTTTCGATTTGTTATCATTTATGAGAATTTTAATTCCTTTTACTTTAACTACCATTTTAACGAACGGCTTAAATCCTTGTAAACATTGAGAGTTATAACAACTAAACCGAATGTCACATTATCGTTCCCTAATTATACATAGCCTAGCTAACTATGTCTAATTATGGAGGGATCATGTTATGTTGGGAGCAGTTATTCATAAATCTTAGTGCAAGCAAAATTTTCACATATTCCAAGTCAAGTGTTACTCATGGGAGGTTCATCTAATATTCTCTTTACTATGATGTTTTATACACCTTTAATCATAGATAACCGTAACGACACCTCCTCATGTCTTCTCTCCTCGATATTCGTCATAAACTCAAATTCGATAGACTCAATATTATATCATGCATCAAGACGGAGAAGTACATAAAGAAAGGTTGTTTTGCTTTCTTAGCACATATAACCGAGAAGAATTCGGAAGAAAAACGACTTGAGGATGTACAAATTGCTCGAGAATTTCCTGAAGTCTTTCTTGAAGAGTTACCAGGACTCCCACCGGCACGTCAAGTAGAGTTTCATATTGACTTAGTGCCCGGAGCTGCACCGATTGCGCGAGCACCTTACCGTTTAGCACCATCGGAGATGCAAGAGTTGTCTAATCAGTTGCAAGAACTTTTAAACAAAGGATTCATTAGGCCGAGTTCCTCGCCTTGGGGAGCACCGGTCTTGTTTGTGAAGAAGAAAGATGGATCCTTCAGAATATGTATAGATTATAGAGAGCTGAACAAGTTAACGGTGAAGAATCATTACCCACTCCCTAGAATCGACGATTTGTTCGATCAGTTGCAAGGCTCTAGTATCTACTCAAATATTGACCTAAGGTCAGGTTACCATCAACTTAGAGTGCGGGAGGAGGATATTCCGAAAACAAAATTTAGAACACGTTATGGACATTACGAGTTTCAAGTGATGCCGTTCGGATTAACTAATGCACCTGCAGTATTCATGGATCTCATGAATAGGGTATGCAAACCGTATTTGGACAAGTTTGTTATAGTATTTATCGACGACATATTGATTTACTCAAAGAGCAAGGAAGAGCACGAAGGGCATTTGAGAACGATTTTAGGACTACTCAATAATGAGAAGTTGTATGCCAAATTTTCGAAGTGTGATTTTTGGAATCGCAAAGTACAATTTCTTGGTCATGTCATTGATAGTCAAGGACTACAAGTAGATCCTGCAAAGATTGAAGCCGTAAAAGATTGGGCTACTCCGACAAATCCTACGGAAATCCGACAATTTCTAGGACTTGCCGGGTATTACCGAAGATTCATTGAAGGTTTTTCAAAGATAGCAAAAGCTTTGACTAAGTTGACACAGAAAAACAAGAGGTACGAATGGGGAAAGAAACAAGAAGCTGCTTTTCAGTTGTTGAAGGAAAAGCTTTGCAGTGCGCTAATTTTGGCATTACCCAAGGAATTGAGAACTTCGTTGTATACTGCGATGCTTCACATAAAGGGCTTGAGTCGTATTAATGCAAAACAAGAAGGTGATAGCTTATGCTTCTCAACAACTTAAGGTCCATGAGAAGAATTACACCACTCATGATCTTGAGTTGGGGGCCGTAGTTTTTGCACTTAAGATTTGGAGACACTACCTTTATGGTACAAAGTGCACAGTGTTTACTGGACCACAAGAGTTTACAATATGTTCTTGATCAGAAGGAACTTAACATGAGACAACGTCGTTGGTTGGAATTACTCAAGCGATTATGATTGTGAAATCAAGTATCATCCGGGAAAAGCCAATGTTGTGGCTGATGCTCTTAGCCAGAAAGAAAGACCCAAACCTTTAAGAGTCCGATCATTAGGAATGACGATCAGTTCACCTTTACCATCAAGAATACTCGAGGCACAAATCGAGGCACTTAAGGAGGAAAACCGACCAAGAGAAAAGCTTTATGGTATGCCTGAAAATGCAAATGGTTTTGTAAAGAGAGCAGATGGAGTACTATGCTTCAAGGAACGAATGTGGGCACCACTTTATGGCGGGATATGAGAATTGATTATGCACGAGTCGCATAAGTCAAAGTATTCTATTCACCCAGGATCTGATAAGATGTATCAGGATCTCAAGAAACTTTATTGGTGGCCGGACATGAAAGCGGAGATTGCCACGTACGTGAGCAAATTTCTTACTTGTTCTAAAGTAAAAGTCGAATATCGAAACCTTCGAGGTTACTCCAACAACCGAAATTCCCCAATGGAAATGGGAACGCATTACGATGGACTTTGTCACGAAACTTCCAAAGACATCGGGAGGTTACGATGCTATATGGGTAATTGTCGATCGTCTTACCAAATCAGCCCATTTCATACCAATTATAGAGACTTATTCCATGGAACAACTCACTAGACTTTATGTCAAGGAAATAGTCTCAAGGCATGGAGCACCAATTTCCATCATTTCCAACGAGATAGTCGATTCACTTCAAACTTCTGGAAATCATTACAAGATTCATTTGGAACCAAATTAGAGATGAGCACAGCATATCATCCACAAACCGATGGCCAAAGTGAAAGGACAATTCAAACGTTAGAAGATATGCTGAGGGCATGTGTGATTGATTTTGGAAATGGTTGGGCTAACCATTTGCCATTGATTGAATTCTCGTACAACAATAGTTATCACACCAGTATAAAAGCGAAACCATTTGAAGCACTTTATATTCGAAAATGCCGATCACCTGTTTGTTGGGCCGAGGTTGGAGACGCACAACTCACTGGTCCATAAATGGTACGGGAAACAACAGAAAAGATAGTCCAAATCCGAGATAGACTCAGAACTGCGCAGGAGTCACGTAAAGTTACGCAGATGTTAGACGCAAACCGTTAGAATTTCAAGTCGGCGACAAAGTGATGTTGAAAGTATCGCCTTGGAAAGGCGTGGTACGATTTGGAAAACGCAGGAAGTTGAACCCTAGGTACATTGGGCCATTCAAAATTTTGAGCAGAGTTGGCCCTGTAGCTTATCGACTTGATCTTCCGACAGAACTTGGTCATGTACACAACACGTTTCACGTTTCAAATCTGAAGAAATGTCTTTCGACGAATCACTCGTTATTCCATTGGAAGAAATTCAACTCGACGATAAACTCAATTTCGTGGAGGAACCTGTAGAAATCATGGAACGCGAGGTCAAGCAGCTTTAAAAAAGAATCGTATTCCTATTGTTAAGGTTCATGGAATTCTCGAAGAGGTCCTGAGTTTACTTGGGAACGGGAAGACCAGATACGCCTCAAATATCCTCATCTTTTCATCAACAACACTGTAGGACCCAACAAGGACTGAATTCAGTGGATGAATTCCTTTTGGATGGGCGAATGTGACAATTCGTATTTTCATGTCATATTTCAAAACATTACTCATGCTTCATCATTTATCATTTATCGTAAACTAGATTTACGAGCATCAAATTCACGTAACCGTAATGGTTTAGCTGTGAATTCATATACTATCATCAAGGACATTCCATATGGACTAAGTTTAGTCTACATATCATTATTATCATTATCATCATATTAGCTCATTCATGAATTTGCATTTTTCATCAACTGTATAATTTTATATTAAATAAACGTTATCGCGTAATTACTTATTTTGAACAATTGATCCATTACTTTCAAAAATTATTCCAATATATTTTTATACTCATATTAAGTTTATAAAAATAATATTATGAGTTTACCCAGTGTTTTAAATTTATGTTGTATCTAAATTGTTATATTTATATAATTACGACGTTTTTCTTAAATACTACACGATAATTATTATTTCACTCAAATTTTGCAAGAAATGTATTTTTGTAATTTTTATTACTTTAAAATATTTTATCTTGACCCGTTAAAAGTTATTTTTATCTAACGCTACTCTAAATACTCAAATGTGTATTTAATTTACCACATATCCTCAAATTACTTACACTAAACTACTCTTGTACATATTTAAAAAAAAAAAAACATAACAAAGGATGACTAGCACCCCTTGTCGACACAAGGGGTGAGTCACTTAGTGATTTGAAAAATATCTCTTCTAATAATGTATTATACAATTTAAACAAACACATACTCAAGATAATATCAAAAGGTGAAAACTATTTTGCTCCTCTCTTCCTCTTCCAAAACCGGCAACCACATAGACCAAGAGGATTTCCTCATAAATTTTCAAGACAAGGTTTTATTACACTCTAGTATCACTTATTGTAAAGGTTTTGCAATAAAAACCTAAGGTGATTAGGAAAAACCCATTGTCCTTAAACCTCATCAAGTTACTTGTAAGCATCCATATTCATGTTTTTATTTCATATTCATTGTTATGGTCATATCATTTTACTTGAGAAAGCATGCAAGTCTCATGAGGTTTATACCACTTTTACATTGATTTTTAAGAGTTATATATATATTGTCATCCTATAATTACGCCTTGTTATAAATCACACTTGGTGATGTATAGGAACCCATGACACCCTAAGAAGGTGTATGGTAGGATTAGAATAGCTTCGGAGTTGTTTTGAATGGGTTAGATAAAGGTTTGGCGCGAGAAAAACACCTTTCGACAAGTTTGGAAAAGGGTCTGTCCTTATTTTCGAAATCTGGAAAATCCGACAGTAGATAAAAAGTTTTGGCCTAGATAATTAGAAAATACACTTTAAAACGAAAACGTGGTCGCTTGAACAGATTAAAACGGATCTATAACGAAGAAGTTATGAATTTTCAAGTTGGCTAACGAAAACTATAATTTTCTGGAAATTTCAGCACGTTGTATTTATTTTGTACGAGTCAAAAATGAAACTTAGGCGTTATAAATTATGCCGACTTATCAAAAATATGTTAGTATACTTTGATACAAAGCTAAGGACCTTTGAAACGTAGAAAACGGATTTGTAATGATTAACTTATATCCGTTTACAAAAGTTGTCGTAACTTTAATTTATAAGGAAAAACTATTAATTTCTAATAGACAAGTTTTACGGCAAAATAAGAGACCAAGTTGGAGGACGTTTTTAACAATGATGTAGTACTTTTTATAAAGTAATGTCTTCTAGTAAAAGTGAGTTTGCCAAGTAGATTTTCCAAAATGTCCGACCGTTTGACTAGCGGAGTTGTAATGAATTAATTATGGCTACTCAAAAATTTGCCGAAAACCATCCTTAAACTATATTTTGGAACACAAGTACTATACTTCACCTATATTTTTCTTTATGTTCGAGACCTCTAGGATGGAAACTCATGTACTAAAACTTTGAGATAATGATACAAACTTACCAAAACCATTGAGTACGTTTCCTAATACTCGATGTGAATCATTTTACGACTAGCTTTTAGAGGCCGTTTTGTCACTTTCATGAATATTTCAACGACATTATTTTTACGACGAAAAGTTATAATTTCTTAATAAATCACTAAATGATTATCGTCGGATATCATTTCAACGTAATTACATGTGGAGTAATTTAAAAATGGTCAAGACGTTAAAAGATTATATTTTTGACGGAAAGTATTATTTTCAAAAATTCATAAGTGGTATAGATATCATCCGAATTGCATGCATAACATTACATCATAACTTATTATGTATCATATCATTCATAATAGGTCGAGTTTTGAGATTCACGCTACATTTCGGTGTACACACTTTTGTCATCGCATCAATTCATCAAGTGAGTTTTCATAGCCCCGTCGTATACTTTTATACTTATTTTCAAACCTACGGGGGAGAATACATTGCACATCATTTTTATTACGATACCAAGTATATCAAATTCATTACATTGCTTAAGTTACCTCATGCCAATTGAATGTCCCCATTATATAACATGAGCCGTTAATTTCATAGAAGCGAGGGTGAGTGGATAGATCTATCAAGGGTGACTCCTCCATCCGGGTTGGTGGATTCCAACCGGTTAAACGGATGCATTTCATTTAATATCATTATTTGAATTGTTTGGCAAACACTCTGTTGGGGCGAACATCATAATCAGTCTAGTTTCGGTGTCATGGACTTATAGCAATTGTAACATTTTTATGTGGCATGTTTGTCATATATGGTCTATACTTGTGTGTTCGTATAAATTATCTTTCATAAACCTATGATTTCTCACCAACCTTTGTGTTGACCGTTTTAGCAATGTATTTTCAGGTAACTAGACATTCGCATCATGGCACGATAAGGAACCCTCATAGTGTCGCGGCGTCGACACACATCATTGTATATTATGGTTTCTTTTCAAAACATCGTTTGGACTTGTAATAAACTTATATTTCCGCAAACTTTATCAACTTTTGGGACCTATTTTGTAACTCTGTATGTTTTATATAAATATCAAACGATGTGTTTCTAAAACGACACTTTTGGTCGTTCGATATAACTGTGATTGTGATGCTATGACAGTCAATCCCCAGGAATTCCATTCCGCTGCAAAACAGGTAATTTGGGGGTGTGACAACTAGACCTATTCTAAACACTTGCTCATATCATCTATTCCTACAGCTGTTGGATATGCATGATCGCTCACATCTTCCACACTAGCTGCTGGATATGAATTTGTGATGTCTTGCATAACCACCCATTCCTTCTATCTTGATGGCTGGATACGCATGACCTGTACGACGAAGAAGCTAAGGATCAAAATGGGAATGATGGATTGATGAAAACGATGATGATGAAGATGACCACATATGTCCTTTGTGCTTCATCAGCTGATTTCACAAAAAAGCAATCCTTCCACCTTCCTTAACTCCTTCCTTTATACGATATGTGATGATGCACCAAAACATGGCGCAGGAAGAGCTAGCACCACCTCGAAGTTGGCATAAGGCCTTTGTTGAGGTTGAGTTGTTGGAGGTTTGGAGTAAGATGGTTTCTTCTTAGTGGACCCATCAGAGTCATCAGTAGACTCACTTGGATTCACTACACTATCATCATCTGAAGAACTGAGAAATGGAGATTTCAAAGGACGAGGGTCAGGTGGACATGACCAAAACTGAAGGAAATCACTGGATGATGATGATGATGGAGAAGAGGTTGGATTCACAAACTCTGGTTTAGTATTCATGGTTAATTGTGTCTTGTGGTGAATTTAGGGTTTGTGATGAAAATTGGGGGTAATTGATGAGAGTTAAGAGTGCATTGGGGTTTGTTTTATAGACGGGTTCAAGGCTTAATGAGAATTAATGCGAGTTGGGTGAAACAGTAAAAAGATATTTACTGAAGCTTCTTGAATACGTGAATTGTTTCTCGATTGTATCACTTCGCGATTGACTATTGTTCTCGGTTGGAATTTTAATTGGGTAAAAGATTGCATTCCACGTCGTGACTGGTCAACAACTTAATATATTTGACCACAATTTGGGAAACTTCTACCTATAACCTATTCAAGATATCTTCGTCTAATCATAACTGATTCCCTCTTTATTCGTTTCAAACACACCCTCAGTTGATTGCATTGTAATTCTTTATCTAAAGTTCTCATGGCGCTTCAATTCAAGCACGATCATAATAAAGTTGCTTTTCTGGGAACGGCTAAGGGTGATGAGTTGTACAAACCCATGGTGGAATTCTTAAAAAGGTCCAAGATTCATTATGCTTTAACTCATTCTCCGGAAGTGATTTATGAATCGTTGGTTAAACAATTTTGGACAACTACTGAAAAGAGGAATGATACAGAGATTGTAGCTATAGTTGACGGAACAGAGTATGTTGTGATAGAGGAGTTGATCAGAAGTCGACTTAGATTGAATGATGAGAATGGGGTTTATCATTCGAATGCTGCAGTGGTACTTGATAGGCTAAGAGCGATTGGATATCAAGGTACTAGGACAGATATGTGGTTAAAGAATCAGCTTTGTCCTATGTGGAGGTTTTTGGTTCATACTTTTCTTCAGTGTTTAAGCAATAAATCAGGAGGATAGGACCAATTTTCTACTCAATTGGGATGTGGTATTATATGTCTATCTCAGGGTTTAACTTATAATTTTTCTAAGTTTATTTTTGATAATATGGTTGAGAATATAACTAGGAAAAAGAACAAGTTTTTAATGTACCCTAGGTTTTTGCAAATAATATTAGACATTACTATCCAAACCCAAGTCTTTTATCCCATAGGAGCTTTATCTGCTAAACTATTTGCTTCAATGAGAACTAAGTATGAGGGGGCACATCATCCTTTGCTAGCGGCTATGTTGCCTCAGGGCAATGAATCTGCTGATGAGGGGAATGTTGTTGGTTATCCACCTTCTACTACTGTTGCTGCTGATGGAAATCCATCAGTGTCAATAGATGAAGGCCCTTCTAATGCTGCTGAAGCACATCTTGTTACTCCTGAACAACCTTTATCCACACCTTCACCTAGACCTAGTCCACCACCTACACAGGTTCCTCATGATGAGGTTGAGACTGACTTTAATAGGTTGCCTACTCCTAGTCCTGTTAGAGATTCAGTTGATGATCATGTTCCATTCTTTGAGCATGTTGATATTTCTTCTAAAAGGCACGATGATGCTCCCATTTCCACAGAGCAATCTGCTGGTGGAGCTGAGGACCCAATTACACTTACATCTTTGTATGCTTTAGTGAACAGGTATGTAACTGAAGTTTCAAAGGTTGGTATGTCGATCTCCGAAGGAGCTTGGAGAGAGTAAATCTAATCTTGGTGGTGAGATTGTTGAATTGAAAAGAAAGGTTAAGGATTTGGAAGTACAACTGAGTTTTTTCCAGATCTGGTCAGTGAACAGGAAAGGTTAGCTCAAGAGAGGATGTTAGATGAATGTGCAAATTTGAAGAAAAGTGCTTAATTGGCTCAACAGATTGAAGCTGAGTCTATTTCTAAATTGCCTCCCTGAGACAAAAAGAATTAGATGCAATGGCTGTTTCGGATGCCCTGAACACTGGATGTTTACACTCGGCAAGTTGTTTCTAATCCTTCACTTGCTCTCGAGTATTTTGGGAGCGAGACTTTAATAGTGATGATTTTGTGGCTCAAATGATGTCTCTTGGACAACAAAAGAAGAAAGAAGCTATGGCAAAAAGGAAAGCTATTCAAACTCAAAAGAACATAACTAAGAAAATAAGAGCACAATCTGCAGGCTCAACAAAAGATTATATGAGGAAAGTAGTGAAATATCGAGTTGCTCTCTATAACTCTCGGTATGACTATGAAGCGTGTTAAGGCTTTACCCGATCTTTGAGTTATTCATCATTATAATAAGATTATGAAGTTTACTTCATCTAGTCATACTTCTACATCTAGTTTGAAAAGAATTGCTGATGCTTCAGATGCTCCTAAATCCAAAAGACCAAGGATAGTTAAGATTGTAGATTCTTTTGAGGCTCATGTTTCAAAGTCAAGTACTTCATGTTGTTGCTACAAGTATCTACGAAGCTATTCCTTTAGTTGCTCAAGTTCAATCACTGAACCTTATGTTGCTTCATCCGACTATCATCTTCGAGCAGTACCTAAAGTTGCTCCTATTGACAAAGTTGGAAAAGAGTTGAGTTGTCAAGCTGAAATACTGTGCAACTAAAGCTAAAAAGGCCGAGCAAAGAATGAGAAGATGTATGTCTTACGTGGTGTTGTTTCAATGCAGGATGATTCTATTTCTTCCACACATATTAAAGATGTTCGAAGAACCTATACCATCTTCGACATTTATCTACCGTGTAGGAGGAAGAAAAGAATGGCTAAAAACGATCCGTTCTCTCTGGAGATCTGTGGAAATCTGTGAGACACATACATCTAAGGTTAAGGAATCTTCAAGGGTTAGTTCTTTGGATCTCAAAGCTGCTGAATTAACATTTATTAAAGAGGGATCTTCTGATGTTTTTCCTGAAGGATCTCATGATGTTTTGGTTAATTGGTCATTGGAAAAGGATGAACTTAATGTGATTCATCGTTTGGATCAAACCACCATGAAATTTAACTTTTTGAAGGAGATCTTGCACTTGGTTGACATGACAGATTTGGTTACGTTGTATAACCTTGTCAATAAGTATTACCATTCTAATGCACCAAAGGGTTCTGGGTTATATTTATTGGGTGATCTTCATGTTTTGTTTGATTCAATATCTCCCAATGGTAAAGGATACTTTATTTGGCAGAACTCTCACTTATGGCAGGTTACGTCTTGGAGATTTTATCCTCGCTACTGCATGTGTAGTTGAGACAAAAGGTGGTATTACTGTCTGCATGTTTGCTAAGAGAACTTATCCATTATCTGTGAAGCTTATGGAAAGAATGCTTATTCAGAAGTTGGAAGTTCCTCCGGATCCTGTTGGTAATGATAATTTGCATGCTGAACAATGTGTTGGCGTTATTAAGAATCAGCTTATGGTACATAGAAGTTCATCTTGATTATGGTACTCTGTATGGTTTGTAATTTTTGTTTCTTTGTTTTCTTATTAGTTAAAAAAAAATACTATATTCTTTGTTTATCTAACTTTTATTGCAGGTTTGTTGTATATTATTGCTGGTTATTAACTCACCAGATGTACCTTGTGTATATCAAAGAGTTGGCTAGTCCAAAGGGTACAGCTTTGGTAAAGACACATCAAATCTGTTGATAGCTGTAATGGTTTGCTCAAAATCATAGGGTTTGCAACCACCCATGCTTAATTGCTAAGTGTTGTATGGTCATCAATTCACCATGGTTTATTCCTTTTGGAATCCAAGAATTGACTAGCCCACATGTATATGGCTTGTGGTAAAGGCAGTGGATTACCATATTTGGTAATCGGGTTCACAAATTTTAAGAATTGACTAGTCCTGAGCAAACGGCTACAGGTAAAGACATTTCAAATCCGTTCATGGTTACTGATTTGCTAATAAATCATATGGTTATCAGTGTACCATGGTTTTCGAACTTAAACATTTGGCTACTCTAGTAGTGATGGCTATTGGTAAAGAGACATCAAATCCATTATTTTCAATGATTCACCTCTCACAGGAGTTAACACATCTGGATGTGATGAGAATAGTTTGAAACTACTATGTTTTGATGTACATGTTTTCATTTGTTGCTGCAAAGATATGGAGTTTCGTGAGTTTCTTCATAAAAGAGATGATTTTGTTTTGATTCTTTGCTAAGAATGTTTGACTACAATCCTCTAGTACTGCAAGGTTCGAGATCTATCAAGAAACTGGAACTTAACCAAGTCAAATTCCAGTTTAGGGTAGGATTATTGGGAATTATGTGAAGTAACTAATTATGCTGTTGTTTCTCTGAATGGATTCTAGAAGTGTATGGATTTGCCGAAGACATAGTTCTGCTGAAGTTACATAGTTATTAGTTTGTTTCTGCAGATATAGTTATTCCGTATTTTCTATAGTTTGTTAGGATATACATGAGCTTTATTAGGAAGTGATTGTGTATATCTTATTTAGTTTTACGTTTCTTAGAGAAGAAGTTAGGGTTCCTTGCTTATAAAAGGAACACAATAGAATGAATTATGGATTAGAAGTTTACAAGTTATTAATATAACGATCCATAGAGGATCAAAGAGTTCTTAGTTATCCATGTTTTATACTTGTGTTTATATTCCGCTAAAGAATACAAGTTGTAGAGATTTTCTTTTAGTTTGGTTGTGATTACACAAGCAATACTAACGATCTACGAAGCTCAAGATCTATCAAGGTCTGCTAGTTTTCAACAGCTAGGAAATTCTACAAGAAGACTGGCAAGCCAATCCAAATCAATGGTGGTGAAACTGTAGGGTTCGACAAAAAGAAAGTAGAGTGCTTCAATTGTCACAAGTTGGGGCATTTTGCTTGGGAATGCAGAAGACCAAGGATGAAGGACAACAGGTCTACTTGGTACAAGCAAAAGAAAGAACCAACCGTGGAGGAACCAAAGGCAATGTTGGCTATTGATGGGGTTAGCTATGATTGGAGTTTCATGGTTGATGAACAAGAGGAACAAGCTTCAGATGGTGCTTTCATTGCTACAAAACATGCTCTCATGGCTTTCCCTGACTCTAAGGTACAAAATTTTGAAAGTTGTTCTAAAACATGTAGAGCTGCTAAGGAAATTGAAAGGCTTAATGATCTATATTCTAATGAAAGAACAGAGTTGTTTGCTGCTAATTATGCTGTGTCAAATCTTAGGAGAGCTATAGCTATATTAGAAAAACAACTAGAGCACTATAGAGAAAATGAGTCAAAATATAATGATAATATGATTCTTCTTAGAAGAGAGATAGATCATAAGACAACTGTGAATGAGGCATACCAAGAAGAGCTTGAAAAACTTAAAAAGATAAATGAAAATGTCAATTTAACTGTAGACACATGTTATTATCAGTCTAAGTCAATTAATAAAATTTGGAATGCTCAAATACAGAGTAAAGTTAAGTCTGGTATGGGTTATAATATAGTGCCACCACCATACAGAGGTGTTCCATCACCTCCATGCATAGATTTAGCTCATACAGGCTTAGAAGA
Organism: Chrysanthemum makinoi; assembly: GCA_910596185.1. Classification (NCBI taxonomy): domain Eukaryota; kingdom Viridiplantae; phylum Streptophyta; class Magnoliopsida; order Asterales; family Asteraceae; genus Chrysanthemum; species Chrysanthemum makinoi. The sequence continues at coordinate 194,540,687 of OU343217.1, read as the reverse complement.
TTTTTAGGATCTTGAACATGAATATGGTCCTCTAAAAGACACTTTTGTGAAAAATGAGGAACATGTTAAGCATGAAACTGATGTTTTTGAAAGTGCTAGCGACTCATCAGTTGGTGATGAAAATGTTAAGAAGAATGTAGAGGCTTCTATCCCAAAAGTTGTTAATACTGTTACAGAGGAACCTAGGAAACCAGTTAACAAACCTAGACCAACTGTAAGGTATGCCGAGATGTATAGGAACAAGCCTACAACTCCTAGGGGTAACTAACGAGTTGGAATCATGTTAAATCTCAACAACTAGGTAGTGACTTTGTGATGTACAATAAGGCATGCTATATATGTGGTAGTTTTGATCATTTACATGCTTATTGTGACTATCATATTGGGAGAAGGGAAGTTCATGGGAATAAAAGGGTGAACACTAACAGGTTTCAAAACAATTTACACCCTAATTCACACAGCAAAATGGTCCCAAGAGCAGTTCAACTAAGAAGTGGCCTCAAAACGTTTGCCACTGCAAAAACTGTTAACACTGCTCACCCTAAATCACCTGTTTCAAGTGCAAAATCTAAACCAACTTTTGCAAAATATGCACAAACAGGGAAAAGAACTTTTCAAAATAAAAAGGTTCATTATAACAAACAGTGGGTACCTAAAACCAAACTAGCAGTTTCCATTGCTCATTCAAAATTTCCCACTGCAAGGGTTGTAAACAAGAAAAGGAGGGACATGGGCAATGTTGTGAAGGCCTCAACACGTTTGGAATGGAAACCTAAAGGAAATAACTCCTCAACCAATCCCAATGGTGTATCAATGACCTTTAATAGATATAACTATATTGATACACGAGGCAGATCCAAGTCAATCATGGCTTGGGTCCCCAAAAGAAACTAATTCTTTATTTTTATGTGCAGGAATATCCAAGGACAAAAAGATCAGATCAAGGTTACACAGACAGTGGATGTTCAAGGCACATGACTGGCAACAAGTCCTACTTGTCAAATTTTGAACATTAAGTGAAAAGTAAAATGGAACAACAAGTATGATGCTAGAGATTTAAAGAAAATAACATGGATTTTTATTATTATCAAACAAAACTGCATACTGAGTGCAGTAGATACATCCATGTGATACATACAACAAGCATCATTACATGAAAAGAAAACTGAACACAACATTCAACTACCAACTGACCACAAAGCTTCACATCTTACCCCACTACCCCAACCAAACCACATCTACCACCTATGGCTTCTTAGGGAAGGCCCACTCTGGCATGACCTTAGGCGTATTTCGGCTATCAATCACACTGTAAACCTTAGGGCTTGCTAGCCCTATCACCACTACCCCCACAGGTGGTGAGGATGATGAAGGTCCCTCTGGTGGTGGTGCTGACAACAGTGGTGGAAAAGGTGGTATCTGCAGTTCTCCTGATGGAAGGATTCTTGCAAGGGGAGGTACATCCAAGACCCTTGAAGTAGCATCATCATCTGTGCTTGCATAAGGGGAAATGTAGCTTGACTTAGAGTCTGAGCTATCTTCCTTAATAACAGCATCTTGTGACATTGGTTGAGTTAAAGAAGGACTAGCAGCAATAGTGTTAGCATCTGCATGAGTTCTTTTTCTTGATGTAACTGCTTCAAACACCTCTCTTTCTGTTTTCCCTGGATTATTCAGAATATAATGCCATGCTTCTTCATCCCAAAAGCTATTTGATATTGAGCTGTCCGATAAGACATTGATTGGGTTTGAATTGCTCATGGTGATTTTTGGTAAAGTTGTTTATGACAAGTTATAGGTGAGAGAAGTGTTGATGTGTTAAAGTATGTGAGTCTAATACTCTTAAATAAAGGATTAAGTTGGATTCAGTAAGTTAATGAGGGGAAGGTATAAGTTGTTGAGGAGTAAATGAAATCTTTGAATTTGGTGGAAGTATTAATAACTTGAAGTTGACTTGTTGACTGAGTGGTTTAGTACTGGTCTAACCACTGCATGCAAAACTGTTGAATCTACTTCTAGTTAATCTTTCTAACCACTGCTAACCTTAACAATGCTTTCAGTGTTTGGTTTCTGTGTGTGATATGCAAAATTGAAGGAGTTTTCATATAAATCAAGTTGTTGTTGTTTAGTGCTTGTATTGTTGGTTATGCAGAGATTAAGTCTAACAGTGGCAACCATAATTCAAGCAGTGGTAAAAGGTACTCTTACAGTGGAAACATAAAACAGAGATATTTCATTCATGATGAAGATTCATTACATTCAAAGTGAGAGTGCTTCTAACCACAATCAAAACACAAAAGATTAAAACCTAACACAACCTACATCACCATATCCCACATCAGCTACTCCATTGGCTTCTTGCCCTTACCCACATAGCCATGCTTGTTCTTCTGTGCTCTCTTCATTTTGTTCTCAAAGGTTGACTGCATTCTTGGACAAAGAAGACCAAGAACTTGTGGAGGAGGCCTTGGTAGTCTTGCAGGCTTCTTTGGTATATTTATCTGCTTCATGTTTGAGAGAGCTGTCTTTAATGCTTCTGTCAGAGCCTTTGGCAACTCTTTGGCCAAGGAATAGGTCTCATCATTGTTCTCATCATCATCTGATGAGCTTTAGTAGAACTCAAGAGAAGGTGCAGGTTTGGCTGCAGGTGCATGCTTGGCAGTTTCTTTAGTGTACTTCTTGGATGAAGTGCTTCCAACCCATGGTGGAAAGTATCCAGCCCACCCTGATGTCTCTGAGGAAGACTCTGAAGCAATCACAAACTCTTCCTCTGAATCAGAGGAGATGTCGATGATGTTGGAAGGATTACTCATGACGGTTTTTAGGGTTTTTGTGAGTTTGAATGTGTTTTGATAAAGATTACAACATGTCAAGCATCTTTATATAGGCAAAGTCGGCCACAAGGTTTCCTTAATGAATATATTTACTTTTTCCTATCTTGGTAGGTTGAAGAGTAAATATAGATATTATCGGGTTGACTTTAGAAGATATTTTTAGATAGTGGCTTGGTTAAAAAGTAACTTTGGTTAAACCAAGTTGGTTATTTTGATTCTTTGTATTATGCTAACACATGCTGGTACATAACCAATATTGGATGGGAGTTGATCTTAAAAGGTGTATAACTGAGATATACAACAAATGGTTATTGATTCACCATGTCTAATACACATAAGGATCAACTAGTCTAGAGCAAACGGCTACTGGTAAAGACTTAACAAATCCGTTTATGGTTGATAGTTTACCAAAAACTATATGGTTATCAACTCACCAGATTCTTTATGATTAAGAGTTGGTTAGTCCATAGCAAACGACTCATGGTAAAGACATATCAAATCCGTTGATAGCTGGAAGTTTGCTAAAAACTATGATAAGAGCAGTCCAATTTTCATATGTTTTTCTTTACCACCGCTCTTTGAAAATTTTTGTGAAAAATTACCACTGCTAGTTCACAGTTTCCACTGACAGTAGTATTTTTACCACTGTTGATCTAGCCGATACAACTGTTGTGTCAGTAACTAATTTTTTACTAGCCGTTGTAGAAAAATTGTTTTCCATAAATATAGGGTAACTTTTTAGAAGATTATCTACTTTCCTATTTGATATTTATCCCCTAAAGATAAATACTTTCCTTAGATAATATTTCTTGCGCAAAAGTCTTAAACCCTACCTCTATATATCATTTGTCTCAATTGGCTAGTTCTTCCTTCAATTCTTACTGACATAATATCTTTTTCATCAAAAGTTTCTAAGGCACCATTAAAATTTGCAGATGAGCACAACCAAATGGCCTACTTAGAAAAGTCAAACGAGAAGAGTGGCCCTGTTTTTCATCAGATTGTGGACTTTCTCAATACTACCTATATAAGGTATGCTTTAGTTTTAAATCCTACAATCTATATCTCTCAAATCAAATAGTTTTGGACTTCTGCTCAGTCCATAACACTTGAGAATAGAGATACACATGAAATAGTAGATGCTCTAAGAGCTACTGTGGATGGGGTAACTATTGATGTTACTGAGGCATCCTTGAGGAGAATTCTCCAATTGGATGATCTCAATGGTATCATCACATTACCTACGCCAGAAATACATGAAAATTTATCATCCATGGGGTATGATACCACTGATAAAAAGGCTACTTTCAAAAAGAATGGTTTTTGTCCCCACTGGTGGTTTTTGATACATACTCTTTTACATTGTCTAAGTCCTAAGAAAACATCTTATGAGAAATTCAGTTCAACAATGGCTTACCCTTTGGTTTGTCTAGCTTTAGATGGGACTTTTAATTGGTCAAAATATATTTTTCAAAGTATGCAAGGCAATGTAAAGAGTTCTACAAAATTTTTAATGTATCCAAGGTTTGTGCTAGCAGTGCTAAATGAGTTTCAACTGCAACCCCACAAAAGTGTTTACAAAATCCGTTGCCTTAAGCCTAAAGTTTTTCAAAACATGAATAAAGATGGCAATATGGATTTTACACCTCCCTTTCCACAAATGCTTGCAAAGATTTCACAAGTACAAACTACACCCATAATCACTGTTCCACACATTGATTATTGATGAGTGTGTAAATACTCATCATTTTTGGGTCAATCTGAACTGCAAAACACTTAAAAATGCTCAGAAATGCATCAAAATACTGAAAATATTCCAAAATTTCATTTTATATGTTTCAGATGCAAAATGTTTAAAATCAAATGAAAAATGAGCTAAAGTTTGCATAATTGGCGCCAGTCCCCAAGTTTCAAAAATTGTCGAAATAGTCCCTCGCGCATAATTTCAAAAGTAAAATCACCAAAGGTCCTTTTAAAATCATAAGTTGTCAAAATTAGTCCTTTGGTGAAAAATATCAAAAGTTTTGAGAAATTACAAGTTTGGTCCTCCAAGTTTCAAAATTGGCAAAATTGGTCCTTGGAAATTGGAAAATGTCAATTTTGGTCCTTATACTATTGGAGCTTGTCACTTTTACTCCCTTGGAGCAACTTTGCAGAATTGGCAGAAGTGGTCCCTTGAATTTCAGAAAATACACAAAAGGCCCTTGTTTATTTAATCCTTTAAACCCATTTGGCCCTTGTCAAATCCCTTGTGACCCCTGCCAACCCTTTGGACCCTTCACAAATTGGACCCCCTTCATAATAATAAGCAGTCAAACCCCACTGGTCAAACCCACCCAACTCGCGCCAAAACACTGTCTTCTTCAACAACCCTTCTGCAACACTTCACCTCCCATTCCCCCTCCTCACTTTCACTCCTCCATGTCCCCCCACCTTCAACTACCCTCCAAGAATCATTTAATGCACCCCTGCCCCTTTCACTCAACCTACAACTGGCTAATATAACTTTTGGCGCCAAAATCTGATTCAATGGCCAAGATCAATTTAGCTAATCCAATGGCCTCAAATTGAAGTGGAAACAATCGTAGAGAGAGAGTCATTTGGGTATAAATAAAGCAAGAAGAAAGAGAAGAAGAGGAGCATTTAGTTTAAATTTAAAATTGTATGTCGTTTTTATGTTTCTGTTTTAAATTAAGTTCTAAACTGTAATCTTTTGTTTCATTGTGTCAAGTTAAGTTATTTAAGTGTATTAAAACTCTTTTCAAGTATCAATTCTTTTATGTTCATATTCCAAGTTTCTAGTTCACTGTTGCAATTTTCCATTTTAAACTCTGACAATCAAGCTTCAAATAGCTTCTTTCCACATTCATACAAGCTTATATAAGCTGGTTATAGCTTTTTATAAGCTTAAATTCAAGTTTCTAGCAAGTTTGGAAATTGGTCAAAGAAAGTCAAACTGGGGCCAAAATTGAAAAGGAGATGGATAATGGGTGAAGCAAAGGTTGGATTTGGGGTGATTTAGAATTCATTGGGTTGGTTTAGAATAGGTAGTGGTTCATTGGTTCACGTGTTTCAAGCCATTGTGGCTAAGGACCCAATGTAAGTTGTTTTTAAGTTTCATTGCAAAATCTGTCTTTGTAGTTATAAGAAGTTCAAACATGTTTAATTAATTGTATTCAAGTTAGTTTAACTCAGTTTGTTCAATATTGTTAGCTAGTTAAGTAGTTAAATCATTTAAAGTTCAAAACTGTTTGCATAAGGTGTGTTTGGAATTGCTCTTTAATCTGTGTTATAGGTTTGGGCAGTGGGTAACTCTTGTTGTTTTTAGCTTGTCTAGTTCTAGAACACTCATATCTGTCTCAAACTTGAGCCTGCACACTCTCAAAAGTCAAAATGCATCTCAATTTGTCTTAAACTGCAAACTGTTGGAGTTTTTGAGAATCAAAGTCTTGATTTGTGTTTAAAATACATAGATATAGGTTTCAGTAGTCTCACTTCATCATATAACATCAATATCATCTCACAAATTGGTCTCAAAGTTCATAAAAGTCAACTTTTCTCAATGCTTTAAAAGTCAAAAGTGAAAAATCCATTTTGAGGCCAACTGAAGTTGATTTTTCTTGGATTCATTTTAAGCCAAATTAAGTGAAACTTTGGGTTTTTAATCTCTGTTGGTCTAATAATTTATTAGCATTTTTGTATAATTTTGTGAAATTTTTATAAGGCCCAAAATTACTTGTCAAAATGGTTGTAAAGCCCTGCACACACTCTGTTAACGAGTGTGCACAGATTCTTGAAGTCCTTGCACCAAGCTCATCGTGAGCTCATCCAAGTCTCTGGTTTTTAGTTTACAAGCACTTGCCCAGGTCTAGTGTAGGTTCTCATTTTTGGTTTTCATTTTAAGCCTGTTGAGTAGCTTATTCTTGTGCTGCAAAGTAGACCCCTCAACTGTTTTTGCACTTATACTCAAATAAGCCAAATCTTTGTAACTTGTAATAAAAAGGTTTAGGCTTATTGTTTTAAGCTGCATTTGGGTAATTTTAGCATAGTGTAGCCTCTGTTTCAGTTGGGTGGCCTTGGGTGTTCATTTGCTTATTTCAAAGTGCTTATTTCTAAGCACTTTGCTTGGCGCTTTCAATTTCTTGCACACAAGCCTCTGATTTTATATTTTTCCTAGATTCAGCATATTATTTTAGACTTATCTTGAATTTTTCAGATTTTTCCAAACCTCGTTTGCTATTTTTCTCGCATTTAAATCAATTTTAGCACTTTTTAAATAGCTTTTAATCCAATTAATTAAGAAAAGCTTCAAAAAAATAATTTTTCATTTTTCTTAAGTTAAGATAAATACAAAAAGACAAAAAAAAATATTTTTCCAGATTTTTCTTAGTTAAATTTGTATTTTTAAGCAATTTAATTAGTTTTAAATAGTTTTTAATTCCTAGAAAATAGAAAAATAATAAGAAAAATACAAAAATAGTTTTTAAAATTCTATTTTGTTATTTTAGATTTTTCCAAGTCAAAATTTTATTTTTCTAGCTTTATTTCATATTTTCTTGTATTTTAGGCTATTATTAAATAGTTAAAAATAGTTTTAAATTAATAATAATTAAATAAATAGTTTTAAAAATAATTTTATTTTTCTAAATATTTTCTTTTATCATTAGGTTTGTAAAAATGTCATTTTCATATTTTTAGGATTTATATTGCTTTAGTTTTACATTTTCTTTAGTACGTCACGTAGTTTTAAATTCAAGTTTTATAAAAACATAAAATCAAAAACATCATTGTAAAAATAGTGATTGCGTTTATTTAATATTTTTTATCTTTTTAATTTTCGTTAATTTGCATTTAAGCCCTTGTAGTTTATGTACTTTTTCTGTAGTTATAATCATTCAAAACCTCTTTTCCGTTCAAATCTCTCGATCACTATTCGTTGGGTGATCCATTGCATAGCTCGCTGGGACATAACGACCCGGGGAAACCCTATACTCTCCTGATCTTCATTGCATTGGTGTTTAAACTGTTTGAAGTTTCTTACGGTCGGCCATTCACAAGTGGCCGGCTTGTGTGAGAAAACTTGACGGTTTTGCACAATCAAATTTTTGGCGCCGCTGCCGGGGAGCTGTGCTGATTATCTTCCGTTTAGCAGATTAGTAGTTTGAATACTCACTCCTTGTTTATACCATCCATCCATTTATATATATCTACATATTTTCTTATAAAATTTCCAAAAAAAATCCAAAAACATCTCATAACCTATAAAACACAAAAATATTTTTCTTTTGTTTCTCTATATATGTATAACCATAAAACTCAAAAATAATCTTCTTTCCCCATTTTCATAATTCCCTTCCTTGGCTCTGAGATCCCTTAGAGTTAACTCTAGTGCATTCAAGACTCGTTCTTCTAGATCATTGAGTCCTTTCGTGATCTAGCAGAAATTCCTAGGAGACGTTTCGACGCACGCTGCCCAAATAGTCGAACCCGAGATTCGTACTATTTCAAGCAACAATATGGCAGACGAACGAACTATGGCGAAATGCTCCAGGCACCCACCGAGGGTTATGGAGATGCCATCGTTTTACCAGAATCAACTGATCACTTTGAATTGAAGACACATTTGATCCAACTTGTGTCTACGAATCAATTTCGCGGGTTTGATCGAGAAGACCCGTATGCACACATCCGTTGGTTTAACAAGTTGACCGCAACGATCAATTTCAAAGATGTGCCACTAAAAGTAATCAAGTTGATGCTATTTCCATTCTCACTTGAGGGACAAAATTAATTTATGGAAAAGAACCCCCTCGATCCATCGAAACTTGGGAGGATCTTGTTCAAAAGTTTGTAAATTATTTCTTTCCTCCATCAAAGACGACTAATCTTAAAATGAAATTTCGATTTCGTCAAAATTTCGATGAAAACTTTGGAGAGGCATGGGAGAGATTCAAAGATCTCCTCCGGAAATGCCCCCATCATGAATTCACGGAGCTTCAACAAGTCAATATCTTTTACACTGGGTTGAACGGTAACGATCAAGATTCTTTGAACGCGGCCGCGATGCGCAATATCTTGAATCGTAGACCTAAAGATGTGATTGAGATTTGCGAGCATAAATCAAAAGTTCCTATTTCTAAACAAAGTCAATACTCCTAACCTCCTCCTTCTTCATCCAGTAACTCTTCTGAGTTAGCAGCTCCGATAGCCGCTCTAACGGATGCCATCCGTTGTATGATTAAGGATGTTAAGGAAATCAAAAGCGAAATTCATAAGCCGGAACCAATCAAAGCCGTAAACAAGGTGTGTGAAACTTGTAGTGGTCCACACGCGTATTATGATTGTCAAGCAACCGATGCTTCCTTTTACCAAGCTCCCGTAGCTTCTCGTAAACCACAATCAATACCGACCACAAGCTGATCCTCACTACCGTGCACCTAGCGGTATGACACCACCCGGTTTTCCTCCCTGCGGCAAAACCATGGCAATCAAAATCGCTTTGTTCCGAATCAAGGACAAAATTTCAATAACTCTCAAAATTTAAATCAAAACCGGAACAATTTCAACCAACCATATCAAGCTCCTAATCATCAAAGTTATCAACAACCTCCTCAAGCTCCCATGCCAAATGACTTCATGAAAATTACTGAGTCAAACATACGTTCAATGCAGACTCAAATCAATAACATGAGAGTTGAGCTAAGAAAGGAAATTGATACCACATTGTCTCAGCAGACAAATGAGTTGAAGAATATGATGAGCAGTTTCATGAACATGAATATAAACAAAGCTTCGTCATCTTCTGGAGGACAACCAAGCAATACAATTCCTAATCCCAATGCCGAGTTGAAAGCCGTCACCACTCGTAGTGGTAAGACGCACAATGGACCTTCGACTCCAATGCCCCTCCTCCCCTGTAGCATTGAGTCAAGTTACCAAGGATACAACGGACAAGGTGCAATTCTCAAGCCCACGAAGTATCGCACACGTCCCACCTTCGGTAGTCCAAGCTTTTAGTCCAACCCAAGTTCGAAGACAAATTCTGAGCCCCGAAATGACTTCCATCCCGGCTCAAAAGTCTAGTCAACTTCCTTACCCATCAAGAATGAATGATGAGAAGCTCAAAGACAAAAACAAAGAGCAAATGGAAAATTTTTTCCAAATATTCAATGAGCTACACTTTGATATAAGCTTCGTTGATGCGCTCGTTCTAATGCCTAAATTTGCATCCACGCTTAAAGGCTTACTGACCAACAAAGATAAGCTATCTGAGATGGCTAAAACTCCTCTCAATGAGCAATGCTCAGCGGTCCTTCTCAAGAAGCTTCCCAAAACGCTTGAAGACCCTGGCAGATTTCTAATCCCGTGTGATTTCTCGGGGATGGTTCAATGCTGCTTTGGCCGATCTTGGCGCTAGCATTAACCTCATGCCACTCTCTGGTGGAAGAAACTGTCTCTTCCTAAACTTTCATCCACTTGTATGACACTCGAGCTAGCGGATCGTACCATAACTCGTCCACTTGGGATAGCCGAGGATGTCGTGATGAAAGTGGGAAAGTTTCACTTTCCTACTGACTTTGTTGTAGTAGACTTCGATGTAGATCCTAGAGTTCCCCATCTTAGGGAGAGCTTTCTTGAGAACGAGTCGTGCTTCTCGATTGATGTGTTTGTGAAGAGTTGACCATACTGGTTGACAACGAAGAGCTCACGTTAAATATCAACCAGAACTCCAAACCTCTATCCAAACAGAGTGTTGCCACAATTGATCAAAAATCTGGAAGATTCAATGCAACACTCTCAAATTTCACGGTTAAGACGAGTCACCAAAACGGCCGGAGCTAAAAGCTTTGAAAATCACTCCGGTTCAAACAAATGGTTTGAAAGCTGTACGCAGAAGTCAAGAGTGTTCTTGATGATGATGATGATCTAGAATCGGAGACTTCATCGGAAGTGGTGGAAATTGCTAGCTTTAAGAGCACACCACTTGTCCCACCTCCGGAATCATTGTCGCGCATCGAGTTTGTTAACTCTGTGGATGAAACCAAACTCTCTTCAGTTTCATCCGGATTGGATGATGATGTTGATAATCCAATGGGAGACATTCTTCCCATTGAAGAATTGCTCAAAAATGATCCATCATCTTCTAGTCTTATTCCCGACTCTTCCATCCCTTCTCCTCGATGAGGAAGATGACAACTTTTGGAATGAAGTCGATGCCTTTCTTAGTGATGAGTCAATTCCAACAGTAATTGATAATACTTACTTTGATCCAGGGGAGACATCCTTTTCTGGAAAATCGTTGATTGAAGAACCGTTTCCCACCCTCCTCAGGACATCTTATTGACAATCACCATATAAGCTTCAAGTTTAAGCTTAAAAATGTCGAAACTGGTGATTTGCTTCTCTCTGAGGAGGAATGGACTTGCATTCTCATGCACGTCTTTATTCCATTCTTCACAGATGGTGTGGTTGCTCTTTCCCTTTTTCTTTTCGAATGAGGACACCATCTTTGACCCCGGTATCATCCTTTATAGTTTCTACTATTAACAATACCGCGGTTATATCTCGCCGGTGTGGAACTTTCTGATGTTCATATGTTCATTAACATTGTGAACGAAAGTCCTATCGAGATTGGTTTTCCACGTTACTTTCCCCATGAACAAATGAATACGGGGATCGAGTCAAGCTAGCGACTCGGGAATCAAAAACAATAGCATGTCATATGGGTTTTCACCCATTTCTGACTTCTTTCTATCTTTCTACCACCACTAGTTTAGTGGGTTTCCACATGTTGTGTGTATATATATAAGTTTTAAAAAAAAAAAAAAACATAAAAAAAAAAAAAACTTTCAAATAATGGTCGTAGTATTTCCTTTTACGTTTTTGTTTCGCATAACTTGCCGGTACTTTGAATATTGAGGGCAATATTCATTTCTAAGTGTGGGGGGGAATTCTCATGAATTTTATCATATAATTATACCACCCAATTCCCCCATTTTTGGCCAAATTTTTTTTTGGAGTAAGTGTTTTACACTTACTCAACATACGGTTATCAGTCCACCATGTCTAAAAAACAAAAGGATTGGCTAATCCAGGAGCAAACGGCTCTTGTTAAAGATATCTCAAATCCGTTGACGGCTTGCAATTTGCCCAAAATTGTATGGTATTCACCTCACCATATCCTAAAAAGTGAAGAGTTGGCTAGCCCACAAGTTTATGGCTTGTGGTAAAGGCAGTGGAAAACCATAATTGGTAATCGACTCACCAAAGATAATATTGATAATTTATCTAAGAGTTGGCTAGTCCAGAGCAAACGGCTTCTGGTAAAGACAAATCAAATCCGTTGGAAGCTGTGGTTTGCTCAAAATCACATGGTTATCAAGGTACCATGGTTCTTACTTGAAGTGAAACATTTGGCTACTCTATAAGTAATGGCTTTTGGTAAAGAGATTCAAATCCATTAAGTTTTTTCAAAAGATTGCTAGGGACTAGCAATAGTTTAGTGTGGGGGATTGATGAGTGTGTAAGTACTCATCATTTTTGGGTCAATCTGAATCAACAAAACACTTAAAATGCTCGAAATGCATCAAAATATCAAAATATTCCAAAATTGCATTTTATATGTTTTAGATGCAAAATGTTTAAAATCAGATGAAAAATGAGCAAAGTTTGCATAATTGGCGTTTCACCCCCAAGTTTCAAAAATTGTCGAAATAGTCCCCTGAAAGCATAATTTCAAAGTAAAATCACCAAAGGTCCTTTTAAAATCATAAGTTGTCAAAATTAGTCCTTTGGTGAAAAATATCAAAAGTTTTGAGAAATTACAAGTTTGGTCCTCCAAGTTTCAAAATTGGCAAAATTGGTCCTTGGAAATTGGAAAATGTCAAGTTTGGTCCTTATACTATTGGAGCTTGTCACTTTTAGTCCCTTAGAGCAAATTTGCACTGGCAGTATGGTCCTTGAATTTCAGAAAATACACAAAAGGCCCTTGTTTATTTAATCCTTTAAACCCATTTGGCACTTGTCAAATCCCTTGTCACCCCTGCCAACCCTTTGGACCCTTCACAAATTGGACCCCCTTCATAATAATAAGAAGTCAAACCCCACTGGTCAAACCCACCCAACTCGCGCCAAAACACTGTCTTCTTCAACAACCCTTCTGCAACACTTCACCTCCCATCCCCCCTCCTCACTTTCACTCCTCCATGTCCCCCCACCTTCAACTACCCTCCAAGAATCATTTAATGCACCCCTGCCCCTTTCACTCAACCTACAACAAGCTAATATAACTTTTGGCGCCAAAATCTGATTCAATGGCCAAGATCAATTTAGCTAATCCAATGGCCTCAAATTGAAGTGGGAAACAATCAGAGAGAGAGAAGAAGTCATTTTGGGTATAAATAAAGCAAGAAGAAAGAGAAGAAGAGGAGCATTTAGTTTAAATTTAAAATTGTATGTCGTTTTTATGTTTCTGTTTTAAATTAAGTTCTAAACTGTAATCTTTTGTTTCATTGTGTCAAGTTAAGTTATTTAAGTGTATTAAAACTCTTTTCAAGTATCAATTCCAGTTTATGTTCATATTCCAAGTTTCTAGTTCACTGTTGCAATTTTCCATTTTAAACTCTGACAATCAAGCTTCAAATAGCTTCTTTCCACATTCATACAAGCTTATATAAGCTGGTTATAGCTTTTTATAAGCTTAAATTCAAGTTTCTAGCAAGTTTGGAAATTGGTCAAAGAAAGTCAAACTAGGGGCCAAAATTGAAAAGGAGATGGATAATGGGTGAAGCAAAGGTCGGATTTGGGGTGATTTAGAATTCATTGGGTTGGTTTAGAATAGGTAGTGGTTCATTGTCTGTTCCGAAGTGTTTCAAGCCATTGTGGCTAAGGACCCTTTTGTAAGTGATTTTTTAAGTTTCATTGCAAAATCTGTCTTTGTAGTTATAAGAAGTTCAAACATGTTTAATTAATTGTATTCAAGTTAGTTTAACTCGGTTTGTTCAATATTGTTAGCTAGTTAAGTAGTTAAATCATTTAAAGTTCAAAACTGTTTGCATAAGGTGTGTTTGGAATTGCTCTTTAATCTGTGTTATAGGTTTGGGCAAGTGGGTAACTCTTGTTGTTTTAGCTTGTCTAGTTCTAGAACACTCATATCTGCCTCAAACTTGAGCCAACACTCTCAAAAGTCAAAATGCATCTCAATTTGTCTTAAACTGCTAACTGTTGGAGTTTTTGAGGATCAAAGTCTTGATTTGTGTTTAAAATACATAGATATAAGTTGCAGTAGTCTCACTTCATCATATAACATCAATATCATCTCACAAATTGGTCTCAAAGTTCATAAAAGTCAACTTTTCTCAATGCTTTAAAAGTCAAAAGTGAAAAATCCATTTTGAGGCCAACTGAGTTGATTTTTCTTGGATTCATTTTTAAGCCAAATTAAGTGAAACTTTGGGTTTTTAATCTCCTGTTGGTCTAATTTCTTATTAGCATTATTGTATAATTTTGTGAAATTTTTATAAGGCCCAAAATTGCTTGTCAAATGGTTAATGTCACCAGACACACTCAGTGTTAACTGAGTGTGCACAGGATTCTTGCAGTCCTTGCACCAAGCTCATCAGAGCTCATCCAAGTCTGGTTTTTAGTTTACAAGCACTTGCCCAGGTCTAGTGTAGGTTCTCATTTTTGGTTTTCATTTTAAGCCTGTTGAGTAGCTTATTCTTGTGCTGCAAAGTAGACCCCTCAACTGTTTTTGCACTTATACTCAAATAAGCCAAATATTTGTAACTTGTAATCCAGAGGTTTAGGCTTATTGTTTTAAGCTGCATTTGGGTAATTTTAGCATAGTGTAGCCTCTGTTTCAGTTGGGTGGCCTTGGGTGTTCATTTGCTTATTTCAAAGTGCTTATTTCTAAGCACTTTGCTTGGCAGTTTCAATTTCTTGCACACAAGCCTCTGATTTTATATTTTTCCTAGATTCAGCATATTATTTTAGACTTATCTTGAATTTTTCAGATTTTTCCAAACCTGTTTGCTATTTTTCTGCATTTAAATCAATTTTTAGCACTTTTTAAATAGCTTTTAATCCAATTAATTAAGAAAAGCTTCAAAAAAAATAATTTTTCATTTTTCTTAAGTTAAGATAAATACAAAAAGACAAAAAAAAATATTTTTCCAGATTTTTCTTAGTTAAATTTGTATTTTTAAGCAATTTAATTAGTTTTAAATAGTTTTTAATTCCTAGAAAATAGAAAAATAATAAGAAAAATACAAAAATAGTTTTTAAAATTCTATTTTGTTATTTTAGATTTTTCCAAGTCAAAATTTTATTTTTCTAGCTTTATTTCATATTTTCTTGTATTTTAGGCTATTATTAAATAGTTAAAAATAGTTTTAAATTAATAATAATTAAATAAATAGTTTTAAAAATAATTTTATTTTTCTAAATATTTTCTTTTATCATTAGGTTTGTAAAAATGTCATTTTCATATTTTTAGGATTTATATTGCTTTAGTTTCACATTTTCTTTAGTACGCCACGTAGTTTTAAATTCAAGTTTTATAAAAACATAAAATCAAAAACATCATTGTAAAAATAGTGATTGCGCTTTATTTAATATTTTTATCTTTTTAATTTTTGTTAATTTGCATTTAAGCCCTTGTAGTTTATGTACTTTTTCTGTAGTTATAATCATTAAAAACCTCTTTCCGTTCAAAATCTCGATCACTATTCGTTGGGTGATCCATTGCATAGCTCGCTGGGACATAACGACCCGGGGAAACCCTATACTCTCCTGATCTTCATTGCATTGGTGTTTAAACTGTTTGAAGTTTCTTACGGTCGGCCATTCACAAGTGGCCGGCTTGTGTGAGAAAACTTGACGGTTTTGCACCAATCAAATTTTTGAGGGGAGAACGTGGGAATGACAGGTTTTTTATTTGGGTGTTGGGTTTTGTGTTTAGGCGGGAAAAGGTGAGGAAGAAAGAGCGGGGTAGGTTAATGTTTTGGGTATTAGGGTTAAAAGACTTTGGGTTTGGGCTTGATGGACCGGTTTTGTTTATTTTGGTGTTGGGCATGGGAGTATTAGTTAATAACTTGGACTTAGGATTTGTTTTGGACCCATGGTATAGCTTAAGTACTAAACATGTAAAATCTGATTTTTCAGGGACCAAACATGTGATTCTGAAAATGTCCTCCAAGGGTTGGTTTTGTCATACCCCAGTAGACCAAGGGCCATATCTGCCATCTTTGAAAATTCCAAGGACTAAACATGACCATTTTTAAAATCCAGGGATCAAAACTGTAATTTCTCAAACCTTTTGATATTTTTCACCAAAGGGCTAATTTTGACAAGTTATGATTCCAAAAGGGACTCTGGTGACTTTTCTTTAAAAATAAGTGCTCAGGGACTATTTTTGTCAAGATTTGAAAGTCGGGGGACTGAAACTGCCAATTATGCAAACTTAGCTCGATTTTTCATCTGATTTTAAACATTTTGCATCTGAAACATGTAAAATACAATTTTAGGATATTTTCAGTATTTTGATGCATTTCTGAGCATTTTTAAGTGTTTTGCAGTTCAGATTTGACCAAAAATGATGAGTATTTACACACTCATCAATCCCCTACACTAAACTATTGCCAGTCCCTAGCAATCTTTTGAGAAAAACTTAATGGATTTGAATCTCTTTACCCAAAGCCATTACTTCTGGAGTAGCCAAATATTTCATTTCAAGTAAGAACCATGGTACACCGATAACCATGTGATTTTGAGCAAACCACCAGCTTTTAACGGATTTGATTTACTTTACCGTAAGCCGCTTGCTTCGCGACTAGCCAACTCTTAGATAAATTATCAATATTATCTTTGGTGAGCTGATTACCAATTATGGTTTTTCCATTGCCTTTACCACAAGCCATAAACTTGCGGGCTAGCCAACTCTTCACTAATTAAAGATATGGTGAGCTGAATACCATACAATTTTGGGCAAATTGCAAGCCGTCAACGGATTTGATAAATCTTTACCAAGAGCCGTTTGCTCCTGGATTAGTCAATCCTTTTGTTTATTAGACAAGGTGGACTGATAACCATAAGTTGAGTAAGTGCAAAACACTTACTCCAAAAAAAAATTTTGGCCAAAAACGGGGGAATTGGGTGGTATAATTACATGATAAAATTCGTGAGATTATACTCCACCAGTTTCTCACATCTATGAGAGGAGGAAAAAACAGAAAACTCCTCCCATTACAAAGCAACATGTACCTAATCCTTTTGGTTTAGGCACAAGCAGTGGTGGTTCCAAGATTCAACCTAGTCCAACTAGGGAGGAATCTGAACCAATGCCCTATGATTCACCTCTCCCAATAGGTCACACAGTTGGAAGTGTTGAGGCGGAGCAACCAATAGAATTGATGGAAATTTGTACAACATTAGCAGCAAAGTTAAATCTTTGGAACAAGACTTGGCACAACTTAAGGAGCAAAGATGCCAAGGATATTACATCTTTGAAGGAGGAGATTCAGACCTTGAAAGAAGAACTGAAAAGATTGTGCTATCATCTCCATCCTTACCTCATGATGGTGATTCAAGATTTCCAGTATTTGGGTCATTCTCCCAAACAGGAGGAAAAAAGTGTGTGAAGCTAAGGGGAGGAAGCTAGATTTTGGAGATGAAGGTGTTTCTAGTAAAGGTGCAGAGGAAGCTGATACTCATGAAGAGCAACTAGAGAAAGATATCTTCAGTACTGCAACTGCAGACATTACCACTGATCCAATTTCCACTACAGAGCCAAATATTTCCACTGCTGGACATGATATTGCCACTGCAAGTGAAGAAATTGATAAACTGAAGAAAGACAAAGGTAAAGCTGTTATGCAAAGCAAGGAGCAAACAAGAAGAAAGATTTCTAAGAAAGAACAAGTTCAGATTGCTCTTGATAGAGAAGTTGCTAAAAAGATTACTGAAGAACAAGTTGCTGAGAAGAAAAAGCTTGAAGAATTGGAGATTGCAAGCTTTATGGAGGCTAAAAGGTTGGATAGAATGGAAGATCAAATAGAAGATCCACTTTCCACTATTCAACCTACAATATTTAGAGAGAAGACTCCAGAGTTCAGCTATGTTCCTACTGAAGAAGAAATAAAGTTCTTGATTGCACATGATCCAGTAATCAAGAAGAAGGCAATTGACCTTGTAGCTGATAAATCTTTAACTGAGGAACAAAGAACTGCTCAGTTGAGAGATTTTATTCAGATGAAGAATAATCAAGCACTTCAAGATGTGATTAGTTCAAAGTGAAGGGTCAAAAGAAACCAAGGCAACCAACTAAGGCACAAGTTATTGCATACATGAAGACTTATTGTTGCAATGTTGGTGGCTAGAAAAGACATCAATTCAAAGGAATGCCTGATGATAAAGTTGAAAGTATCTGCTACAGAGTTCAAAGACAAGATAAAGATTTCATTCCAATGGACTCTGAAGAAGAAGCAAGAAGGTATCCTAGTTTGAATAGAAAGGCCAAAGACAGTGATTCTCAGACTATTAAGAAGACAAAGTTTGCTGAAGGACAAGAAGTTCCAACTGAGAAGTTCACTGAAGAACAACTGATTGATATGATTGTGATTGAAGAAGAAGATTTTTATCCGTAACCACCGCAAGTCGACATCCTATCATTGATTGGGAAGTATACACTGCTAGCAATTTTGCTCCAACATGGAAGATTACAAGGCTAGGTGGTGAAACTTCATCATTCATTCAATTTGAAGATCTTATCAAAGCTTTTGACAGAGATGATCTTGATACACTATGGAAGTTAGTTCAAGAAAGGTTTGATATTGAAGATCTCAAAGATATGAAGGAGATGCCGTTATGGGTTAATCTTAGAAGGCTCTATGAACCAGATGTTAATGATGATTTCTGGAAATTATCATGTTCATGTCCTGGTACTAAATGGTTCTACTATGATTCATGTGAAGTTCATCATGTTTCTACAGAAAATGGAGTAGATGCATTCATGCTTGCTGAGAATGAATATCCACTCAGAGCTGGAACTCTCACACTGATGTTATGTACTAATATCAGAGTTCATGAAGATAGTGAGAAGGTCAGAGCATTGTTACTAAGGCTTCAAGATCAATGTTCGAGAGCTATTCAGAATTTAAGGAAGAAGTGAAGTGTTTGGTAAGAATTCCCCAAATCCTTGAAGATAATGCAGATTGAAGAAACTTATTGATTTGCATAGAAATCATAAGTTTAGGGGAGGATTGTTGGGAATAATCTGTTACCACTAATAGTTGTGGAAGACACTACTAAGTATTATACTATTAGATAATCGTTAGGAAAATGTGTTTAGATAAGTATAGAAAAGATCTTGTGTATATTCTATATTGTTAGCTTTATTCTTATCTTGTAAAGGACTCCTTGTACTATAAAAGGAGGTCCTAGGTCATTGTCTTAGGTACTGAATTACTCACGTATCATTCACATAAGCTTCAAGGTGTAACCCTAGTGATAAGCAAGATCACTCATATTATTCATTAATAATATTGGAGCTTAGTTTTGTGTTTAGTCTGTGTTTACTTACAATACATCATATAATCCGTCTTCTATGTATTACTAAGTAAATTTCGCGTACTTATTAATATAATACAAAATATCACTGACACAAGGTGTGTGTCTTGATCCATCATGCTCCATTTGAGAACATATTTGCTCCTGAACCTACTTCAGAACCATCTTCATCAGGAGATCCAAACTCTGCTATTTCAGTCCCTCAACAACAACCACACGAGCACCTTAGAAAATAGACACATGACCATCCATTGGACAACATCATTGGGAACCCTTATCGTCCAGTATCCACTTCTAAAAAACTTGCAACTGATGCCTTGTGGTGCTTCTTCAACTCCGTTCTATCTAAGGTCAAACCAAATGACGTCAAAACAGCCATGACTGAAGACAGCTGGTTCAATGCCATCCAAGAAGAAATTCATGAGTTCGATCGACTAGATGTATGGGAATTAGTACCGCCTCCCCGACCGTCTATGATCATTGCTCTTAAATGGATCTTCAAAGTAAAACTTGATGAACATGGTGATGTGCTAAAGAACAAGGCTTGACTGGTTGCGAAAGGATACCACAAGAGGAGGGTATTGACTTTAAGAATCATTTGCTCCAGCCAATCTCTATCATAATCGTAATCTTCTTGGCTAATGCTACTAGTAAGAACATGGTAGTCTATCGATGGATGTAAAGATGCTTTTCTTAATGGAGATCTAAAAGAGGTTGTATACGTCAGCCAGCCTGAAGGTTTTGTAAATCCAGAGCAGCCTACTCATGTCTATCACTTAAAGAAGGCCCTTTACGTGAGACGCTTTATTAAGACTAAAGACCCACTCCTACATGTCATGAAATGTTGATCCCAGTTGAGCAAAACGAAAAACTAGACTTAAGCAATAACCTGCTAAACACTACGCAGAATATAATGCTTAACCTTAAGAAGAAGAACAACATAAATCACTAAACACCTCAATTATATTAATAACGAATACTCTGAATAGTATTAGGGTTTTACAACCTTGAAGTGTATCGACTTTAGATATATCTAACACATGTATATCTAACAATAACCTAGGACCTCCTTTTATAGGCTAAGGAGTCCTTTACAATATACAATACGTAACTACAAGATAAATATATTTTCCATATTTATCTAATACAAAATATTAAACCGACTTATCAACTAGCAGTGGTTACAATACATTAGCAATGGTTACACAATACTACTACTGGGTTTAACTCAGCAGGGTTACTTTCTTCTAGTCTGTGTTTCTTTTGCTCCAGCAGTGGTTCCATACTTAGAGTAATTCCATTCAGTGGAACCTAAAACCCAACAATCCTCCCCTAAACTTGATATTTATCAACAAAAACCTCAAGTTTCTTTTAAAGCCCATGCATTTTGCACTTGGAGGATGTATCCAAACACTTATTAGGATGTAACAGCTTTTCAAATTTTCTCAGCAACCTGTAAGCTTGATAATCAAAGGGTTTCTGCAACTTCAGTTTCTGACTCAGATGTGTAATCCACAGCTTTAGACCTATCAACCATCCTCTTCAGTCTTCGTTGAGGTTTTGCCTTTAGTGCCAAAGAACCTTGTAGATCTGCTATCTTCTCAATTCTTTGAAACAGTTGATCAATCATAGGATTAGTGGGCTTAGTCCTTTGTGGAGCAAGTTTAGCTTCAAGCATTTTCCTGGCAACATTCTTTGACAATGGATAATCCTTATCAATGAACATAAAGAACTTCTCTTTTGTAGTTTGTACAACATGAACTCTGCAAGATTGATACATCATCCAATCAACTACCTCACAGTCTGTCCAAAATTCATCATCTGGGTTAGGCTGGCACAAATTCTTAGTAGAAGTCCACACAAAATTAGCTAATACTCTAGTTGGCCCATGCTTACCATGTCTAAAATCCAATATCTTCCATAATTGCTCTAGATCAACCACTTTCAAACCAGACAACAATTGACCAAAATTATAGTAAGTGCTCTTCCATCCATCAGCTCTTGTAATTTTAATCATTTCTCTCTAATTAGTTGTGATGATCTGCAAATCTTCAATAGAATGAATAGCTCTTATTGGAGTAGGATTAATAGACTCAGGTTTGTCACACTCCAAAAGATATTGTTTCACCCTCTCTTCTTTCTGCATATTATCATCCACTTTCTGCTTCTTAGAACTAGATTCCTCATGAACACCAGCTTTTCTTTTTTGTTTATTCCGTAATCATTCAGCTTCTTTCTCAGATTTCATAGGAAGAAAGTCCTCTTCAATACTTCTTTTACATCTCTTATAAATTTCTTCAACTCTCTCAAATGTACACTTTCTCAAATTCTCACCAATGTGCATGTCCATGTGTCTAATGACTTTCATCATTTGATTCTCATCTTAGTCTTAGTAGGAGGTTTCTTCCTTTTAGCTTGAGTTTTCTCCTATTTTTCTTCTCTCGCCTAAAAACCTTGGAGCTTGTAGCAGATCTAACAGCATCCATTCAAGAGTAGTATATTCAGTTTTTATCTCTGCTCGAAGCTTCAAGGAAAGGTTGTTCATTGTTCCAATCTTCAATCGCCTTAATAGTAGCTAAATTGGCTTCCTCTCTTATTTTCTCTTCGCTGCCTCTTCTTCACTTGTAGTCTTTAGAAAACTCATTATCATATAAAATCGCTTTTGCCTATTCTTGAACTTCAAAAGAGCTCAAGAATGCCTTTCCCCTTCCCAATGTCTAGAACCACTTTAGTTCTATAGTTCACCAATTTTCAAACTCTTACTCAAGGGTTTAGAGCCCGCTGGATTTAGGATGATAGGTACAGGTGCAATAGTAGGTGTGGTTAATGTTTTTCTTGAAGAAATTAAAATTTTCCTTCTTCTTTTAGATTTGGGTGGTGGTGTAACAGGGTTGTAACAATGGTAGCAAAGTGGTTGTAATGGCTATAGGTATATCCAAGTAACAAAGGGTTGGAATTACCTCAGAAGTGGTTGCCACAGTGGTTTAGTTTGAACTAGCAGTGGTTTCAACAACATCAGCAGTGGTTGTTGCCTGCACTACTTCCTCTATCTTTTCTTCAACAGAAACCTTTGAAGATTCAATCTCATCGTTTTTGCCATCTCTATTAGTCACCACATACTCATCTCTATGATCTCCACTCTCCAAATCCAAATTATCATCAAAATTCAAAGCCTCCCCTGAATCTATGCACTCACTCCTCCCGTGTTTGGTTACATCCTCCAAACTCACATCTTTTGAGAAGCTTGCCTTCTTTCCCTGTTTCCTAACTCTCCTTAATGCAAAATCCCGGTCTTCGTTATTCTTTCCAGCCGACACCCTGTGCTTCAAATTCCGATTTGTCTACCCAAAAACACTGCAAGTTCTTGAAGATCGATTATAGTAACCTCCATTTTGGTACACTTAGCCGTCAATTCATTAAATTGTTCAAGAATATCCTCACCACTTTGACCTGTGTAACCTAGTTTGAGAGGTGGATCCTTGGAAAAGTCATTTTGTACATTTTCTGTACGTCCATTCAGTTTCATGTCCCAAACTACCCTCATCACTTCGAGCTGTAACTTTGCTCGAGAGGTGAATCATGGGGTGTAGAAAACATGGCATCGACCTAGTGTGATCATCCATGCACCTGATATAGCCGGTTGGCTAAGGATTCCTCCACCTGTGTTAAGTTCAAGAGAACTCTCCACATTAGGAGTTGCCAGTGGTTGGGTCTTACATATGTTTTCACTTTCCTGGTCAGCACCTAGGCCTGAACCAGTAGTGAAAGCCCTTCCACTCATGTCACCTCCACTTCTAGTGACAGCCTCATTAACTACACCACTAACACCATCCTGAGGTAGCATGGTACCCTTCCTCCTCCTCATAGTAAACAAAATCCTGTGGGTTTCAGAAGGTGAAGTTAAGGGATCAGTAGTGGGTTCAGGTGTGATAGCAGAGGTTGTAGTTGTGATAGCAGGGGTTTCAGCATCAGTGGGTTGGGTAGGTTGTGGTTCAGTTACATCTTCATTCTCAGGAATGTCTGGCAAATTCAGCATATGGGGAAATAATGGGGTAACTCTTCCTGAGAAAGTTGGATTTTGGTGCCTAATGTGTGCAAACACCTTAGGAAGCATATAATGAACCTCATACTTCCTATTATGAGCAATAGGTTCTTCAATCTGACTCTCCACAATCAATTGAACAAACCTAGGATACAATTAATACTTTCCTTTGTCCATAATATTCTTCATAAATCCATCAAAAATCATCCTAGACCAGTTGAATTCCCTCCCTCTAGAAAGACAAATAATGGTAGTTGCAATTTTGGAGGGAAACTCATCAAATCCTGTGGTCTTATTGCTCATACACATCAGCAAAGTGTGAATAAAAATTTTCCACTGAGGTGAAAACATTCCTTTAAGAAATTTAATTTTATCACCCCTTCTTTCATAACCCAGCCTTTCTTAACCTTCAAAAATGTCATCATTAGAAAGATTAACCACTCCAGCAGTATTCTCAAGCTTCAAGACACTGCAAATTACATCCTCATTGACCAAAATCTCATTTTCATCCACAACAGTCTTAAGAACCTCTAACCCATCTCTCTCCTATATCTCAGCATTCCACCAAAATTGATGTACATAAGTTTTAAGAATGTGGATGCTCTTGTGCTTATGAAAGTGGATTGGACTGTGGTTAAGGAAATCAATGATCTCATGGAAGCCATCTGATTGATTGTTCTTGATCAAGTATGCAACTAGGTTATGGGTTTTGGAATACAAAGTTGGCATTGTGATTAGGGATGGGATATGATGTGGGATTGTGAATTAAGCAGTTGGGAATGGTAAGGGTTTGTATAAGGCGCCAATTGGAAGTGATTTAAAGATCAATTAAATGATCCGACAGTGATTTGGGGGAATAAATACGGTTTTACCAAAGTGACAAAACACCATTGTCAGCAAAAGTACTCTTGCAGTGGTTTGAGCACAACTAGCAGTGGTTTGAAATGGTCTGGCAGTGGATAGATCACCAACACTCCAATCTTTTGACTAAGACTGCAGCAACAAAATCTAAGCCAAAAATAGTGATATCATGCATTAGTATGAAGGATTACAAAAGATTCACATTTTTTTTGAACAGCCACAGCAACAACTCCACAAAGCTCCAGAATATACAAAAGCTCCTTTATACCTGCACATCACTAACACAAACCAAACACTTGAAACATTGTTAAGGTTAGCAGTGGTTAGAATAACAATAAGTGGTTTCAAAATTCATACTGGCAGTGGTTAGAACAATACTAAACACCCAGTCAAATGGTCAACTCCAAGTCATTAATCCGTCCACAAAAGTCAAAGACTTCATTTACTCATCAACAACTCACACCTTCCACACATTTACTTATTGATGTCACACTTAACTCTATTAAAGAGTAAATCACCCACATACCACACACATTTCTCACATACAATAAAACCTTCTTACTAAAAACACTTCCAAAACCATCACCATGAGCAAGTCAAACCCTATTTATCTCTCATCAGACACTAACAACTTATCCTCAGACAGTGTTTGGGAAGATTTAGTTGCATCAGGTAGGGTTGACCAGGAAGATGCATCAAGGAAAAGATCTCACACTGTCATGAGCACAAACCCTTCACTAGCTGGACTATCTTCCATTCAACCAAGGCCACAAAATGCCATCAAGAAAGGATCCAGTTCTGAGTTGAGCTCTTTACCAAGCTATGTGTCTCCATATGAAGACACAGATGAAGAAGCTTCTTCCAGAGCAGTGTTTATGCCTTGATGTAGGTTTTACTGACCAGGTTTTAATATTTATAAAGTCTCGTTATACCTATGGTCTACCCTAATGCACTAATGGGCAGTGTACCCGGTCGTGTGTAGTGTAGTATTCGGTAAAACCGAGGTTGTCCCAAGAGCTATGTGTTGGAATTATATAACATGACATTCAAATAAATAACCATAAAACATCAAAGTATTCAAGCGGAAGCGTATAGGATTTATTAATGAACAATTAATTAACATAAAAGAATATGCGTACCTTTTCTTGATTCTAGCCGAACAAGAATCAAATCCACAAACTAGCAATGGAAGAACCCTAATTAGATTTAATTAGGATTATATGATTACCCCTAACGTTTTGTAATTCAATCCAAGAATAATAACAATAGTGTGTTATTACTACGTTCTTGTACACACTAAAACCTAATTAAAGTAATGCTAGTTTTTATCAAACAAAATAACTTGGTTTTGTTGAAAAGATGTGGATCGATCC
>OU343217.1:194429105-194514911 GCA_910596185.1 Chrysanthemum makinoi | reverse complement strand
TTTTTTTTTTTTTTTTTTTTTTTTTTTTTTTTTGGAATTCGAACAACATCTAAAGTCCCGTGTCATTCTTTGAATGACAGCACAAAGACCGTAGATATTATCGAACCGAGGAAAACGCATGACAAAAAGACAATATTTTTGAAGATTTCCGAATTTTCAGATTTTTATGGATTTTGAAGTTTTATAATTTTCTATTTGGTTTTTTTTTTTTTTTTTTTTTTGAATAAATATTTACAAGAGATAGATGAAGATAGACCTTTACTCCTCGTCTTCCTCCTGAAGACGTTTGAGTGTATCTGGTTGAAGGCTTTTCAAGCCAAGACGTGGAAGAATAAACTCAAAACGTTCTCTTGGAAGAGCTTTGGTGAAGATGTCCGCTAACCGATATTCAGACCTCACAAAATATAGTTCCACCACACCTTTTTCCACTTGTTCCCTGATGAAATGATGTCGAATGTCGATATGCTTTGCTCTTGAGTGTTGAACGTTGTTGCATGAGAGAGCAATAGCACTTTTATTATCACAGAACAGAGGGATTTTGTTGAATTCAAAGCCATAGTCAGATAATTGAGATCTCATCCATAAGATTTGAGCACAACAAGATGACATGGCTATGTATTCAGCCTCGGTAGAGGAAATAGAAGTACTCATTTGCTTCTTTGAAGACCAGCTCACAAGCTTATCACCCAA
This sequence comes from Chrysanthemum makinoi, assembly GCA_910596185.1. Taxonomy (NCBI): domain Eukaryota; kingdom Viridiplantae; phylum Streptophyta; class Magnoliopsida; order Asterales; family Asteraceae; genus Chrysanthemum; species Chrysanthemum makinoi. The sequence continues at coordinate 194,514,221 of OU343217.1, read as the reverse complement.
AAACTGAGCACCTCCGGATGTACTTCGACGTGTATCTTGACAACCTGCATGATCAGCATCTGCATAGGCCGTTAGTGACATACGGGTGTCCTTCGGGTACCATAGTCCCATATTGATGGTTCCTTGGAGATACCGAAAGACCCGTTTAACCGCTTCAAGGTGCTTTTTAGTAGGCTTAGCCTGGTATCTAGCACACATGCAAACAGCGAACAAGATGTCGGGTCTACTAGCTGTGAGGTACATCAGGGATCCAATCATACTACGATATTTCGTTTGGTCAATCATGATCCCTGAGTGGTCCTCATCTAGTTTGGTTCGATCAATCATGGGGTGTCAACAGGGTCACTTGAATCAAATCCAAATTTTTTTAAAATCTCTGTTGCATATTTAGATTGATTTATGAAAATGCCTCCGGGACTTTGTGAAATTTGTAATCCCAAGAAAAATGACATTTGTCCCATCATTGACATTTGAAACTTAGAACTCATTTCATTAGAAAAATGATCACATTCCATTGGGTCAGTCGAAGCAAAAATAATATCATCAACATAAATTTGAACATGAGTTAAATGTTTGCCTGACTTCCTGGTGAACAATGTAGGATCAACTGCTCCTTTTCTGAATCCGGTTGATAGAAGAAACTTTGACAGTGTATCATACCATGCCCCTGGAGCTTGCTTTAAACCGTAGAGAGCCTTCTTCAGACGATAACGTGGTAGGATGCTCTTGATTCACAAATCCTTCAGGTTGGCCGCGTAGACGACTTCTTTAAGATCTCGTTCAAATGCCGTCTTCACATCATCGATACACTACCATGTTCTTACTAGCGGCATTAGCCGAAGATTCGTGCTCGATTCGAGCAACAGGAGCAAAAGATTCTTCAAAGTCTATACCCTCCTCTTGACGGTATCCTGTAGCAACTAATCGAGCCTTGTTCTTCAACACATCACCATGCTCATCAAGTTTTACTTTGAAGATCCATTTGAGAGCTATAATCATAGCACAGTCTGGAGCGGGTACTAACTCCCATACATCAAGTCGATCAAACTCATGAATTTCATCTTGCATGGCATTGAAACAGCTGTCTTCATTCATGGCGGTTTTAACATCTTTTGGTTCGATCTTAGAAAGTACGGAGTTGAAGAAACACCATAAGGCATCGGTTGCAAGTTGTTTCCGGGTTGAAGGACGAGAGGGATTTACAATGATGTTGTCTAATGGATGATCGTGAGTCCATTTTCTAAGGTGTTCATGTGGCAGTTGTTGAGGAACTGAGGTAGCTGAGTCGATGTCTCCAAGAAGATGGTTCGATGATGATTCAGAGTAGCAAATATGTTTTCAAATGGAGCATCCTCAGGCGTAGCAAAGGGATTAACTTCATCATTGATGCCAGAAACATTTCCATGATGTACATTTGAAGAATGATGATTTGTTGATGAGATCAAGGATCAGCAGCGGTGCTTCTTGACTTAAAGATATTGAGCTGAGGATTGACTTCATTCACAGGAATATGAGCATCCTCTGGTGCAGGAATCATTACCTCATTAGTGTTTGAATCATACAGTTCATCAAACATAGGATCAAACAATTTCTTTACATCATCTTCGATGGGGTACATATGGAGTTTCTTGAGTAGAGTTTGGAACAAGAGATGAACCAATGGGACTGTTTTGAAGTGCGGGTCCTGAGCTGGATTGTCCAGGAGCCATTTGACCGGTTAGCTCATCAAACGTAACGTGAATGGTTTCCATGATATTTCGGGTTCTTTTGTTATAGATTCGGTATCCCTTTTTGTTTGGTGCGTATCCTACAAATACTCCAATGTCACTTTAGCCCTAGTTTCCAAGTCTTGACCCTCATTAGTTGGATAGCACAATGCACCAAACACACGAAAGAAAGAGAGATTAGGTTTTCTGTTGTGGACAAGTTCATATGGAGTTTTTCCATGTACGTTGTGGATTAGGGAACGATTTTGTGTATAGCATGCAGTGGCGATTGCCTCAGCCCAGAGAAACATTGGAACCTTTGAGTAAATCAACATTGTTCTAGCGGCTTCAACAAGAGTCCGATTTCGTCTTTCAACTACACCGTTCTGTTGAGGAGTTCGTGAAATACTTCTTTGATGACTGATTCCAACGCTTTCATAAAATTCATTAAGTTGTTTGTTGACAAACTCAGTTCCATTGTCTGTTCGACAATTCGGCCGTTTTGTTAAGTCGAACCTGCAGCTGATTGATGAGTTTGATGATGATATCAGGAGTTTCATCCTTTGTCCTTAGAACTTGACCCGGTGAATCTAGAGTAATCATCAACCACAACTAACACATATTTCTTCCCAAAGATATTGTGTACCCTCATTGGTCCACATAAGTCCATATGAATCATTTGAAGGACTTCTGTGACAGAGTTAGTAGGTTTGGGTTTATGGGCATATTTCTTGCTTTTCCCAATTGACATGCTGAACAAAGATGATCCTTTTCATACTTTAGTCTAGGTAAACCTACAACTAGGTCCTTTCTGGAAAGATCGTTGATGGTGCGGAAGTTCAAGTGATTGAGACGACGATGCCATAACCATGACTTTGTTTTTGAAGCCTTTGATAACAAGCAGATGGAGAAGCCTCATCATGTCATCGATAGAGATGGTGTAAGGTTTGACCCACGAGTTCCTTTTAACAGTTCCTTACCATTAAGATCTCTAACAAAGCAGGTATGTTTTCTGAAGGCAACTTCTAGATCGGAGTCACAGAATTGACCAACGAGAACAGTTATGACCAAACCCTTCAACATAGTAGACTCTCGAGATGACACTATCACCAACAACATAATCTCCATAACCCATAATAGCACCGAAATGATCATTACCAAATCTAACAGTACCGATGAACTTGCTCACGAAGTTCATGAGCCGCGACCGGTCTCCAGTCATATGCTTGGAACAGCCTGAGTCCAGGTACCACGGAACGATTTGAACGATCGCAGTTGAACACGACAAAAATGGATAATTGGATAATTAGGATCCCCATGCAAGAATGGGTTCCATTTGGTTAGTAACATGATTTGGAACACCCACATCGAATCGAAACATCCATATCAGAAGTAGAAGCAATGGAATCATTAGGAATAGATGCAATGCTGGTGTCAGTATTTGCCCTATTCAAAGTATGTTTACTTCTTAAGGGAATAGTTCTACCAGTAGGCATCCATTTTCTAGTGGGCATAATCTTAGCAGTTTGAGAACAAAACTGATTTTCTTATGACCAAAAGGTATCCAATAATAACCTATCTTTATAAAAGTTCTTCCTGTGGGTTTCCACGGTTTTCTAACAATCTTTCGTTTTTGCCTTTTTGCCTTATTTGCACGATTATTAGCATTAGCAATTTTAAATGGGCATTTGACAGCATTAGACAAAGCATTCACACCACATTCATGATTAGCAACAGAATTCAAGCATGCAGCATTACAAGGTTTGCAGATAGTATCAGAATTCGAATTAATTACAGACGCTAAGGCTAATACTATAATCAACACGATTCGTTTTATTCAACTCAAGCCTAAAGTTCCTAGATTGGTCTTCTACTCTCTTCCAATGCACATTCTTAGCTTGCAAGGTCCTATCATTCCTTGTATTGTCTTGAGACTTTGACGTGCTCGCTTTAAAGTCACCGATTACTCTGTAGAGGAATGGGAACATTAGTTGGTTGATCTATATTTTGCATTCCTGAACTTGATGTGCAAGGATCTGAAGTACTAGAAGGCACATAGTGTATACTTTAAGACTGTGATTTGAGCTTTTAGCAGGCACACTAAAGTTCACTTTCTTAGCACTAACATATCTGGAATCTGAACTACTTGAAGGCACATTAGTGTTTCCTTTTTTAAGACTGGGCATAGAACGGATTTCCTGCTTGGCACTAGGCATAGAACAGGCATCACGCCTTTGCCTTTTTCACCTAAGGTTAAGGATTTTAGGCATGTGGCAATTACACATTCTAGCAACTCTTGAGATCGTTTGGCCTGGAGGCAAGCAAACCTAATTTCACTATCAAGAGGTTTATTAATGAAATCCTCTTCGACAATCTCACGGAGACATTCTAGACTATCCTTAAGGTGAGCACAGTATTCATGAAAAGCATGTTCATTATTCCTAAGATGAGGAGGAATATATTTAACGTTCACAGTGTATTTGCAATCTAAGGGTGACTTTGAGACAACATTCTTATTGAAAACAAGTGGCAGTTTCCCATTTCCCTGACTTCTAGATTCTCAATTTCCATTTTGTAAAGACGTTATTTTTTCGTTGTTTTGGTCACGGGTGACTTTCATTGAATCATATAACTCTTTAAAATGTCGTTTAACTTTTCATTTTCTTCTAGAAAACTCTCGTTTCCTTTTGTAAGGCATCAACTAAGTTTTGAAGATGAAAAGTTTGAGAATTCTGAGAGTCTAAAGGAGGAGGGATTTGGGAGCCTGTATATTGTTCGTTGACCCTTTAATTGAGAGATTTGGGCTTTCAACTTTCTGATCGTGTTGCAATGAGCTTGAATCGGTTCATCACGTTTGTTAATTTGAAAAACTGCATCAAACTGGAGCATCGACGATGTCTTGATATCTGAAGTTTTAACATTTTCTTTAAGATGTTGATATTTTAGTTGTAAATTAAAATGCTCAACTTCCAGTTTAGAAAAATGTTTAACCAAATTGTTGTGATCATCAAGTTCAATTTTCTCGTTTAGTTCAGAATTAGTTTTTCAAGCTCAATGACACGATCATGGGAGACTTTCAGGGCCACAGATAGTTCATGAAATTTGGAAGCATTAATAGAGCAATTTGAAGCAGTGAAAAAGATATCTTGAGCAACACATTCAGTAATAAGAGTCTCATTTAAGGTATGCAAGTTCTTCCTCTCAATCTCATTATATTTTAGTGCACGCTCATAATCACTAACTTCAACTACCATTGCATCAAATTCCTTTTCCATTTCTTTAATATCTGATTTTGTCCCCTTTTTAAGACTCTCAAAATGATCTTTTAGTTGTTTAAAGAAAGGCATGACCTCAGTTAAATAACATTCTTTCATTTGCTCAAAACCCCTTTTCCTTCAGTTATCCCAGTGGTGTGATCCTTTTCTTACAAGTTTTCTCAAAATCAACAAATAGTTGAAGTATAACATATTGGATAATTAAGGTCTTGCTTTTAGTGGCAATTGTTCTAGGAACTAAATGCATTGGTGTATTTGGAGGATACTCAGCGCTTTAGGCATTTCCTACAAGGGGGATTCTTTTCAACAAGATTTTCAACTTTTGCAATCATATCCTTTTTCCAAGACACTTGTTCAGGGGTCAGCAATGTTTGAGGCTTAAACATGTTCAAGGAAATCCAGTTTTTCTTCTTGTAGTCATGGGGAGTGATAATAATCTTTTTCTCTTTGCATTTCGGGTCATCTAGTTTTTTGTTCATCCTTTCCCTAGTGACTTCATCCGATTTCTTATCTTCCTCAGTGCACTCAACGCAACTAGGTTTCTGCCTAGGCTTAAGAATTTCATTACCATCATAAAGCACCTTATGAGCATTTCTAGCCTTTTTAATTACCTCTGGATTCGGTTCCTCAACAAGGGGAATGCTATGCTTATCGCTAAGACTCTATGTTTAGTGACCATGTGAGCAATCTGAATGGTGTTTCCTTGTATGTACAACTTGTTCTCAAGTTTGTTTTTCAAAGTTTTAAGATTAGAAAAATCTCTCAAGAGTTTTGATTCCTTTGCATTAAATTCTTGCTTAAGCATTTTCACATTTTCTTGAAGTTCTTGTTTTTGTTTAGATGTTTTAGAGAGTTTTTCTTGCAAGGAATTTAATTCTTGTTTCAATACTTCTTCTCTAAACTTACTTTTCTAATTACTGTACTTACTTGGTTATCCATTTCCTGCTCACGAGTGGTCAACTCAAACTTAGCACGTTGTTCATAAATAGCAACACGTTCTTTATAGGCATTTAGTTCGAAATAATGGAATCATCAGGGGCACATGCAAGGTATTCATCAAAACATAGTCATTGTTGACTGCAGAAGATGCATCACTTGGTACAACTTCACTTTCACTTTGTTTCACGTATTGATCATATGGGACAATATTGATATTACCCATATTTTCAATATTTGATTCAATAGTTTCAGTTGATTGTACTTGGTCATGCATCTGGTGCACATCAGCATCATCGTATAGTTTTAATACCTCTGAGATGAGCTTGTCATGGGATGGCCCAGCTAGTGATGAAGAGGAGACCTTGGGAGAAACCATTGGAGAAATGCTAGCCATAAAAATTGTGTGTGCCGTAGGTCCATCATCCACATCGGAGTCGTATGCATCACAGTCAGCGACTTGAAAGGCATTCTGATGATTGTGACCTATCTCCTGAATAGGCTGCTCATCCACATCTGCATCATAGGTCTTGGCATTGCCCTCAGCAAGAAATAGCAATTCCTCTTCATTCAGAGTAGCACCATTGTCCTGAGCTTGAGCAAGCAGCATCTTCTCTCTGAAGTAATCAGCATTCTGTGGGCGCTTTGGAGATGTACAGTTCCTTGCAATGTGTCCCTCTCCACCACAGTTATAACATTTGATGAGCTTAGTTTGACCTTGGTTACCATTCCTTCCTCGATTCTCGTTTCCAACATAACCTCTCCCAGCTCCACCTCGTCCCTGATCATACTGTCTTCCTGTACGGTTGCACCACGATCCTTCCATCTTTAATAGTGGCTTGATTGTGTGGGTTAGATGCGTTCGAGGTTGTTGTTGGTTTGTGGGAGAGTATTCATGTTTTGACCGATGAGAAGAGCTAGTTGATTAATGAAGCTACCCACGTGAGTATCAGTATCAGCTTGTTTGTACATAGGATCAGGAATGAGTTTGTGATTACCATTACCCAAGGGTATGACTTGTGATGCTTTGGTTGTGATTCGATGTTTGAGTAGAAGTCAGTAGAGTCATTAGATGAGCTTGTCTCTCCCTGGTTGGTTTTGAACCGATTGAGAATTAATTTTTCAAACATAGCATGTCTCTCATTCTGAAGGAGGAAGGCATAGAGTTGCTCATAGTTTGTATTCTTCAATCCTTTAGTGAGCTTCACGGCGGTAACAAACTTGTGCCATTCGGGATTCATGTTGTTCACAAATTTTGAGTTCAATTGAATGTTAGGCATAGTCATTCTGATGTTCCTCATGTCATTAACTAACTTATGAAATCTCACATAGTACTCATAGACACTCTCATGTGGTTTCATCTTGAAATGCTCAAATTCGTCATAGAGTTGGGATTCTCTGTCTTCCATAGTTAATTAGACCTGAGAGAAGCATCTTAACATTGTCCCAAACGCCTTAGCATCTGTTATGATTGATCAGCATGTAGATGTCTTTAGGAAGACCTTGAAGAACAATGTTTGAAGCCCTGATATCTGCATCAAATCTCTTTTTATCCTTATCATCAAGCTCATCATACATCTTAGGTCTGTCAATTCCGTACACAGGAGTACCATCTGCATTAGTATCAAGTATGTCTCTAGTCGTCTCAACTCGATATGGTCCTTCATCAATGGATTTGAGAATGTTGACACCATTTTCCTTTCCAAGGCAATACAGTCTAATTCGTTGAGCCCAAGAGTCGTAGTCAGTTATGTCAAGCATGGGTGGACGAGTATCCGAACCACCGCTTGAACATCTTCGGCAACAGTGGAGATAACAGTGGGAACGTTGGTAGACATGTTAAGATTATACGGATTTTATAGCTCTATGATTAAAACGGGAAATGGATTCTTTCACGGGATTTTACTGAATCAAGAGAAAACCGTAAACAATCACTCAAGACTCTAGATGATAAAATACTAAATCGCTAGAAGATAATGCACTAAGTCGCTAGAAATTAGTGCACAGTCTAGAAATTAATGCACTCAGTCGCTAACCCTTAATTCGCTACACCCCTAAGTCGCTAGAGTCCCAAGTCGCTAACAGAAAATACAAGTCGCTAAGTAGTAACTCGCTACGACAAGTCGCTAACCAAAATTTTGGCAGCAATTCGCTACACAAGTCGCTAGAGACACAAGTCGCTAAAGAGCAACTCGCTACTGACCAAGTCGCTACCACAAGTCGCTACCGGTAGTGGAGAATCCACTACTTGTACTTTAACTCGCTAGATCTAACTCGCTAGTTCCAACACTGTAAGTCGCTACAAAAATGTGAAGCAAGTCGCTACAAGAAACTATTCCGTTAGCTAAGTCGCTAGCTTGAAAAACCATATAAACCTCACTTTTCAATCCAAAACAACCCAACCAAGATGATTCAAGCTTACCAAATGAAAACCTAAACACTTTTGATGATTCTAAACATAAAAGTACAACCAAAATCAAAACTTTAACACTAGAAATCAATCAAATGATGCTAAAACCACTAAACTTTTTCAAACTTAAGAACCACCTAAAAACCACTAGAAATCCAAAGATGTGTAAGATATGATCTAACCATGGCTCTTGATACCAATTGTAAGATATAACTTTTCACATACACATCATAACATTAACACAAGGTAGCATATAGATGGAATTCTAGAGAGAGAAAGTTAGAGGTTTAGGGAACTTAGTGAGAGAAAGTGAAAGATATTATTATGAGCTCCAACTCTCTACCTTGGGAGGTAGAGAGTATTTATAGTCTTACATAAAACGCCACACATCGGGCTGTGGATCAGGCATACAGTGGGTAAAGACCCGTCCGTCCTCCACGGTGTTACTTAACTAAATACTACTTATCTTAAAATAACTATGACTACGAGCTTTCTAACGATTACATATACTTGAGGTGACCGACTCTTTAATACCTGGAATTTCTAATTCCTAACATTGTGGTAAAGGCAGTGGAAAATCCATAATTGGTAATCGACTCACCAAAGATAATTCTGATAATTTATCTAAGAGTTGGCTAGTCCAGAGCAAACGGCCTCTGGTAAAGACAAATCAAATCCGGTTTACAACTATGATTTGCTCAAAACCATTTGGTTATCGTTGTACCAAGGTTCTTACTTGAATCAAAACAATTGGCTACTCCGGAAGTGATGGCTTTTGGTAAAGAGTTTTTAAAATCCATTAAAAGTTCTAAATCATTGCTAGGGACTAGCAATATCTCAACAGCGTGGGGATTGATGAGTGTCTAAATACTCATCATTTTTGTACAATCTAAACTGCAAAATCATCCGAAAACACTCAAAAATGCATCAAAATGATGAAAATATCACAAATCAGTGTTTAATGTGTTTTAAATGCAAAAAGATCAAATCGATGAAAAATGTATCAAGTTTGCAAAATGGCAGTTTAGTCCCCAAGTTTTAAAAGTTGTCAAATCTAGTCCCTGGAATTCAAAAATGTGAAGTTTTGTCATTCAAGGTCCCTGAAATATTCTAAGTTGTTAAAAATGGTCCTTGAATGATTCTTTGGTCAAATGGCAGAAAAGGTCCCTGAGCTTTGAAAAATTGCAAAAATAGTCCCTGGATATTTTAAAATGGATTTTATGCAAAAGTTATCCTTGTACTATCAAAGTTTGTCAAGATTGGTCCCTTTGATAATTTGGAAAAGTTCAGTTTTGGTCCTCAAGTTTGCAGAATTACAAAATGGTCCTTATGCTTTATTAATACCAATTGACCCCTTTTTGTATTTAGAATCCCATCCAAAACCAAAAAAAAGAACCCTGCCATATACCACTTGACCCCCTGTCATTACCCATTGTGAACCCCTTTATTAAAAACCACCCAGTCAACAAAGTCAAATCCCAGCTCCAGTTCCTCTCCCTCACAGAAATCGCGCCAAACCAGTGATTCCAAAACCAGTCATGGTTTTCCATGATTTACTCCATCCCCCCTCCTTACCTTGTCCCCTCCACCTCCACTAACACCAAAAATCTTTAATTGACTCAAACCAACCCCATTAATACTAAAACCTGCTCATGAAGAAATTGGCGCCAAATATCCACTTGGACGGATATGATGAATTAGAGAGATCCAATGGCTGGAAATTGATGGGAAACAATCAGAGATGTCATTAGAGTTCAAAAAGTCTATAAAGCAGTGGAGATGCATTGTATCAATATCATCTAGTGTAATTTTAGTTTTTCATTGTCGTTTTTATTATTTTCAAATCTCCAGTGTAATTTAAGTTTTCCTAGCACTTTGTTTATGTTATTTCAAGTATTTGTGAACTATTTTCAGTTTCAATTTCAAGTGTTAAGTTTTAATATCAGTTTATGCAATTTCAAATTTCAAAAATCTCATGTGAATCAAATGTTGTTATAAGGTGTTATCTTGGACTAAATAAGTCACATAAGCTCCTATAAAGCTTATTCAAGCTTTTAGAAACACTTAAAACCAGTTTAGAAGTTAAAACATAAAAATACCAAAAATACCAAATAATTAGTGAAAAAATCAAAAATCATTGGAAATGGTATACACACACCGAGCAGGGTGAATTATGGATGGCCTTGGGTTAGTGGCTTAGTGGTAAGCCTTTAGGATTGGTCTTGATCATTGGTTCTGTGATTGCAGTTGGATACCCATTTGTAAGCTTTTTGATCATTTTTGCATTTCACTTTTGTAGTTGTTCATTAGCTTGAATTTATGTTTCTTAGTGATCATTAGTTATAGTTAAGTGTATTTAAAGATTAAAATCAGTTAGTTGTTCTTTTAAATTTGTAGTTTCTAAAAATATCATTTTGACAGTTAAAATTAAATCATGGTCATTTCTTAGTTTAATGTTGTTATGGTTGTTGTTTAAGGTTTCATTAGTCCTAATAAGTGATACTATGATGTCTGTAATCAGTTTCATGTTTGTAATTTGTGTTTAGCTTTGAAAATCTTCCAATCAGTTTAGTTAAGGTGTGTTTGGTTTTGCTTTGTTAACCAAGTTAAAAGGTGGTCAAGTCAGTGTTATTACTTGTTCAGTGTCACACTTGGTCCAATTAGTTCAAACAAACCATATAAGTCAGTCCTTATTAAAGTAAAAGTCAAAATACCTTTGATCTCTCCTTGTTCATCAAACTGTTGGATTTTAAAGTTTCATGATCAAGGATTTGTGTTTATAAGTTGTTATAATCTCTTAATTTAGTCTTAATATAACCTAATACATCATAATTAATAAGTAAGATCAATCCTAAGTTCAGTTTAGTCAACTTTAGTGATTATCAAAAAGTTAAAAGTTTCATTTAGTCGTTTTTGAATTAAATAGAATAATTTATATAGGATTAAATATTAAGTGTTATGATTTGAGCTTTTGGGATATCTAAATCCAGTTGCTAATCTTAACCCTAGTATTTTTTATATTTTCTGTCTAGCTTATTTAGTAGCTTTTTGCTTAGCTTATTTTGCAACCTATTTTAAAATTGTGTCCTGTGCACAAGTTGACTGGTCATTTTCAAGAGCTTGTAAAAAGCTCTCCAGTGCACCATAGCTTGTGAAATTTGTTTCTTTGGATAGCTAACCAACCCATCTCAAGGTTCCAACTTTAGCTTTTCATTTTGTAGCTTGATATATAGGGTCAAGTGACTTTTGTTTTTGTCCATTTCTCAGCACCAACTGTATCAGCTCTAGCTGATCACAGTTTTACCACCACTTTCATAAGCTCACCATAAGCTCCCTAGTTACCTATAGCTTTTGATCTTTGGCTTTTTGGGAAGCCCACCTAGCCATCTTGTTTGATCAGTGCTTATTTTTGGCTTAGGAGCTTATTTGCTTAGCTTATTTTTCCCTTAAAGTTCCTCACAGATCGTTGTTTGGTAGTTTTAGTTAAAATGCTTACTGCTATATATAGCTTATCAAGATGCTTATTTGTATCTTTTTAGCTTCATTTCAGTAGTTTTAGCTTATTTACATCTTATCTCATCTTTGTTTCCCACTATTTAGCTTATTTGAAGCTTGTTTGAGCTTAAAATTATCAAAATAAGCTAAAAGTCAAAACTGTTAAGATATTAAGTCATTTCTGAGCTTATTAATCATTTTCATAAAAAGTTGTAGTTGTGAAAAGTGCTTATCTTAGTTAGCTTAATAACTTTGTAAAAGAAAAATCAAAAAAAAATGTTTTGCAAAAGGGGTGGAGGCAGGCTCGAACCTGAGACCTCCCAACCTTTGAGAGTGATAGTGTGTACCTGTATAGCCAGTTGCCCTTGGGTCTTTGACTGGTTATCTTCTACACAATTTAATACATAACAACCTTTTGTCTCATATAGCTTATTCGAGTGTTTTAGCTTATTTATAGCTTATTTAGACCAGCTTTTTCATCATTAGTATTTTTCTTTAATTTGTATTAGTATTAAGTATTTTATAAAAAAGTTTCAGATTTTTCCAAATAGTTTTAGTATTTTTAAATATTTAATTAGTGTAAAATAGTAATTAATTCATAATAAAAAATATAAAAGTCTAAAAATATAAATCTTTTTTCTAAAATTTTCTTTTGTCATATAGTACGTAAAAAATTGTTTTTACACTTGTAGGACTTTTATTTCATAAATTTTACGTTTTTGCTTACGCACTCGCGTAATTTTTAGACTTAACGTACGTTTTCATTTTAAATCACGTTTTTAGATAATTTAAGTTTACATTTTAGTTAAAATAGTTTATTTAAGATATTTTGTTTTATAAAATCACAAAAACATCATTGTAAAAATAGTGATAGCGTTTATTTAATATATTTTAACTTTTTAATTTCTTTTAATTTGCATTTAAGTCGCTGTAATTTGTAAATCTTTTCTTTAGGTTTAATTATCAATCAAAATCCTTACTGATCACTATCCTTAGTGATCATTCTATCATCTGATCAAGTGTTTACACACCATTGAGTCTCCGTAGGACATAACGACCCGGGAATTCACTATATTCTCCAGATCTTCATTGCATTGGTGTTTAAACTGTTTGAAGTTTCTTACGGTCGGCCATTCACAAGTGGCCGGCTTGTGTGAGAAAACTTGACGGTTTTGCAACAATCATCCACAAACTAGCAATAGAAGAACCCTAATTAGATTTAATTAGGATTATATAAATTACCCCTTACCGTTTTGTAATTCAATCCAAGAATAATAACAATAGTGTGTTATTAATACGTTCTTGTACACACGTACTAAACCGAATTAAAGTAATGCTAGTTTTTAACAAACAAATAACTTGGTTTGTTGAAAAGATGTGGATCGATCCCCTAGAGGGTTGCTGATCGGTTTGTAGCTTGAAAACACACACAAAACGTTTTTAGGGTTTAGCTAATGAATACAAGAGATACAAAATCAAGACCCCTAGCCTTGTATATATACCCAACTAACTTGGTGAACAACTTGTGTCTTTGTTTCCTTTTTCCTTGGCCGATCGGTGCATCACATCCCCAAGGGATTCCGGAAACTTCCAAACTTTGCAATTTAGTCCTTTTCCAAATACCTTTAACACCCGTTAGTCCATTACATTAATTACTTAACGTTTGTTAGTTATTTCGTTTAATAAATAAATAAATATAACGTTTATATTTAATTACTAACTTTAAATTCTCATACGTAAAGTGTGCAATCCCATAGTCTCGAGTTCGATCCTAACTCAAGTCTACTAATTTATATCCATAAAACCAACACTATGTGTATTGGATTATTACTAAGTCTAGGTGTCACAATAAAGGTTTCGATAAGGAATTAATTATTAAACTACTAAACCAGATAATAGCAAATAAAGGCAAAGGATAAATCAATAGAGGATGGTGGTACTAACCTAGTTATTCCTCCTAGCCAGTTATGTCTACGTCTACTTACTTCCAATTACTTCAGGTGGGGTCAAAGTCGAGAGGACATCATTTGGTCAATTCGCCCTAACCTATCAGCAAAGATGCCACCACAGGAGAAGTCAGGTGTCCCCTCATAAGTCCTGTTTTTCCTGGTCCCCTAAGCTAAGTCATTAAGTACCGCTACATGCTAGATTTATAATAGTGAGTGCCCGGGCGTTAGCAACTTAAACACTCACCCCTTAATTCTTAAGTTCATCCAAACGGTAGGTGATCAGTTGGTCAAATTGCACAAGTAGAAAGGGTCGTCAGTTGGTCATATCTTACCCTTCCCGTCTCAGTCCGCTCACCTAGGGTCAGTTGGTCATATCTCCTAGGCAATTGGCCTCTACCGCCATTCAAAACTACTGAAACAAGGGTAGCTACCAGTAAACTAAGCATGCATACACTTAGAAATAATTATAGGGAAGTAATGTAAACGTAAACAAAACAATTAAGGAATCATAACTAGGCCAGCACCAAGAGGTGCTTAGCCGTTCATATTAACCATACAAATCAATTCAATAATCAAAGGTACGAAATACATGAATCGAAAGTAAAGAAAAGATGAAATGCTAATGCTTATCGTAGGGGAGTGATTTCTCCCTTAGAGACATCTCCGTATACTCCTCTAGACCTGCATTTGGCTTTTTCCCACCTTCTCTGGTTGTTGTGTGTGGAATGGGATGACTAGAAATGCTGTAATTCGTGGGGTATTTATAGGCCAGATCTGGGTTATGGCATAACTAATATAAGAGTTACGCCGTAACCATCAATTCCTTCGTATTTTGTACTAGATCTTCTTGTTATGGCGTAACCTTATTAGTGGTTACGCCGTAGTCTTCAATAAACTTGGTTACGCCGTAGTTGATGGAATAGTTACGGCAAAGTTATCAGCGGCGTGGATCCTCATTTGACCTAATGTAGTTACGTCGTAGCCTTTGGAAAGAGTTATGCCGTAACCTTCTGATGAGTTGGTTTTCTGAGTCACGCTTTAGTTACGGCGTAATGTGAGAGATGAGTTATGCCATAACTTCTTCAAAGTCAGCATACTATGATGAATCTTTTGATATTTCTCCAGTTCCATGTCTCTTTAGCTCCAATTCTCGTAATTTACCTAAAAGTGGAAAACAAGCGTAAATATATACATTACAAGCATTATTAGGGGAAATTGACACTTAATATTCAGGACTATTTGATGTTATCAAATATCCCCCCACTTGAACTCTACTTGCCCTCAAGTAGTCCTTATTAGAAAGATTCCTAAAAATATATCTCCCAAAACCTGGAAAATATAAGTTTACAAATCGATTATGCTAGAATAAAACAAAGCCGAACACCTCACGAAATGGGAACAAAACACTCAAATCTCTCAACTATTCTAAGTGTCAATTTTGGGGTGATCACTCAATCGTACAATCATAGCATGTATTCTATCATAAGCTTGGCGGTTACACAAATCTCCACCACTAGATCTAAGGGCAAAACAATTCTCGAAGGCAATATGGGTAGACACGACAAAGGTTAAGGGGTGACTCGTCATTACTAACATGTCACGGCGAAGCAGACAAAATAAATGATACATGACCAAATCCATGGCCAAGACACCAAAGATTGCTCGCTGCTTCACCTAGACACACTTCATGACTAAAGGGTAGGATAATACATGGGATATATAAATGGTGTAAAATAAAAAACAGGCAGGTAGTCTAAATCTATAACCAAGTCATCACCACTTACCGTCTGCCCAAAGTTCAAGCTTTGAAGTCAAGAAACCGGATCATGAAATACAAGGTAGATGTGTCATTCGAGGACGTCGTGATGGGTACACTACCTTTTCTCCAATTGTTGGCATAATTACCAACTCCAATCTTCAAATGCGACTGAGGTGGCTTCCTTGATACTAAATCTATAAAGCTCATAACATAGTGCTTATAACATCGCACTTTACAATAACATAACAACTCATTTTTTTTTATTTTTTTTTTTTTTCGATTTTTTTCCCATAAACATAACAATAATAACTAAACTTAATATCCCCCCACTTGAGATGAACAATGGGAATTCGGGGGGTCTTCAATGATCTTCAGGAATGTTGTCGATGAAAGCATGATTTCCGAACCTTTCCACTTGAACCTTGAACTTAGGCAAATGATGACTTTCCAATCACAAATAAAGACTACAGGGTAGGCTAAGGTGTATAGGTTTATCGAAATAATATATTGGGTTAACAAAATGAAAGGAATGGCTTAGATGGGTGTATCTAGGGGTGTCTTGCACTAAAGGTGAGTGCAACAAAAGGGTTTCACATGGGGGTCGAGAAGTCGAGGTGACTAATCGATAGACACACAATGGTAGGCTATTTGGGTGATAATCCTATAATATTTCCTTCTAAAACTGAAAAGTCCAAACACATCGAGCTAACTCAACATACCTCGTCTATGGTCTCGAAATGATGCAAAGGCCAAGTTCTAAAGTTTACAAGCTACCGGCACACTCATAATTTGGTGGATTTGGGGTAAAATATTGGAAAAGGACAAGGCTAATCTCACCATAAAATATCAAGGGTTGTATGTGCTCGGCTAAGGTCTAATCTAGTTAGGTTAAGAAAAACATGTCAAAATTTGAAAAATGGCATAATTTTTCAAAATAAACTAGAAAAACGATGGCAAAATAATGTTCAAGAGATAATTCTATTCCTGTCCCCCCCGCCCCCCCCCACTTGAATTGTATAAAGTCCCTTTTTTACTAAGCATTAAATAAAGGTGAAGAGAAAATTAGAATTAGAGCGAGAACTTCCCTGAAATTTGCTCTAAAAAGAAAGAAGGGCCACGAAAAAGAGACGTGCCTTCGTATAAGCATCATGAACAAATTTCAATCCCTGAAATCACACTACCGACAAGCATAATTCTAAAAAGAAAAAATGAAAAATAAAAAACAAACCTAACTCACTTTTGTAGGAATCACGGTTGCATTTAGCATATACAACAAGCCTTTTAAACCACTTGGCGTCCCAAGTGGATGAGTGAAGTCTCGTGAGGGTTTACAGGAAACACACCCATAAAGTTCATTTAAAATACTAATACAAGGTTATTGTGTTTTAAAATGAAAGAATTAAAGCAGAGGAAGGTTACGTCGTAACTCTTTGAGGGAGTTACGCCGTAACTGGCGAAACTTGACATAAGTTGCAAAGCGAGTGGTTATGGCGTAACCACAGAGATGGTATTACGCCGTAATCGGTAATGCGTCTAAGATTCTGCTGCACAGTTGGTTACGGCGTAATCATAAAGATGAGTTACGCCGTAACTATGGTCAGATCAGCAAACTGCAGCAGTAATTACTTCCTCGTTTCCTGCAAAAATGGTTAGAAAACACAAAACCCTACAGAAATGAAAATAAAACAAAAGAAAGGGATAATTTGGGTTGTCTCCTGAAAGAGCACTTTTCTTTATTTACGAGTCTTTAAGTTAGAATCAGAGCCGCGGGGCTTCTATGGGGGCCTATGGACTAGCCCGACTTCCACCACTCGTTGGCACTCATTCATCCATTTGTTAAATCTCTTTTTCCTTGCGGTATTACGGATGCCATCTGTTCCAAATTTTTGTGAAAGCCATTCATCACATGATTTTCGTCGGTCATTATCTTCAGCAATAAGACTACTAGATATACTTATGCTAGATCTTTCACCGTTTATAGTTTTAGTGAGATGATTGTATTTATATTGCTTAACCAATCCCTTATGGATTTTTGAGTTCCCAAATCTTATTTTTTACCAATCTTCTAATGCTAATTCAATATCATGTCGCTCACCCTTGTGAGGGTATATCCATTCATTCGCCTTTCTTTCACATTCATGAAAAAGATTATACGGGGGCCATGCTGTTACTGATTCGTTATCCTTTGTGAATATCGAGTTGCGAAAATGTTTGTTTGGAACTGGAGTTTCCTCAATGCCTTGGACAATCTATCCCTGTTTGTGCTTACAATTATCAACATTCTCTCTACTATCATTAGTAATAGGATTAAAATGCAGAGGGGGATCTAGTGATTGAACATTAACAATATCAACATTATTTGAAATTTTAACTTTTGGTTTTAAATGCTCTTTCATACTAAAAGTTATTCGTTCATTTTCAGTTCCCAAAGAAATTTGTTTTTCAAAAACCTTAATTTGAGCCCTACAATTAGCCAGAAAAGGTCTTCCAAAAATTAAGTTGTAAGCCTCCCGCTTCCCCATGTCAATAACCACAAAATCAGTCGGGAAAAAGAATTTTCCAATTTTTAAAAGCACATTATTCACAATTTCGCTCGGTACAGCTTTAGAGGAATCAACCATTTCGATCATAATTGTTGTTTCTTTTAAATTGGTAAGTTTTATTTTACCAAATAAAGTGGTAGAGATAAGGTTTACCCCGACCCCCAAATCAGCTAATGCGGGAATCGTAATATTACCAATAGTGCATGGAAGAAAAAAAACTTTCCTGGTATTGCTTTGTTTTCTCAGAAGTTGGCAAGGCAGACCTCGGCCTTTTGATTTATCATCCTCTCTTAGATAGTTAGTCCCGCAAAGATCATTTGTGATAGAGGATGTGTACTGTTCCTTCTTTGCTTTATCTTGGGCAAATATGGCTTTGCAGGCAATGGCTTTAGCATTACTCGTTTCAAGGTTTCTAGCCAATTGCCCAATTTGTGTTTCAAGGTTTTTAATCGCAGCATCTTGGTTACGCAGGTTCAAATTGGTGTCCTCCTTCACTTTGACCATCCATTCCTTGAGTTTATCTCCTTTTTTTGTAGATTCTTCGATGTGCTTGTGCATTATTTCTTCAAGGCTAGGTTTAGGAGGATTATTGTTGACTCTTGTGTAGAATCCTGGGGATTTTTCTTGATATCTGGGCCCGTTATTGTTGTAATTGTTGAAAGGGTTCTCTCTTCCATATTTAACTTCTCCGATCCTTTTAACATCCTCGTTGGAGGAACATTCTTTAGTAGGTTGAGTTCCATTTTGCTCAACTTGAATGGAATGCACATTTTCCTTAAGCTTCTTCATGTCTCTTCCTAGACTCTCTAATTTGTTGTTTATTGCAGCAAGACCTTCCATATCTCCATTCTTACTTCGGTTGCTCCCTCCATTGTGCCATTTGTGAGAGTGGTCTGCCATCCTTTGAATAGTTTCAAAAGCCAAAGTGGGTGTCATACCAGGAATCGTTCCCTGAAAATCGACCATTTGTCTTGAGGAGATGTTCAGACCTTTGTAGAAGACGTTCACCTTTTGTTGGCTGTTGAGGTCATGAGTAGGGCATTTGTATAATAATTCGTTATACCTTTCCCAATCTTGGTATAACGTTTCATCACCCTCTTGCTTGAAGTTATGGATTTCTTCTAGTTGCTTAGACATCTTTGATAGAGGACAATATCTCTGAATAAAACACTTTTTTAGGATAGGCCAGGTGTTGACAGTCCCTGCAGGTAACTGATCAACCCATCTTTTAGCAGCTCCCGTAAGAGAAATAGGGAATACTCGTAACATGATAGCATCGTGTGAGACACTTGGAATTTTAAATAGGCTGACAATGTACTCGACGTTGTCTATATGTTCATGGGCATCATCGGTGATGCTTCCAGAGAAGGGATTTTCACGTAATTTCCTCATGAAATGAGGTTTGATTTCGAATTGAGCATCTTCTGCGATAGCCGGCCTAACAATTCCTGGTCCTTGTTCTTCCCTTGTTAATGCTAAATATTCCTCAAGAGTGAGGTCATCGATGTTAACAACTTCCATGGTACCTGAAAACTTGAATAATGATCGTGAGAATAATAGAAAAGTTTAAAACGATATGAAAGACTTAATATTAATCATAAAATAACTCCCCGGCAGCGGCGCCAAAAACTTGATGCAGGTTTTACTAACCAGGTTTTAAAATTTATAAAGTCTCGCTATACCTATAGTCTACCCTAATGCACTAACGGGCAGTGTACCCGGTCGTGTGTAGTGTAGTATTCGGTAATCCCGATGTCATCCCAAGAGCTATGTGTGATTATTACTAAGTCTAGGTGTCACAATAAAGGTTTAGATAAGGAATTAATTATTAAACTACTAAAGCATATAATAGCAAATAAAGGCAAAGGATAAATCACTAGAGGATAGTGGTGCTAACCTAGTTATTCCTCCTAGCTAGTTATGTCTACTTCTACTTACTTCCAATTACTTCTGGTGGGGTCAAAGTCGAGAGGACAGCATTTGGTCAATTCGCCTTAACTTATCAGCAAAGATGCCACCACAGGAGAATTCAGGTGTCCCCTCATAAGTTCTGTTGTTCCTGGTCCCCTAAGCCAAGTCATTAAGTACCGCTACATGCTAGATTTATAATAGTGAGTGCCCGGGCGTTAGAAAATTAAACACTCACCCCCTAATTCTTAAGTTCATCCAAACGGTAGGTGATCTGTTGGTCAAATCGCATAAGTAGAAAGGGTCGTCAGTTGGTCATATATTTCCCTTCCTGTCTCAGTCCACTCACCTAGGGTCAGTTGGTCATATCTCCTAGGCAATTGGCCTCTACCGCCATTCAAAACTACCGAAACAAGGGTAGCTACCAATAAACTAAGCATGCATACACTTAGAAATAATTATACGG
Source organism: Chrysanthemum makinoi (assembly GCA_910596185.1). Taxonomy (NCBI): domain Eukaryota; kingdom Viridiplantae; phylum Streptophyta; class Magnoliopsida; order Asterales; family Asteraceae; genus Chrysanthemum; species Chrysanthemum makinoi. Next base: position 194,493,774 of record OU343217.1, on the reverse strand, counting down.
AAGTAATGTAAACGCAAACAAAACAATTAAGGAATCATAACTAGGCCAGCACCAAGAGGTGCTTAGCTGCTCATATTAACCATACAAATCAATTCAATATTCAAAGGTACGAAATACATGAATAGAAAGTAAAGAAAAGATAAAATGCTAATGCTTATCGTAGGGGAGTGATTTCTCCTTTGGAGACAACTCCGTATGCTCCTCTAGACCTGCCTTTAGCTTTTTCCCACGTTCTCTAGTTGTTGTATGTGGAATGGGATGATTAGAAATGCTGGAATTCATGGGGTATTTATAGGCCAGATTTGGGTTACGGCGTAAGTAATATAAGAGTTACGCCGTAACCATCAATTCCTTCGTATTTTGCACTAGATCTGCTAGTTACGGCGCAACCTTATTAGTAGTTACGCCGTAGTCTTCAATAAACTTGGTTATGCCATAGTTGATGGAATAGTTACGACGTAGTTATCAGCGGCGTGGATCCTCATTTGACCTAATGTAGTTACGTCATAGCCTTTGGAAAGAGTTACGCCGTAACCTTCTGATGAGTTGGTTTTCTGAGTCCCGCTTTAGTTACGGCGTAATGTGAGAGATGAGTTATGCCGTAACTTCTTCAAAGTCAGCATACTATGATGAATCTTTTGATATTTCTCCAGTTCTGCGTCTCTTTAGCTCCAATGCTCGTAATTTACCTGAAAGTGGAAAACAAGGGAAAACAAGCGTAAATCCATATAAATGATATAAATTACAAGCATTATTGGGGGAAATTGACACTTAATATTCAGGAATATTTGATGTTATCATGCCTCCCCTTGCATCAATACCACCACCATAACCTCTAACAGCTACACCTTTGCAAGTAATCCTTCCACCACCAGTTGGTCTATCTTCTTCATCACCTCCCATAAGAGAGAGAGTGATTGGACTTGCATGCCCCAAAGTGTGGCATGTTATTGGAGGACCAAGAGTTCAGAAGGAGATGCTAGAGTGGGCCATTGCAAAGAAGCCGTAGGTGGATGTTGTGAAGCTTTAGTCCTTAGATGGTTGTTTTAGGATGTTGTCTTTCAATGTACCCTGCTGGTAGTCAGTATTCCATGGTTGTAATTTATGCATCTTTGTATGCAGTTCTTATCTATGAATAATATCACCATGTTTGTCTTTTAATTCCATTGCATCATACTGGTTGTGATTTATTTCTTTGATCTGCAAAACAGTTAGTGGAAACACAAAGAAACAAGCAGTGGATAGAAAAAAACAAGCAATACTTAAGATCAACTAATAACAGTACAAAAATTTTACAAACTTTTACAAAACAAATTTGAGATTTTGAGATTTATCATTCCAATACTGATTACAAGGTACTGAAACCTCCCCACATCAAAAGCTTTAGTGAGAAGATCAGTAACATTAAAATCAGTATGGATCTTTACCATTTGAATTAATCTTTTCTCATTACAATCTCTAATAAAATGATGCCTTATCTCAATATGTTTAGTTCTAGAATGCAAAACAGGATTTTTGATTATGCATATTGTGCTGTTATTATCAATGTAAATCTTAGTATGCATAAAATTTTACCCAAAGTCCAACAATTGATTCTGAATCCAAAGCACTTGACCACAACAACTAGCATCAGCCACATACTCAGCTTCAGTGGTGGAATTTGGCACAATTGTTTGCTTTTTACACTGCCATGAGATTAGCCTGCTTCCCAAAAACTGACATCCTCCAGTCGTAGACTTCCTATCCAAACTAGCTCCAACATAATTACTGTCTGTATAGGCCACCACATCAAATGCTGAATCTTTAGAATACCAAACGCCTAATTTAGGATGACCCTTAAGATATCAAAAGATTCTCTTCAGAGCATTCATGTGTGATATGTTTGGTGTGACTTGAAATCTTGCACACACACATACTGAGAACATAATATCTTGTCTAGATGAAGTGAGATATATCAAAGATCCAATCATGGATCTATACAGCTTCAAATCAACTTTGGGACTTCCATCATCTGGTAGCAGTGGTTTCTGAGTCTCCATAGGTGTACTTGCACTCTTTACATCCTGAAATCCAAACTTCTTCAAAACATCTGCTACATACTTGTCTTGACTAACTGTAACACCCCCAATTTCGTGATACGCAGCGGAATTCAAGCTGGGTGTTACTTCATGGCACAACAGTTATATCAATAGAAAACGAACCCTTATTGAGTCGTTTTAAAAGATTTATCATTCGATTTATATAAATATCAGAGTTTAAAAAATTAGATCCCAGTGGTTTTACAGTTTATTAAATAAATTTTCGAATGATAATATAGCCATCTTGAGTATCTGTGCCCTTCCGTGCCATCCTCGTAAATTATGAACCTGAGATAAACATGCTAAAAAGTGTCAACACAAAAGTTGGTGAGTTCATAGAGTTTATGATTAAAACAATTGAGTTCAATAGTTTAGAGTTTGAGCGATTATTGTAATAAATACACATATTGATAAAATAAGTAGTGGGTTACGTTGTTATGAACCCATAGTCGTTTGTTTGCCCTAAACGGGTCAAAATTTGGTTGAATGCATAGAGTTTGTATTCAAATCAGTTGAACACAAGTTTCAAGGTTGGGCCATGTTCTGGCACCCATAAATTAAGTAGTTGCAGCATTTGTATCATTGCAACATAGTATATATTGCCTTAAGTCTCATGAACGCAAACCTTAATAAGAACGCGTCATAATAATGACGTAAGTTACAAACATCATAATAATGATGTGAGCAACAATGCCCTCTGGTAGGAGTTTGCCATTTTCCTAGTATTCTCAAATAAAGTGCATTTGGTTACCTATCCGGCTAACACAAATGGGGCGTCAACTGCCAATAGATCTATTCACTATATTCGCGTTCGCTCGCAAGTGATTAATGGTTCATGATATGAGGGACTTTTAGTGGCAACAGTAAATAACTTAAGCAATAGCAATCAGGATCGCATACAGATAGTACTTGTGTTCAGGTTTGTAGCAAAACGTATAAAGTGTGAATATGAACTCATAGTAGTATGTAAAAGCTTTAGAGTACTTGTGAAAGTAAAAATGAGTAGTTAAGCATGTATCTCCCCCAAAATAGTTAAAAAACAAGTAAAGGTAGGAACCATGAACTCACAGTAATATGTAAAAGTTTTTAGAGTACTTATAAAAGTGAAAGCAATTAGTTGAGCACGTATCTCCCCCAAAGCATTAATAAACAAGTATAAAAACGGGGCTACGAACTCACGATAATTTGTAAAAGTTTTGAGTACTAGTAAAAGTAAATGAAAATAATTGAGCATGTATCTCCCCAAAAAATAATTTAAAACGTATAAAAGTAGGGGCTACGAACTCACAGTAATATGAAAAAGTTTAAAATAAATGTAAAAATATGAAGCAATATTTGAGCATGTATCTCCCCCAAAACGTTCAAAATAAGGAAAAGAGGGGCTATGACTCACCTCGATGTTACAGTACTCTGGATGGAAAACAAATTAAGTAAAGTTGATAAACTGCTCCGACTCGTGACCTGAGTTAGTATGTCATGTTTTTAGTATTCGAATTTAAGTTTATGTGATAACGATGCTTTATCGTTAGTTAGGTAACATGAAGTCTCTTAAAAAATTAGCAATACTTATCTTTCTTATTTTTATGGCTCGGATGATGGATATTAATTTATCGAATCCCAAGTTGTTAAATATTTTATGTTTCCAAAATGCTATAATTTACAGTTTTTACCCTTGCACTTTCAAAAATGACACTTTAAACCCTCAACTATGGGTTATTGACAAAATCAGCCCTTGTATAATTAACTTCACTTGAATTACATTTTTAGTCCAAGAAAAACTTTATCTTACAAAAATTACAATTTTTATGCTTGAAATTTTATAAGAAAAATTTATTAGTTTTTGGCCTAAATGGATAAAAGTGCGGGTGAATAAAAGCGAGGCCTTAAAATTTTTTTACTACGTTCTTGATCCCTTTAAGAGTTTGTCCGGTGGTCTTTCTAATGGTTCAAACTAGAAGTCTTAAGCTCTTACGGTTTGGTCGCAATGATTTCTCAAAGTAGGGAGTTTAGGTGCCTTTTGTTGGTGTTGGGCGATAACAGGGCCAAACGAGGACAGATTTTACACGAGGCAAGCTAGTGTTTTTACAACGCATTTGCCCCTTTAAACACTTTGCTGTAAGCTCTTCTAAATGGTATAGGTCTCATGTCCTAGTCGTCTTTGATTAGAAAGATACAAGTCCACGAACATGACCACTTGGTCATGACGCGCTTTAAAGAAACTTCATTTTTGATCCATTAACTTTTACGGTGTAATCTAGGGACATCATAATAGATAATTAACTCATTTTAAGTCATTATCCAATATTCTATAACTCCTACGACTCAAATTTTGAAAAATGCATGCAAGGTCTTTTTATGAAAAGTTCACGAGTCACCTACTTTTTGGTTGATTATAAAAGAGACTATAAGTTCTTTTAAAGACGTTATTGGGGCTTTAAAATCCTTGCAGCGAGCTCTTTAAAATGGTGTAACTCTCATACTTAACAACCCTTTATCTAACGAGATATCAATTATGGAAAAGGGCTACTTAGGCCAATCTTGCCAAATTGCAATTCTCGTTTTTAAACCATAAAACTTTATATATTTTGCAAGCAACCTTGTGAAATGTTGTTTTACTCATTTCTAATGTTTCTAAGATAGTTCATAATCAAATTTATCAAAAATCCCGAGTTTTCCCCACAACCTGTTATAAAATACTTTTGGTGTTTAGGACTTTTAGCCATAATGAAGGGCTGTTTTTAAGCATGGCGACTAGGCTTTTCAACCGGGTTATGGGGGCGTTCTAGAGTGTCCTAGGTTTTGTTTACAACGGTACTTTGGTTGACCTTAATACTTTTGACATGATGTAAATAAATAGGGCGCAAGTAGGGGGGTGTTGGGCTGTTTTTGTAACTTATACATAACAGCTGTTGGGATTTTTATTAAATTCTGGCTTCGTTATGCGTTTTCTAGACCCGTGCTCCTGTGTTTTTGAAGAAAACGTCGTTCCGGACAACTTTCGTGCTTTAACTTTTTCATGAAATGGACCATAAATGCCTCGTTTCGCGTGCCCGACCGTTCTGTCCACAGAAAGTTTCGAACAGATTTTTGGCAACTTCTTTAGACCATAACTTTTGACTCGTGTACTCGTTTTAAGTGATTCAAATTGCGACGTTTTCCTTATAAAATCCTTTTTAACAGTATGCAATTGATATTTAAAAGTTAAAACGAAATAGGATGAGTTTAAAAGACTTACATGCTTGGGATTTTGACAAGAACCAGAAAAGAGAATAGATTGGCTTTTAAATGGAACAAGACTCTTCCATCCTTCTAGGTTTTCCTATGCTCTTACTTGGCTGCTACAAGACTTCAAGATCAGTGAGTGAATGAGTGTGTGATGGTTGGTGGTTTATGAATGAGGTGTGAAGAAAATGAAGAGTATGTAGTTGATATATATAGAGCAAAAGAGTTATGGTTATTTAAACCTTCTAGTCATCATGTTTAGGGAATGTGAGACAAGGTGAGGTGTTCATAAATGTTTGAGAGGTGATAAGTGGAGAAGGTGAGGATGGCATGATGTGTTAGGGCCTCAACCAAGCACTACATACAAGGGTGAGAACATGGTGATGTGGTGTATTGAAGATTGTGTGGTGCTTGTGATGGTGATGAGGATGGCGTAGGGTGCCTGTTTTCCAGCCATGAGTAGTGCCTCAAATTTTGACCATGGTAAACTCTTATAGTAAAAGAGATGATGTGTATCTCTAATGTGCATGTAACTAGGTTGTTGTTAAGATATTTACATGTAGTACTTAGGTAACTAAATAGTAACTAGCTAGTTCATTTTTAACCATGGTAATTAAAGGGGGGCGTTAGGCTTGAAGGGTAGTACTTAGGGCTTTTTAGGTTGTACCTATTGTATAAATGGTGTAAGTACTAGTTAAGCTTGCTAATTTATTTTAGGTAAAATCTAGTTTAGGTTAATTTAGATGTAATAAATAAAAGTAAAGGCTTAAGTTTGGTGCATTATTGTTTGTACATTAGCATTGTTTTGTTATACATACTATAAAGAAAATATATTTTTAAGGCTTGTGCATTATAGGGTTGTACCTTGTGCTTAAAAATAGGTACATTGAGGTTTAAAATATAATTTATATAAGTATTAAGCTTGTATGCATTAAAGACTTGTACATGTGCTTGAAAGACTTGTACATTAATATTTTGAAAATATATCATGTACATAAAATCATAGAGTTGTATATTAGGGCTTGTAACGGAAATTAAAGTATAGCTAGGTTCCGTGCTTTAATGACTTGTACTCTAGGTATAAAATGTTGTACTTTAGTAATTATGATTTTGTTGTGTAAAATCATAGTTAAAATAAATTAGGGCTTCGTGAAAACTCTAATAAATGGCTAACATTTTGTTCGAAAGTTTAATAATTGTACGTTAACGAAATAACGTAAAGTGGTAAATAAACGTTGAAAACCTTTATAGTTTTTTATATATAAAGATGTTTATGTTTATTAAAGATGTGAGGTTCATCACATTGGCTAGTTGTTGTGATCAAATAAATGGATATCGTTTCTTAAAAAAAATGGACGTAGAAAATGGATAAGTATTCTTTCGTTAGAATATTATATTAGTTTAATACGAGGTGAAATTTACCGGTGGTTACAGTCTCACCCCCTTAAATTGAATCTCGTCCCGAGATTCAGTGCATGTTAAATGTTGAAGTAATAAGGATGAAATGTGGTTTCACTTTAGAATTTATTGTTTTTACATGTGAATAACATTATTCCGAAGGTCATATAAACTTAAGAAAATTTTATTTTGAATGAAGATTGTTATTAATTTTTGAAGATTTCATTGAAAACTTTCTTAAATAATGAAGATTTCGGATGAGAATTTGATGATTGTAGGGAAAGTTGCTGAACTTTAGCTTTTGTAGATTATGAATGAGTTTGTGATCTTCGAGTTCATACTCATGTCGTTTCAGATACAAATAAGCCCACTCATTTATAATCCATCACTTACATAGAGAGGCGTCCCAAACAATGTAAATAAAGGAATATAAACTTATGGTTCGGCGATTTATAATTTCTTTATTTAAATAAAAAGGCGTCCCAATCCATTCAAATAAAGACATTGTAAATCATCCTACTTAAGAATTTCTGACTCGACGTTCGTAGTTAACTAATGAGTTACAAGGAAATTTGGGTGTTCTGGGAGTACGAAAGGAGTGTTTACACTCATCTTTTAGAGACGAGAGTAAGATAATCAAGGATAGTTGCCATAATACTCAAAATAGTTGGTGAGTATATGTATTTAATGTAAATAAGATAAGTAGGAGAGACCATTGTAATTGGTTACAACGTCTTGAGAAGGTTTCATAAATTTGAAAAATATAAAAGTAGGCAGATGCTCGGGGAAATGTGATTAAGTCATAATGCCTTAGAATAGGCATATGCAGGTATGTTTATTTTGTATAAAGTGATCAGAAGTATATATCAGTTTACTAAAGTGTTTGTGTAGCATAAACCGTCTAGCAGTCATAATTACCGGAGGATGGAAGGCATGGAGAGGGAAAAGGCTATAAAAATGTTTTTGTGAAAAAATAGTTATAGTTTAGGTCTCAATTAGACCCGTTTCTCTATAACTGAGGCTCTGATACCAATCTGTAACACCCCCAATTTCGTGATACGCAGTGGAATTCAAGTTGGGTGTTACTTCATGGCACAATGGTTATATCAATAGAAAACGAACCCTTATTGAGTCGTTTTAAAAGATTTATCATTGGATTTATATAAATATCAGAGTTTACAAAATTAGGTCCCAGTGGTTTTACAGTTTATTAAATAAATTTTCGAATGATAATATAGCCTTCTTGAGTATCTGTGCCCTTCCGTGTCATCCTCGTAAATTATGAACCTGAGATAAACATGCTAAAAAGTGTCAACACAAAGGTTGGTGAGTTCATAGAGTTTATGATTAAAACAGTTGAGTTCAATAGTTTAGAGTTTGAGCGATTATAGTAATAAATACAAATATTGATAAAATAAGTAGTGGGTTACGTTGTTATGCACCCATAGTCGTTTGTTTGCCCTAAACGGATCAAAATTTGATTGAATCCATAGAGTTTGTATGCAAATCAGTTGAACACAAGTTTCAAGGTTGGGCCACGTTGTTGCACCCATAAATTCAGTAGTTGCAGCATTTGTATCATTGCAACATAGTATATATAGCTTTAAGTCTCATGAACGCAAACCTTAACAAGAACGCGTCATAATAATGATGTAAGTTAAAAACATCATAATAATGATGTGAGCAACAATGCCCTCTGGTAGGAGTTTGCCATTTTCCTAGTATTCTCAAATAAAGTGCATTTGGTTACCTATCCGGCTAACACAAATGGGGCATCAACTGCCAATAGATCTATTCACTATATTCGCGTTCACTCGCAAGTGATTAATGGTTCATGATATGAGGGACTTTTAGTGGCAACAGTAAATAACTTAAGCAATAGCAATCAGGATCGCATACAGATAGAACTTGTGTTCAGGTTTGTAGCAAAACGTTTAAAGTGTGAATATGAACTCATAGTAGTATGCAAAAGCTTTAGAGTACTTGTGAAAGTAAAAATGATTAGTTAAGCATGTATCTCCCCCAAAATAGTTAAAAAAACAAGTAAAGGTAGGGGCCATGAACTCACAGTAATATGTAAAAAATTTTAGAGTACTTATAAAAGTGAAAGCAATTAGTTGAGCATGTATCTCCCCCAAAGCATTAATAAACAAGTATAAAAACGGAGCTACGAACTCACGATAATTTGTAAAAGTTTTGAGTACTAGTAAAAGTAAATGAAAATAGTTGAGCATGTATCTCCCCCAAAAATAATTCAAAACGTATAAAAGTAGGGGCTACGAACTCACAGTAATATGAAAAAGTTTAAAATAAATGTAAAAATATGAAACAATATTTGAGCATGTATCTCCCCCAAAACGTTCAAAATAAGGAAAAGAAGGGCTATGACTCACCTCGATGTTACAGTAGTCTGGATGGAAAACAAATTAAGTAAAGTTGATAAACTGCTCCTACTCGTGACCTGAGTTAGTATGTCATGTTTTTAGTATTCGAATTCAAGTTTATGTGATAATGATGCTTTATCGTTAGTTAGGTAACATGAAGTCTCTTAAAAAATTAGCAATACTTATCTTTCTTATTTTTATGGCTCGGATGATGGATATTAATTTATCGAATCCCAAGTTGTTAAATATTTTATGTTTCCAAAATGCTATAATTTACAGTTTTTACCCTTGCACTTTCAAAAATGACACTTTAAACCCTCAACTATGGGTTATTGACAAAATCAGCCCTTGTATAATTAACTTCACTTGAATTACATTTTTAGTCCAAGAAAACCATTATCTTACAAAAATTACAATTTTCATGCTTGAAATTTTATAAGAAAAATTTACTAGTTTTTGGCCTAAATGGATAAAAGTGCGGGTGAATAAAAGCGAGGCCTTAAAATGTGACAACTCGTAACTTCAGCTCGTTTTGCAAACTTTGAAAAATTCACTATTCATCATTTATCGTAAACTAGGTTTACGAGTATCAAATTCGCGTAACCTTAGTGGTTTAGCTGCGAATTCATGAACATTTAATCAAGGACATTTCATATAGACTAGATTTAGTCTACATATCATCAATAACATCATTTCATATCGGTTCATGCATGGATTTGTATTTTTCAATTAAACGTTTATTTTCCTATTAAATAAACGCTATCGCGTAAACATTTATTTTGAATATTGATCCGACACTTCCAAAAATTATCCTAATATATTTTTATACTCATTTTAAGACTATAAAAATTATATTATTAGTTTACCCAGTGTTTTAAATTTATTTTGTATATAAATTGTTATATTTATTTAATCACGACCGTTTTCTTAAAAACTACACGATAATTATTATTTCACTCAAATTTTGCAAGAAATGTATTTTTATAATTTTTATGACATCAATATATTTTATTTTGTTCCATTAAAATTTACTTTTAGCTAACGCTACCCTAAATGCTTAAATAAATATACAATTTATTAACTATCCTTAAATAATCATACACTTTACTACACATCTATACATAAAAAAAAATAATAAATATAAACACTAACACAAACGCACCCTTGTCGACACAAGGGATGAGTCACTCTATATTTGCACTAAATATCTTCTTATATAACATATATATTCATATTATACTACATATTTACACATACAACTTAAAATCACAAAGTGTAAAAGCAAAATCTCTCTTCCTCTCGTCACCATTGAACCGGCCAACCATGAGGATCAAGAGGAGATCATCAAAAATTTTCAAGACAAGTTTATTACACTCTAGTTACACTTTTAGTTAAGGTTTTGAAATAAAAACCTAGGGTGTTTAGGATTAACCTTTGTTCATTTAACCTCATCAAGTAACTAGTAAGCATTTCATGTCCATTTTCATCTTTCATATTCATATCATGTTCATTTTATCATGCTTGAGAAAAACATGCAAGTCATATTGATGTTTATACCACTTTTTATGGTTTTTAAGTGTTATACATATATTCATCATCCTATAATTACTCCTTGAAACATATCACTTTTGGTGATGTCTAGGAACCCATGACACCCTAAGAAGGTGTATGGTAGGATTAGAATACCTTCGGAGTTGATTTGAATTGGTTGGAATAGGTTTGGCGCGAGAAAAACTCATTTCGACAACTATATATAAGGGTCTGACCTTTTCTGTGAAATCTGGAATTTTCGGCAGTTGGTAAAAATTTTTGGGCTAGATATTTGGAAAATACACTTTAAAACGAAAACGTGGCCGCTTGAATGAGTTAAAACGGAGTTATAACGAAGAAGTTATGCTATTTTCAAATTTGACGACGAAAACTATAAAATTCTGAAAATTCAGCATGTTACGTCCAATTTGTACGAGTCAAAAATGAGTCTTAAGCGTTATAAATTGTGTCGACTTATCAAAAATATATTAGTATACTTTGATACGAAGCTAAGGACATATAAAACATAGAAAACGGACTTGTAACGATTAAATTACACGAGTTTATACAAAGTTGCCGTAACTATATTATATAAGAAAAACTAATATATTTCTATTAGACAAATATTACGGCCACGAAGGACCATGTTGAGGGTCGTTTTTAACATGGATGTAGTACTTTTTATAACGTGATGTCTTCTAGTAAAAGTAAGTTCGCCTAGCATATTTTCCAAAATGTCCGACCATTTGTCAAGCGGAGTTGTAATGAATAAAATACGGTCACTTAAACTTTGCCGAAAACCACCCTTAAATGATATTTTGGACACAAGTACCATACTTCACCTATGTTTTTCTATCGAGACCTCTATGATAAAAACTTAAATGCTAAAACTTTGAGATAATGATACAAGCTTCCCAAAACCGTTGAGTTCGTTTCCTAACACTCGATGTGCACCATTTACGACTAGCTTTACGAGGCTATTTAGTCACTTTCATGAAGTTTCCAAATGACATTATTTTACGACGAAAAGTTTATATTTCATAATAAATCACTAAATGACTATTGTAGGATGTCATTTCAACATAAATACTTGCAAAGTAATTTATAAATTGTCAAGACGTTATAAGATTATTTTTCGACGGTAAGTGTTATTTTCAAAAATTTAAAAGTGGTATAGATATCATACGAATTGCATGCATGACATTACATCATGACTTATTATATATCATATCATTCATAATAGGTCAAGTTTAGAGATTCACGCTACATTTCGGTGTACTCACTTTTGCCATCGCATCATTGTCCAAGTGAGTTTTCATAGCCCCACTTTCAATTGTTTTGTACTATATTTTGGGGGAGATACATGCTCAACTACTTGCTTTTATTTACACGAGTACTTTAAACTTTTACGGATTACCGTGAGTTCCATAGCCCCATTTTCTATCGATTGTACTATCTTTGGGGGAGATACATGCTCAACTATTTTCAGTTACTTTCATAAGTACTTCGGATTTTTAAGGATAACTTCTATCATGATTACCATTGTTTCAAAAACCGAATGTTGTACTATATCAATTGTTCTTGTTTGTGTGCTATAGTTCTACGTCAAATAATGTTCTATATCAGTTGACTACTGATACATTGAGTCAGGTGCTATTGATTATGTGCTATTGTTCTACGTCGAGTTAATTAGGTACTATTGTGAATTCATTTGACGATGTGTGTTTGAACATAAACTATACACATTTTGGCAGTGGGTTGTGAACACACAGTTTGCAAGCTTTGTATGGGCGGAACTTGGAACTGAGTGGATTTACAATGCCTTTGCTGCATAAACGATTTTGACAGGCTTTACACTTCAACACAAACTCTATGAACTCACTCAACCTTTGTGTTGACACTTTTTAGCATGTTTTATCTTAGGTATCTAAGGCATTCACTTCATGGCATGCATGTGGACATATCATAGAGTCGCGGTGACGACGCGTCTCACTTGGGTTTTATGAACTTTAAAAACATCGTTTGACTTGTAACAAACTTAATTCTGCATATGTTGACTTTCATTTGGGACCTATCTTTTGTAAACTCTGATTGTTTTATTAAATCAAACGATGTGTTTTCCAAACGACACTTTAGGTCGTTTAATATAACTGTGATTGTGATGCTATGACAGTCAATCCCCAGGAATTCCATTCCGCTGCAAAACAGGTAATTTGGGGTTGTGACAGATTGGCATCAGAGCTTCAGTTATAGAGAACTAGGTTGCATCATTGACCCTAGACTATAACTACATCATCATAGCATCTCATCATTTCATCATAAGTGCATATTCACTATGCATACGGTTTCATATGTACATTTTGCGAGTTATTTACTTTCATTTCAAACCGATTGTCACATAGATGCCCTCAGATACCCATTTTATTATCCTTCCTTTAGACTCCAATGTGGAGAATGCCTTGTCATTCCCTATCATAATTTTAACATCAGATGATGAGACTGATCCCTTTTAGGAGGACGAAGTTGCACCTACACCATCACGATCACCATTGATTCACTGTAGGATCAGGACAATTTTTATCATTCTGTTGAGACAGATCATACCATTTGGTAGGACTTACAAGCTTTGTCCTAGTGGACCTATTAGTCATACATTTGATTTGCCGCTTGGGAAGCGTGCATAATTTGACACACCACTATCATCTACCACTAAGACTATAGAAACTACACTATCTTATAGATTTGAGGACTGTGAGAGTTTCAAAGTTGTTGTTGCTAGACAGCCTACTACTCCTACACTTGAGGCATGATTAGATCACCGACAGGAACCGATAATAAGTACCTTTCTAGCTAATGTAATCTTTATCATTTATTATCTTCCATAATCACAACCTTTGTTTATTTCATTCCTTATTCCAATTGCCCAATTTTCAATCATTTCGCGATGATACCTCACTATCTTACTAGGGGTTAGGCCAACTTTATTCTTGACTAATTAAGAGACTATTACCACTCTATGAGGTTCTCCTAGGTATCCTACAAACCATTCAACAAATTATATTTCAAGTTACTTTGCTACTACTTCATAACATTATTTCACTTAATTTTATTTCAGGCTATTCTACACTACCTTAGAAACATTGTTTCATAAAGTTTTAAAACAAGTTGTTTCGTTACCACCCTATCAATTGGTTTTCAGTCATTTTATCAACGATTTAATATCATCATGCGAAACGATTTTCATGTTACTCTGAAAAATTATTGAGCCATTATCTTACAAAACAAAACGTTGAATACCATCTAAAACTTCGGAGGAACATAATACCATTTCAACAAAACCAAGCATCACATCATTTGTCCTCGATTATACATGGCCTGATCACCTATGTATAGTTTAGGAAGAATTATGTCATGAAAACAATCTTCACTCAAAAGCAAAGTTTTGTAATCAGATAAATTGTGCATAAACATTCCTTTTTGTTAAAACTCTATAGATGCCTTTGCCATTCATCCCTCACTCAACCGATAAGTTAGAATTTGACGAGTGATCTTTTTAGGAAAGACTTTCTATAACATCTACGAGGAGGATTCCTCGATACAAGAAAACAATGAAAGGATTTCAGATTTCCCCACAAGGACTAGAAGTATGTAGTAAGATGATTCAAAACTCAATAAAAATCTTAAGACATCACGGGACATTCCGAGTCACTATATTTGGATTAGAAGCCAAATTCTATCATTTCAAAAGTACTAGCAAGACCGAGTTATAAGATTTAGTACGAAGCGAATACACACTAAGCAACACTATAGGGATCAACCAAGTCTTCTAGCTGAGACTGCAGAACATTTCATTAAACATGGCCTTAACAGTATGTGAATTTCCCTACAATGAGTTTCCCTTAAAAGGAAAATTTGGTTAAATTTAGGTTATCGATATAAACTTTCCCTAAGGCATTGTGTTCTCTAGGAATTACAGGTAACCTCACTTTCATATCAAGAGATGCAACAGGTTTGAACATATTGGACAATCAATGACTCTCCATCTATTAGTTAAATTAGAACAAACATTTTTCGACATTGTATGAGCTGATATCTATTTTCTTGCTAGCATGATAACAATATAAGTGATGAAATATTTTAGAAGCACTCAATATTGGGACAAATCTTGAAAAGCAACCACTACACCACATCACTTAAACATTTAAGGTTTTGTCACTTTACAACATAGAGCGTGGAAATATTTCGATAAGAGAAATTAAGAGAGTCATCATCAAACAATAAACATTGTAGTAATGGAGACTAAGCACCTTAGGCAAGTAAGACTCAAGTAATGACATTCGCTAGAACTAGAAACGCGAGGAATCACAACTGTTATCCATAATCTATTCTTTTCAATAATGCCCTTTTCGACAGATTTAACATTTTGAAATTTGGCAAGAGACACGTGGTATCAATTCCAGTTGTACCTATTATAAGCTATTCGATTCACCTTAGGCTCCTGATAACCATTTCAATCTTCCCATGGAACCTACTAGGACATGAATGCCGCCTATTATCCTCACCATTGGTCGAGGAAGAACAATTCAAACATTATAAGATATACTCAAGGCATGTGTGATTTTCTAGAAAGGATTAGGCAAATCATTCTTAATCGAACAAGTTGCTTTACAACAATAGCTAGCACCTGAACATATTGACTGCACCAATTGAGGCACTCTATGGTCGAGGTGTGATGAGTATCTAAATACTCATCATTTTTGTACAATCTAAACTGCAAAATCATCTGAAAACACTCAGAAACACATCAAAATGATCAAAATATCACAAATCAGTGTTTTATGTGTTTTAAATGCAAAACTATCAAAATCAGATGAAAAACGTATCAAGTTTGCAAAATTGGCAGTTTTAGTCCCCCAAATTTCAAAAGTTGTCAAAAACAGTCCCTGGTATATCAAAATAAAGAAAAATGTCATTTAAGGTCCATGGGATTCAAAAGTTGTTAAAACAAACCCTTCAAAGTTTAAATTTTGCAAAATTACAACTTTGGTCCTTAAACTTTGAAAATTGTCATGTTTAGTCCTTCAAATTTCAGAAAATGGCAAATATGGTCCTTTAATTATTTGAGAATGATAAGTTTGGCTCTTGGATAATATTTCTGCAATCACAGCTTTGGTCCTTGGAAGTTTTGAATTTACATGAATGGTCCTTGTGTTATTACTACAACCAAATGGACCCTAGTCACTATCTAAGCCCAAAATAAGCCCACACCTATTATTAACCCGGTCCAAACCCGTTTCCCACCCGTTTAACCCGTCAACCAACCCAAGGCCAAATATCTGGTTAACCACTTGCCCGCGCCACTTTTTCTTCCCCCTTCAACCCAATCCACTGAAATCACTCAACAAACCCATCCCCCTCTTCTCCATATCACCTTCCCTGTCCCCTCCACATCAACACAAAACAAATATCATTTATTGCATCCTTCCCCCTTCACTCTACCCCTCCCACTGTCAAAAGACTTTTGGCCAAATATGACAAATGGCAATTTTGATGAATTGAATGGCATGAGATTAAGTGATTCATTCAGAGTACTTGTGAAAGAAGTTTGGAATATAAATAGAGGCAAGAGAAGAGGAGAAAAGGGGAGTAGCTAGTTTTATTTTTATTTTCTTTAATGTCGTTTTTAATTAAATGTTTTAATTTAAGTCAAATGTTGTAATTTTAAGTTAAACTGTATTAAAGCAAGTTATTATAGTGTATTAAGACCAATTCCAAGTATTAATTCCAGTTGTGTTAAAGTTTCATGATTTAAGGTTACTGTTGGAATTCTCATTTTCAAACTCAAGTATCAAAGCTTTTCTTAGTTTATCTTTAAGCTTCAACAAGTTCATATTAGCTTATAATAGCTTTGTATAAGCTCAAATTCAAAGTTTTAAGCACTTTTGGTCATTGGTCAACAATAGTCAACTGTAAGTTTATTTGGTCTTGGAAATGGGAAAGGATGATGCAGAGGTGGATATGGGTTGGATTAGAGTAGCATAGAGTAGTTCTGTGTTTGGTTTAGCCTGCAACAACATTTGGATACATGTGAGTTTGTATTTCATATTTTCAATTTCTATCCATTTTGAACATTAGGCTTGTCTGTGTACTTGTGATCACCATTAATGTAAACCTGTTAATATAGTTCTATTATGATCATTTAAACCTAGTTTGATCAAAAGTGTTAGCTAAGTAGGAGTTTAGCTCAGATTTGATTACATATCAATGATATAAGGTGTGTTTGGATTAGAGCTTAAATCATGCTATAGGTTAAAATGTTGTAGTAGATCAGTTGGTTTAAGCTTGTTTTAGTTCATTGCATTAATCTCAGTCCTTATTTTGCATCCTTGTCTAGTGAAAGTCAAAATTTCCTTCAATTGCCCTTAACAACCTTACTGTTGTGATTTCACCATATCAGAAGTTCATTTTGAGTTTGAATTACATAAGCATTGTTTGTAGTAGCTTAACTTCATCAATTTATATCATTTTCAATCCTTAAATCAAGATCAAAACTCAAGAAAGTCAACTTTTCAATTTTTGTCAAAAGTCAAATTTTGAAAAACCAGTTTTTAGCTCAACTAGAGGGAATTTTCTTGAGCTCATCTTTGGGCCAATTTAAGTGATTCTTGTTGTTTTAAGATATTCCCCTGGTCTATTTTCTCATGCCCATTTTAGTATATTTTTGCAATTTTTTCTATAAGCTCAAAAGAGCTTGTCAATGAGAGCTTAAGTGCCTGTGTGGCACCTGCACCGCATTGTGGCTTGTTCAGATTTTGTAGCTCTTGCATAGAGCTTATCATAGCTCCCCTAGGTCTCCATTTTGGTTTAGAGGTTCTTAGCCAGGTCTCCTACTAGTTCCAATTTGTGGTTTGCAGTTTCACTATTGTGTGGCTTATTTTTAAGCTCAAAGTAGCCCCTAGAATCTGTTTTAGCTCATAAGCTCAAATTCACCAAATCCTTGTAGATTGCAATTCTGTGGTTATAGCTTGTTGAGACTTATTGCATTTTAGTTCTCTTAGCTTATTATAACTTCTGTTAACAGTTGGTGGCTTGTCTTCCTCATTTGCTTATATAAGTGCTTATTTCAATAAGCACTTGTGCTTCAGTTTCAATTCCTCCCACACAAGTGCCTGTTTTTCCAATTTTCCTAGCTTCCTAATATCATTTTAGACTTTTCCTAAAATTTTCAGATTTTTCTAAGCTTGTTTGCTATTTTTCTTAATTTAAATTAGTTTTTAAGCATTTTTAATTAGCTTTTAATACAAAAAATTAAGAAAAGGTTCAAAAAAATAATTTTTCATTTTTCTTAGGTTTAGATAAATATAAAAAAGCAAAAAAAATATTTTTCCATAATTTTCTTAGCTTAAATAGTATTTTTTAGCCTTTTAATTAGTTTTAAATAGTTTTAATTAGTAATAATTAAATAAAAAGTGTGAAAATATATTTTTAGTTTTAAAATTAGTTTTATAGTATTTTATACTTTTCTGAATCATAAGTATATTTTTCTAGCTTTATTTTGTATTTTCTTCTATTTTAGAGTATTTATTAAATAGTTAAAATAGTTTTTAATTAATAATAATTAATTAAATAGTCATAAAAATAATTTTCCTTTTCTAATAATTTTCTTTTATTTTTAGGATTCCAAAAATGTTATTTTCATATTTTTAGGTCTTTTATTTCTTAGATTTTACGTTTTATTTTGTACGTTAACGTAGTTTTTAATTTAAACGTAAGTTTTAGGTTTTAAACGTTCATCACTTTAAATATAGTGATAGCGTTTATTTAATATATTTTATCTTTTTAATCTTCTTAATTTGTATTTAAGTCGCTTTAATTTATTAACTTTTTCAAGAGTGTAATATTCAATCCAAATCATTTCCGATCACTATCCTTAGTGATCATTCTATCGTCTGAGTTTGTTTTGACACACCATTGAGTCCGTGGACATAAAGACCCGGGAATTCACTATATTCTCCAGGACTTCATTGCATTCGGGCTTAGGCAGTTTTAAGCTTATTACGGTCTGCCATTCACAAGTGGCAGGCTTGAGTGATTTAGCTTGACGGTTCGGACCGGATCAAGGTGTCAATCACTTATTCACGGGTCAAAACCAGGAAAGTTTAACTCACAAATCCATAAGTCATTCATGAAACAACAAAGTGATCGAACAGATAAAAAATCAGTTACAAGTAACAACATATAGCTAGATAAGCTATGTCGATATACGACGCAAAATATTGGAGGTATGTTCCATAAGTCGCAAACCATTAGAATTTTAAGTTGGCAACAGATTATGTTCAAAGTCCCTTCTTGAAAAGGCGTGGTACGATTCAGAAAAACGTTGGACGACCCAATGCGACTCAAATACCCTCATCTTTTCACAAGTAACATCGTAGAACCTAACATGGACTGAATTAAGGGACTGAATTCCTTTTTGGTTGGGCGAATGTGACAACTCGTAATTTCAGGTCATTTTGCAAACTTTGAAAAATTCACTATTCATCATTTATCGTAAACTAGGTTTACGAGTATCAAATTCGCGTAACCTTAGTGGTTTAGCTGCGAATTCATGAATATTTAAACAAGGACATTTAATATAGACTAGATTTAGTCTACATATCATCAATAACATCATTTCATATCGGTTCATGCATGGATTTGCATTTTTCAATTGAACGTTTATTTTCCTATTAAATAAACGCTATCGCGTAAACATTTATTTTGAATATTGATCCGACACTTCCAAAAATTATCCTAATATATTTTTATACTCATTTTAAGACTATAAAAATTATATTATTAGTTTACCCAGTGTTTTAAATTTATTTTGTATATAAATTGTTATATTTATATAATCACGACGGTTTTCTTAAAAACTACACGATAATTATTATTTCACTCAAATTTTGCAAGAAATGTATTTTTATAATTTTTATGACATCAATATATTTTATTTTGTTCCATTAAAATTTACTTTTAGCTAACGCTACCCTAAATGCTTAAATAAATATACAATTTATTAACTATCCTTAAATAATCATACACTTTACTACACATCTATACATAAAAAAAAATATATATATATATATATAAGCACTAACACAAACTCACCCTTGTCGACACAAGGGATGAGTCACTCTATATTTGCACTAAATATCTTCTTATATAACATATATATTCATATTGAACTACATATTTACACATACAACTTAAAATCACAAAGTGTAAAAGCAAAATCTCTCTTCCTCTCTTCACCATTGAACCGGCCAACCATGAGGATCAAGAGGAGATCATCAAAAATTTTCAAGACAAGTTTATTACACTCTAGTTACACTCTTACCTAAGGTTTTGAGATAAAAACCTAGGGTTTTCAGGATTAACCTTTGTTCATTTAACCTCATCAAGTAACTAGTAAGCATTTCATGTCCATTTTCATCTTTCATATTCATATCATGTTCATTTTATCATGCTTGAGAAAAACATGCAAGTCATATTGATGTTTATACCACTTTTTATGGTTTTTAAGTGTTATATATATATTCATCATCCTATAATTACTCCTTGAAACATATCACTTTTGGTGATGTCTAGGAACCCATGACACCCTAAGAAGGTGTATGGTAGGATTAGAATAGCTTCGGAGTTGGTTTGAATTGGTTGGAATAGGTTTGGCGCGAGAAAAACTCATTTCGACAACTATATATAAGGGTCTGACCTTTTCTGTGAAATCTGAAATTTTCGGCAGTTGGTAAAAAATTTTGGGCTAGGTATTTGGAAAATACACTTTAAAACGAAAACGTGGCTGCTTGAATGGGTTAAAACGGAGTTATAACGAAGAAGTTATGCTATTTTCAAATTTGACGACGAAAACTATAAAATTCTGAAAATTCAGCATGTTACGTCCATTTTGTACGAGTCAAAAATGAGTCTTAAGCGTTATAAATTGTGTCGACTTATCAAAAATATATTAGTATACTTTGATACGAAGCTAAGGACATATAAAACATAGAAAACGGACTTGTAACGATTAAATTACACGCGTTTATACAAAGTTGCCGTAACTATATTATATAA
Organism: Chrysanthemum makinoi; assembly: GCA_910596185.1. NCBI lineage: Eukaryota > Viridiplantae > Streptophyta > Magnoliopsida > Asterales > Asteraceae > Chrysanthemum > Chrysanthemum makinoi. The sequence continues at coordinate 194,473,049 of OU343217.1, read as the reverse complement.
GAAAAACTAATATATTTCTATTAGACAAATATTACGGCCACGAAGGACCATGTTGAGGGTCGTTTTTAACATGGATTTAGTACTTTTTATAACGTGATGTCTTCTAGTACAAGTAAGTTCGCCTAGCATATTTTCCAAAATGTCCGACCATTTGTCAAGCGGAGTTGTAATGAATAAAATACGGTCACTTAAACTTTGCCGAAAACCACCCTTAAACGATATTTTGGACACAAGTACCATACTTCACCTATGTTTTTCTCCATGATCGAGACCTCTATGATAAAAACTTAAATGCTAAAACTTTGAGATAATGATACAAGCTTCCCAAAACCGTTGAGTTCGTTTCCTAACACTCGATGTGCACCATTTACGACTAGCTTTTCGAGGCTATTTAGTCACTTTCATGAAGTTTCCAAATGACATTATTTTTCGACGAAAAGTTATAATTTCATAATAAATCACTAAATGACTATTGTAGGTAGGGGTGTCATTCGGGTCGGGTCGGTCGGGTTCGGGTCAGTCGGGTCGGGTCGAAGTCGGGTCAAGCCAAAAAATAATATACCCAAACCCGACCCTATTTGAACTCGGGTTGGTCGGGTTCGGGTCAAATCGGGTCGGGTCAAGTCGGGTCGGGTCAAGTCGGGTTCGGGTCAAGTCCATTTATATAATTCTAGAATTTAATTTCTTAAATTTAGTAACCAAACGTTATGAATATAATGTCTATTGGTTTTTAAAAGGTTATTATATATTCATACCAAAGAGAGCAATGCACTAATACATGCATTTTATAGTTAGATTTACACATTTTCTTTTTGTAATGCATTTTGTTTTCAATCTGAGGTCAATTATATATAATGAAAATGAATATAAAACCAAATATATGAAGCAATATATGTTCATGCACTAATTTGGGCCTTTCAATTAAATAAAGATTGGGAAAAGTAAAAAAAAAAAAAAAAAAAAAAAATTAAGTCGGGTTAGTGGCGACCTAACCCAAATTTTCAAATATTTTGAACCCGATACCCGACCCTAGTTCAGACTGGGTTAATCGGGTTGACCCGATTGACCCGAATTGGATTTTGGACCCGAGTAACCCGACCAGAATATCCTTCGTCGGGTCCGGGTCCGGGTCCGGGTCGGGTCGGGAGATATGACACCCCTAATTGTAGGATGTCATTTCAACATAAATACTTGCAAAGTAATTTATAAATTGTCAAGATGTTATAAGATTATTTTTCGACGGTAAGTGTTATTTTCAAAAATTCACAAGTGGTATAGATATCATACGAATTGCATGCATGACATTACATCATGACTTATTATATATCATATCATTCATAATAGGTCAAGTTTAGAGATTCACGCTACATTTCGGTGTACTCACTTTTGCCATCGCATCATTGTCCAAGTGAGTTTTCATAGCCCCACTTTCAATTGTTTTGCACTATATTTTGGGGGAGATACATGCTCAACTACTTGCTTTTATTTACACGAGTACTTTAAACTTTTACGGATTACCGTGAGTTCAATAGCCCCATTTTCAATCGATTTGTACTATCTTTGGGGGAGATACATGCTCAACTATTTTCAGTTACTTTCATAAGTACTTCGGATTTTTAAGGATAACCTCTATCATGATTACCATTGTTTCAAAAACCGAATGTTGTACTATATCAATTGTTCTTGTTTGTGTGCTATAGTTCTACGTCGAATAATGTTCTATATCAGTTGACTACTGATACATTGAGTCAGGTGCTATTGATTATGTGCTATAGTTCTACGTCGAATAATGTTCTATATCATTTGACTACTGATACATTGAGTCATGTGCTATTCATTATGTGATATTGTTCTACGTCGAGTTAATTAGGTACTATTGTGAATTCATTTGACGATGTGTGTTTGAACATAAACTATACACATTTTGGCTGTGGGTTGTGGACACACAGGTTGCAAGTTTTGTATCGGCAGAACTTGGAACTGAGTGGATTTACAATGCCTTTGCTGCATAAACGATTTTGACAGGCTTTACACTTCAACACAAACTCTATGAACTCACTCAACCTTTGTGTTGACACTTTTTAGCATGTTTTATCTCAGGTATCTAAGGCATTCACTTCATGGCATGCATGTGGACATATCATAGAGTCGCGGTGACGACGCGTCTCACTTGGGTTTTATGAACTTTAAAAACATCGTTTGACTTGTAACAAACTTAATTATGCATATGTTGACTTTCATTTGGGACCTATCTTTTGTAAACTCTGATTGTTTTATTAAATCAAACGATGTGTTTTCCAAACGACACTTTAGGTCGTTCAATATAACTGTGATTGTGATGCTATGACAGTCAACCCCCAGGAATTCCATTCCGCTGCAAAACAGGTAATTTGGGGGTGTGACATAAAAGGTTTTTACTAAATTCTTGATCCCTTCAAGAGTTTGTCCGTTGGTATTTCTAATGGTTCAAACTAGAAGTCTTAAGCTGTTACGGTTTGGTCGCAATGATTTCTCAAGGTAGGGGGTTTAGGTGCCTTTTGTGGGTTTTGGGCGATAACAGGGCCAAACGAGGACAAATTTTACGCGAGGCAAGCTAGTGTTTTTACAACGCATTTGCCCCTTTAAACACTTTGCTGTAAGCTCTTCTAAATGGTATAGGTATCATGTCCTAGTCGTCTTTGATTAGAAAGATACAAGGCCACGAACATGGCCACTTGGTCATGACGCGCTTTAAAGAAATTTCATTTTTGATCGATTAACTTTTACGGTGTAATCTAGGGACATCATAATAGTTAATTAACTCATTTTAAGTCATTATCCAACATTCTATAAGTCCTACGACTCAAATTTTGAAAAATGCATGCAAGGTCTTTTTATGAAAAGTTCACGAGTCACCTACTTTTTGGTTGATTATAAATAAGACTATAAGTTATTTTAAAGACGTTATTGGGGCTTTAAAATCCTTGCAGCGAGCTCTTTAAAATGGTGTAACTCTCATACTTAACAACTGTTTATCTAACGAGATATCAATTATGGAAAAGGGCTACTTAGGCCAATCTTGCCAAATTGCAATTCTCGTTTTTAAACCATAAAACTTTATATATTTTGCAAGAAACCTTGTGAAATGTTGTTTTACTCATTTCTAATGTTTCTAAGATAGTTCATAATCAAATTTATCAAAAATCCCGAGTTTTCCCCACAACCTGTTATAAAATACTTTTGGTGTTTAGGACTTTTAGCCATAATGAAGGGCTGTTTTTAAGCATGGCGACTAGGCTTTTCAACCGGGTTATGGGGGCGTTCTAGAGTGTCCTAGGTTTTGTTTACAACGGTACTTTGGTTGACCTTAATACTTTTGACATGATGTAAATAAATAGGGCGCAAGTAGGGGGTGTTGGGCTGTTCTTGTAACTTATACATAACAGCTGTTGGGATTTTTATTAAATTCTGGCTTTGTTATGCGTTTTCTAGACCCGTGCCTTGGTTTTTTGAATAAAACGTCGTTCCGGACAACTTTCGTGTTTTAACTTTTTCATGAAATGGACCAGAAATGCCTCGTTTCGGACATATTTTTGGCAACTTCTTTAGACCATAACTTTTGACTCGTGTACTCGTTTTAAGTGATTCAAATTGATACGTTTTCCTTATAAAATCCTTTTTAACATTATGCAATTGATATTTAAAAGTTAAAACGAAATAGGATGAGTTTAATAGACTTACATGCTTGGGATTTTGACAAGAACCAGAAATGAGAATAGATTGGCTTCTAAATGGAACAAGACTCTTCCTTCCTTCTATGTTTTCCGATGCTCTTACTTGGCTGCTACAAGACTTCAAGATTAGTGAGTGAATGAGTGTGTGATGGGTTGGTGGTTTTTGAATGAGGTGTGAAGAAAATGAAGGGTATGTGGTTGATATATATAGAGCAAAAGAGTTATGGTTATTTAAACCTTCTAGTCATCATGTTTAGGGAATGTGAGACAAGGTGAGGTGTTCATAAATGTTTGAGAGGTGATAAGTGAAGAAGGTGAGGATGGCGTGATGTATTAAGGCCTCAACCAAGCACTACATACAAGGGTGAGAACATGGTGATGTGGTGTATTGAAGATTGTGTGGTGCTTGTGATGGTGATGAGCATGATGGGTGGCCGTTTTCCAACCATGAGTAGTGCCTCAATATTTGACCATGGTAAACTCTTATGGTAAAAGAGATGATGTGTATCTCTAATGTGCATGTAACTAGGTTGTGGTTAGGAAATTTACATGTAGTACTTAGGTAACTAAATGGTAACTAGCTAGTTCATTTTTAACCATGGTAATTAAAGGGGGGCGTTAGGCTTGAAGGGTAGTACTTAGGGCTTTTTAGGTTGTACCTATTGTATAAATGGTGTAAGTACTAGTTAAGCTTGCTAATTTATTTTAGGTAAAATCTAGTTTAGGTTAATTTAGATGTAATAAATAAAAGTATAGGCTTAAGTTTGGTGCATTATTGTTTGTACATTAGCATTGTTTTGTTATACATAGTATAAAGAAAATATATTTTTAGGGCTTGTGCATTATAGGGTTGTACCTTGTGCTTAAAAATAGGTACATTGAGGTTTATAATATAATTTATATAAGTATTAAGCTTGTATGCATTAAAGACTTGTACATGTGCTTGAAAGACTTTTACATTAATATTTTGAAAATATATCATGTACATAAAATCATAGAGTTGTATATTAGGGCTTGTAACGGAAATTAAAGTATAGCTAGGTTTCGTGCTTTAATGACTTGTACTCTAGGTATAAAATGTTGTACTTTAGTAATTATGATTTTGTTGTGTAAAATCATAGTTAAAATAAATTAGGGCTTCGTGAAAACTCTAATAAATGGCTAACGTTTAGTTCGAAAGTTTAATAATTGTACGTTAACGAAATAACGTAAAGTGGTAAATAAACGTTGAAAACCTTTATAGTTTTTTATATATAAAGATTTTTATGTTTATTAAAGATGTGAGCTTCATCACATTGGCTAGTTGTTGTGATCAAATAAATGGATATCGTTTCTTAAAAAAAATGGACGTAGAAAATGGATAAGTATTCTTTCGTTAAATATTATATTAGTTTAATACGAGGTGAAATTTACCGGTGGTTACACTAATGAAGATACCATCAGTCCTTTGTTGAACCTGTAGCCCCAAAAAGAAAGTGAGTTCACCCATAGAACTCATCTGAAACTTATCATGCATAAGTTTCTCAAAGTCTTTGCACAGCTCCTTATTGGTTGAGCCAAAGATGATGTCATCAACATAAACCTGAACCAGCAATATATCATCCTTGAGCTTCCTTATGAACAAGGTCTTATCAATCAGCCCCTCTTGAAACCATTGTCCATCAAATAAGTAGAAAGGCATTCATACCATGCCCTTGGAGCTTGATGCAAACCATACATAGCCTTCTTCACCTTGTAGACCTTATCAGGATGATCAAGATCTTCAAAACCAGGAGGTTGACAAACATATACCTCCTCATCAATAGTGCTATACAGAAAGGCACTCTTAACATCCATTTGATACACCACAAAGTTTTTGAATGAAGCATATGCCGAAAACAATCTTATAGCTTCAATTCTTGCAACTGGTGCAAATACTTCATCATAATCCAAACCTTCAGTTTGTGTGTATCCCTGAGCAACCAACCTTGATTTATTCCTCACCACAATACCCCTTTCATCATTTTTGTTTTTGAATACCCATTTACTTCTAATAGCCCTCTTACCATTAGGAAGATCAACCAATGTCCACACTTCTTGAACCTTAAATTGCAGCAGCTCCTCTTGCATGGATTCAATCCGACCTTCTTCTCCTAATGCTTCTTCAACTCTTTTGGCCTCCTTTTGGGACAAAAACAAGCAAACAAACAATTCTGCAGATCTTGATGATTGTTCCTTTTGTGAAATGATCTTGCAAAGAAACCTTTTTCAGGAAAGGTTTTAGTGTTCAAAGCCTTGCTTCTTCTTTGAACTGGAGTATTCAGATCTCCAAGAATTTGCTCTTTGGGATGATTCTTGTGCACCTTGGTTGTAGGAATTGGGCTTTCTGTAATGATAGTTTCCAAATTAGTAATATCAGCATTGTTGAAAAAGTCATCCATATTTTCATCATCAGTGAGAGTATCCAATTCTTCCAAAGGAGGCATATCGGATCGTTGGATACTCATCATCATCAAATAATGGTTTGGCAGGGATTCCAAAGTAAGTACTGCTATCAGAATTTGTAGCCGGGGTTTGACTTGAACTAGCAGTGGTAGAACTTGGCTTAGCAGTGCTTTCGAATTTTTCTTCTTCTTTTCAATTTCTTCTACCGACACTGAGTTATCTTGTAACAACTCTTCCTTATCTTGATGATGATCACCCTTGCTTCCAGAATCCAAATCATCATCATCAGTGGGATTCTTCTTTTCAATGATGGGAGAGACAGGACCAACTTTCCACTTTTCAAGCAAATAGAATTCCTTTGGAGAATCATCTTCCTTAGAATTTGCTTCACTATCAGAATCTTTTTGAGTACCTGCATCAATATTAGTGGATGTACCTGCAATGATAGGCTCATAATTCATAGATTTGGTTAACATATCTGTAACACCCCCCAAAAATGACTCAGCGGAAGAAGACAAGTATTGGGGTGCTACTAAATTGGTATCACAACATACGCATAGAACAATTGGTTTTTCATAAGTAAACTTTTATTCATTCTTAAAACAATGTTTACATTACTAATTAGTGCGGAAAATGGCCCATTATAAAAAGGTGGTCCCAATACATAAATCAGAGTCGTCTATGACCATGTCATACCTTTGCCTTGCGCCTCCAAAGATAAGCTATCACCTCAAAACCTGAAGATACATGCTAAAAGGGGTCAGCTTACGCTGGTGAGTTCATAGGTTTATTTAAAAAGGGATTTCAATACACTGTTTCAAATTTGGTTTTTGATGATCATTACGTCTTGCGTAATGTCATAAAGTTTATGATTTCAATTCATAAAAGGATTTCATTAAAGAGATTTCATTAGTGAACCGTAAGTAGGGTATATGTATATTACAACGAATATAATGTCATATATTGAATCTATTACGCTAGCACTAAGTTCATGCAACCGAAGCTACGAGAGTTTATGTATGCACAAGGAAGTCATACAAATAAGGAGCCCATGGCGAGTGTTTATCCCAATACACTCAGTCCCGACATGCTATATGTTTCTCCTCGACCCAAGCGGGGTCAACCGAACAGGGAAGTCACTCCCAATAGATCTATTTATAACATTCAAGCTTCCCAGCAGAATTGACGGTTCATGAAAAGGGCAATTTGGGATCTAAAGTCTTAGGCTGCTAAGCGTAATATTCTAGGTATAAGGTTTTGGTGTGGTCCTTAAAGCATCTAGGTATGATGTATCTTAAAACATATCAAACAAAGGGCATAGTATGCATAGAATGCAGAATTTTAGTAATTAAATCATTTAAGTAAAAATGAGCATGTATCTTCCCCCAAAACAGTTATAAAACAAGTAAAAGTAGGGGCTATGAAACTCACCTTGGCAATGTGCAATATGAAGTCTAGAGGGAATTAAATCAAGGAGTGATAGTGCACGGCTCCGACACGCAACCTAATTAATACGGAAATTTAGTCTTTATGTTTAAGACTCGATAAAGTTTAACTAACTTTATAAGTTTTTAAATGTTTTTGTTGTTGTTGTTGTTGTTGTTGTTGCTGCAGCTTATGTGGAATCATTTATCTTAGAATTACTTACAAGGAAATGGGGTAAATTTCGGCTTAGGAAGGATGACATGAAAGTAGTCTCAAGGAAGGAATTTCAGCTTTGGTTTAATGATGACCAAATGATAATATACGAAAGAGTAGTATGCTTATAATAAGACGTTGTCGGTGTGAACGGGAAAAGTATATATATTAAGTGTATATATAATGTATTTGTTTTAAGATAACCAAGTCTTAAGTAGATTTACGCGCAATTTGTATTTCAAAAATTACAATGTAGTTTTTAATAATTTCATCTCAGGCAATATGTTTTGAAAAGTTATATATATATAATAAATATATATATATATATATATATATATTTTCATGTCATTTAATAGTAAATTAACTTAATTTATATATAATTTGTACTAGAAAAAAAATACTATACATTTCATTAATAAATAAGTTTTTCTGAAAATTTGATATGTTTAAGGTGTATATTCATGTTTAAATGTCAAAACTATATGTCTCATTTTATCAAGTCTAACATCCGGTTTTAATAATTAAACTCGTATGTTTATGTCTCGTATAGTTTATAAGTCGAGTTAAATATAAGCACTTGTGTTCATAATTCCGTTATTCAAGTTGTGACTTATGTTTTTAAATATATTAACGATATATTGTAAGCATTGTCATAAGTCGGTAATTAATCTATGTCAGTAAAATGGTACGCCATGCGCGCGGCGATCGGGACGAGGAGAGACAGATGGGTTTAATGAACGGATTTTCAATGAGTGGTAATGATGGGTCGAAGTGTGACGAATAAGAACAAGTTGAATAAGATGAAATTAAGTCGGGGAAAACTCGGACTACTTATGTGTTAGATATAGGATTTCACAAACACATTAAACCATAACCATATGGGGCGTTAATATTGTTTAGAGATAGAAAGTTCTAGTGAGAGAAAGGAAGAGAGTTGGGAACTATGTGAAACAAAGAAAAATGGTATTGAAGCTCCAACCCTCTACCTTGGGAGGTAGAGGGTATTTATAGTTTCTTACAAACAAACGCCACCTACGGGTGGATCGTGCATACAGGGGTAAAGACCGTCGGTCCTCCACTGTTACTTAACTATATACTACTTATCATAAAATAACTACGACTACGAGCTTTCTAACGATTACATATACTTGAGGTGACCGACTCTTTAATACCGGAATTTCTAATTCCTAACAGTCTCCCCTAACGGAGGTCACCTCAAACACACATTAAAATTACATTGAATACAAACATATATTACATTGATATTGTTCTTGGATTCTTGTCCATGTTCTTTGTTCTGTAGCTCTTAGTCTTTGATTCTTCATTATTGCATGTTTGGATAATCTATGTGGAGATCTTTAACCGATCCACGATAATGAGTTTTGAGCGACTTTGAGATCATCACCATTTTAAATCTCTCGACTCAACCTTGGTGGTGTTGGTAATTAGTGATGTTGTGACTTTTGGACCGACATGCTCACATTCTGGATCATGATTTCTTCTTATCGAGTAGCGAAGCTTTCGTTGATTCATGATATTGGCTAGCCAGAAGCGTAAGCATGGAGTGAAAACATCAGAGTCATTGATGCACTAATCATGATTTCTTTAGATATGAATGGCTGTGGTGAGCATGTGGCTATGGATTGACCGCCCATTCGGATCACCGCGAACGCCGGTGTACCGCATAAGACGCTAGCAATAAAGAGTACGAAAGTGTCTTTGATCACTTTCATTGAATTGAGGTACACGCCCACGGTCCCCGCTGATCAAGATAAGTATTGCCTCGGATCGTATAATTCAAGAATTTCTTGAGTGGTTTCGCAATGCTTCTAGCCGTTTTCAAACCGAGCGCCTCAAAGAAGACAACACGGAGTGAGTGAACCAAATAATAGAGATTCACCGATTGATGAAAAGATATTTGAAAAAACAATCGTGTATCGCTCAATAGAAATTGTTTTTGCAATACAACGAAATTTTAGTGAAAAATCATTTATCAATCATAAACACCTTTTGATTTGAAATAATTGCAGAGTCGATGTGCTTAGAGAAAAGAGTTTTAAACACAACAACCGGTTCAAAGGCATCCGTCAATCCATATTCTTGACCGATTGATTCAATTTTTGAATCGCTCCACTGATGAGGTCCATATGACACAATCAAGTCTTGGCAATAGCACAAGGATAGTGAGTAGGACTCATAAGATATAATCTCACATTCCACATTGTGTGAAATAGTGAGTGTTCAAGAAATAAGTGTCCTAAAGAGATTAATTGATGATCTCGTGGCTCTAGACTCAATTTATGCATATTTGGTTTCCTATGCCGGAGACTAGGGAGAGGGTCTCCTTCTTCAATATCAACAATCTCTAAGAGAGAGTCAATAGATTATGTAGGTTCCCTGTGAGAATGAAACAAGCCCTTTTAAGTGGAACTTGAGTAGCTTGGGAAGTTAGCAGCTGCGCCATGGGTCCATGACGTCTTGTCTTCAATACCAGTGTTACCTTAGTAACCACAAGTAGCATATGTATTGAACCCGGTTTCTGCCCTAAGGTTGAATAAATGGAGGGCTATTTCTTTTCACCCTTTTCTCATTCAATTCTTTTTCATTCTTCAACTCCCTAAGCTTACCGAGACTTCATGACCATAACCTTGTTGGGTTTATTCCAAGATTAGCTCGGCCTCACCAAGACACTTCCCATATTCTCATTTTTCTCTTTTTTCATCATACCTAAGGACTTCTACACTATCTAGTGGATTGTCCCCGGGTAGATCCCTCCTGCTCACGGATCATGGGACCTTCAACCTAACCTTATCATCCTTATATCACCATACATAAAGTAAAGTTGGTCGGTCTTTTTGGTATCGTTCATCTGCCATAGGAACCATTTGAAAAACAATCAAGATACTTTTAGAAATGCTCCCCCTCAACATATGCATAATATTTTAGAAATTGTTTTAGCATATGGAGGCAAGAGATCTTTGAAATCGTTAGATTGAGAATGAAAGGTCCAATCTTTTGATTACCTTTTTCTAAAATGATCATCATCACCTCCCAATCAATTTGAGTAAATAAGACATTTTGAGGAAGGATGAGGTTTTCAAAAGTTTGCTCCCCCTCAATATGTGCCTCGAATTTTGAAATAATTTTGCACATATTAGAGGGAACCTCAAGACATAGAGACTATTCATTACGCTTCAATAATTTGAGGTTTAAAATAGTTGTACCCCTCAACATGTGTATGGAAAATTTGAAATCGCTTGACTCTTTATGCACATGGAGGCGAACATGCTAAACACTTATGAAACCATTTATCGAACTATCGCTTTAAGTCCATTTAAATACAAATTTCTCCCCGATCACAATTATCAAATCATTTGAGAATTGTGATGTCAGAGATTTAAAATTATTTTTGAAAGCTTTTAAGGAGAATTGTGACTTGATTTTGAAAACGCTTTTAACCGATAAGGATCGAATTTAGAGACTTTAGACTCCAAAGATTTAAACATGCTTGAATATCTTTTGAAAAAAACCATTGTTTGAAAAAAAAATACACTTTTTAATTAAAATCATTCTCCCCCTCAATCAATGACATTAGTTGTTGATTGAGAGATAAATAGTTTTAACAACCGTTTAGTACAAATGATTTTCAAAAATTGAGCCCGAGTAATATTTTTTTTTCAAAGCAATTCGTTTTCATTGGATAATGAGTATTTATTTATTTATTTATTTATTTTTATAGAATCAGAGCATGAGATTTGAAAAACAAGATAAAGCATGGCTCGTTTCTTTCCTTTTAGCACTAAGCATGCTTAAATGACAATAAACCACTATTTTTCTTTCACCTCATTTTTTACATTCGACAACATCTAAAGTCCCGATCATTCTTTGAATGACAAAGATAAGACCGTAGATGTTATCGAATCGAGAAAAACATGACAAAATGACAATATTTTTTGAGGATTTTTCGAATTTTTCACATTTTTATGGATTTTGAAAGATTTATAATTTTCTATTTGATTTTTGAAGGTTTTGTAATTTTGTATTTTGCTTTTGAAAAAAAATATATACAAAGAGATAGATGAAGATAGATACTTCTCGCCTTCCTCCTCAAGACGCTTGAGTTTCTCGTTGAAGGCTTTTCGAGCCAAGTCGTGGAAGAATAAACTCAAAACGTTCTCTTGGAAGAGCTTTGGTGAAGATGTCTGCTAACTGGTATTCATTCCTCACAAAATAGAGTTCTACCACACCTTTTTCCACTTGTTCCCTGATGAAATGATGTCGAATGTCGATATGCTTTGCTCTTGAGTGTTGAACGTTGTTACATGAGAGAGCAATATCACTTTTATTATCACAAAGATGTAGGATTTTGTTGAATACAAAGCCATAGTCGATAATCGGGATCTCATCCATAGGATTTGAGCACAACAAGATGACATGGCTATGTATTCACCTCTGTAGAGGAAATAGAAGTACTCATTTGCTTCTTTGAAGACCAGCTCACAAGCTTATCACCCAAAAACCGAAAGCACCTCCATCGCATCGACGAGTATCTTGACACCTCGCATGATCTAGATCCGCATATGTTGTTAGTGACATACCGGTGTCCGTACCAAAGTCCCATGTTGATGGTTCCTTGGAGGTACCGAAAGACCCGCTTAACCGCTTCAAGGTGCTTTTTGGTAGGCTTAGCCTGGTATCTAGCACACATGCATGTAACGATATCGTGTCATCGGCCGCGGAGGTACATCGTGGATCCGATCATGCTACGATATTTTGTTTGGTCTACCATGATCCTCGAGTGGTCCTCATCCGCTTTGTACACTCAATCATGGGAGTGTCAACAGGTCACTAGAATCAAATCCAAATTTCTTTAAAATCTCATTTGCATATTTAGATTGATTTATGAAAATGCCTCCGGACTTTGTGAGATTTGTAATCCCAAGAAAATGACAACTCTTCGTGTTGGCCGACGAGATCATAATTTCTTTAAGATCTCCGCTCGTAAAATGTCGCTCTTTACATCCATCATCCGATAGACTATCATGTTCTTACTTGCAAGATTAGCCAAGAATATTCTCGATCACTTCTATTCGGAAAGCAAACTAGAGCAAAAGATTCTTCAAAGTCAATACCTCCTCGACTGTATCCTTTAGCAACCAATCGAGCCTTGTTCCTTAACACATCACTATGCTCATCAAGTTTGACTTTGAAGATCCATTTTAGAGCAATGATCATAGCAATAACTGAGCAGTACTAATTCCCATATATCAAGACGATCAAACTCATGAATTTCTTCTTGCATGGCATTGAACCAAATTGCCTTCATTCATGGCGGATTTAACATCTTTTGGTTCGATCTTAGAGAGTACGGAGTTGAAAAAGCACCATAAGGCATCGGTTGCAAGTTGTTTCCGTGTGGATACCGGACGAGAGGGATTTCCAATGATGTTGTCTAATGGATGATCGTGAGTCCATTTTCTCGTGATATTCGTGGTAGTTGTTGAGGGATCAAGTAGCAGAGTCAATGTCTCCCGAAGATGGTTCGATGATGATTGTGAGCAAATATGTTTTCAAATGGAGCATCTTCGGGAGTAGCAAAGGGATTGACTTCATCCCGTGAATCTAAGCATTTCCATGATGTACACTTGATGATTGAAGATTTGTTGATGAAACAGATTGGTCACAGCAGCCTTAATGACATAAAAGTTGTAGGGTTAATTTCATTACGAATAGAAGCGTTCTCGTTGATTGAATTGTCAAATCATTGTTACTTGGCTCAAATTGTTCATCAAACATTGGATCAAACAGTTTTTAAATCATCTTTCGAGGGAGGTACATATGGAGTTGCCGATGAGAGTTTGGTACAAGATATGAACCAATGGGATGCTTTGAAGGGTCCCGAATCGATTGTCCGAGCCATTTGACCGTCACCATCAAACGCGGACGGAATTGTTTCCATGATATTTCGGTTCTCTTTGTTGTAGATTCGGAATTCTTGTTAGGTGCATAGCCACAAAAACTCCAATGTCCACTTTAGCTCTCGTTTCCTAAATCTTGACCATCATTAGTTGGATAACATAGAGCACCCAACACACTAAGGAATGAAAGATCGTTTTCTCGTTGTGGACAAGTTCATATGGAGTTTTTCCATGAGCGGTGAATCGGGATCGATTTTTGTGTAGCATGCAATGGCATGGCTTCACCCCGAGAAACATTGGAACTTTGAGTAAATCAAAGATAGTCCTTGCGGCTCACAAGAGTTCGATTTAGTCTTTCAACTACACCGCTCGTTGAGGAGTTCGAGGAACACTTCTTTGATGACCGATTCCAATACTTTCATAAAACTCACCAAGTTGTTTGTTAACAAACTCGCCCATTGTCTGCTCGATGATTCTAACTATTTTGTTAAGACGAACTCGCGTACTGCTTGATGAGTTTGATGATGATACTTGGAGTTTCATCCTTTGTCTTTAAGAACTTTCCCCAGGTGAATCTAGAGAAATCATCAACCACAACTAACACATATTTCTTCCCAAAGATATTCTGAACTCTCATGGGTCCACATAAGTCCATGTGAATTGTATGGAGAACTTCGATCGATTTTGTAGGTTTGGGTTTGTGGGCATATTTCTTGCTTTTTCCCAATTGACATGCTAAACAAAGATGATCCTTTTCATACTTAAGTCTAGGTAGACCTACAACTAAGTCTTTTCTGGAGAGATCATTGATGGTGCCGAAGTTTAAGTGATTGAGACGACGATGCCATAACCATGACTTTGTTTTAGACGCCTTGACAAAGAAGCAAATTGGAGAAGACTTCATCATATCTTCGATAGAGATGGTGTATAGATTTGAACCACGGAACCTCTTAAAAGTTCCTTACCATCAAGTTCTCTAACGAAACAAGTATGTTTTCTCAAGGCTACTTCTAGATCGAATCGCAATTGACCAACAGAGAACAGGTTATGACCAAGACCTTCCACATAATATACCCCGGAGATAACACTTTTTCCAACAACATAATCTCCATAACCCTTAATTGCACCAAAATGATCATTCCCGAATCTAATCGTCTCCGATGAATTTGCTCATGAAGTTCATGAGTCGCCGACCGTGTCCAAATATATGCTTGGAAATGTACCGAGTCCAGTACCACGTAACGATTTGAACGACCAGAGTTGAACGCATAAGAATGGATAATCGATAATTGGGATCCCCATGCTAGAATGGGTTCCACTTGGTTAGTCACAATAATTGGAACACCCACATCGTAAATAGAAGCATCCATATCGGTAGAAGCAATAGAATCATTGGGAATAGATGCAATGCTGGTGTCAGTATTTGACCTATTCAAAGTATGTTCACTTCTTAAGGGAATAGTTCTACCAAGAGGCATCCATTTTCTAGTAGGCATAGTCTTAAAGGCCGTGACAAACCGATTATTCTTATGACCAAAAGGTATCCAATTATAACCTATCTTTATAAATGTTCTTCCCGTTGGTTTCCATCGATTCTAACAATCTTCGCTTTGCCTTTTAGCCTTTTTTGCACGTTATTAGCATTAACGATTTTAACCGGGCATTTGACAAGATTAGACAAAGCATTCACACCACATTCATGATTAGCAAATGTAATTCAAGGCACATCATTACAAGGTTTGCAAATTGTAACACCCCCAAAAAATGGTTTGTAGCGGAAGAAAATGTGTTATTCGATGCTACTCAATTGATCAGAACACCAAGTGAAAAATAAAGATTTTTCTTAAAAGATTTCATTTATTGAAGTAAGATAGAGTTTATAAAGTTGATTTGTTGCGAAAAATGGCCCATTAATAAAATGTGGTCCCCATTTGTAAACGAGTCATCTATGACCAAAGCCATGCCAATGCCCAAGCTACTAAAGTTAGCTATCGCCTTTTAATACCTCGAGATAAACATGCTTAACAAGATCAACACAAAGGTTGAGTGATATTCATAGGTTTAGTAAATAGTTGAACACAAGTAAGAGATGACAATTGTCACGAAGTCAATCACCATAGAAAACAGAGATTATTATTATGCACTAAGCTCATGACACCAATACTAACTGCATACACCTAATTACCGTGTAAGTAATAAAATTGCCCCCCCAAGATGTAATAGCCAATTACATAGAGATACCAAATATAGTGCGCCTCGGTTATTTCCGATAACCGAAGTCGGGTCGCCAATTCCCATAGTACGATCCACGATATTTGCGTTCACTCGCAAGTGATTAATGGTTCATGATGAAGGGTACTTTTGGTCGCAACTTAGGCTATAATAATAATAAGCATGCAAGCATACATTTTAAGAAAAGATTTGTGTTCTAGTTTATAGCATGTATCTCCCCCAAAGAGTTTATAAAACAGTTAAATGAGTAAAAGTGGGGCTATGAACTCACCTTAGCGATACCGTAGGAAATGCACAACAATAGCAATTTACGATATGACAACGCTTCAACACTAAAACCTAGATATAATATGGCATGTCTCGAATAATGATATACGCTTGGTTTACTAATCGAAAGGATAGAGTATTGAATATAAAATTCAATAGAGCTTTATTAACGTTAATTTATAAATAGGACGAGGTTACCAAATAGTTTAATTTATTTACTTTAAGACATGTTGATATTTTATAGCATTTTCATATATTTATTTTCTTATAAATATATACAAGTTTAATTAGATATCGATGTGATAATTCTCGTTATGAATAATAGGTCGTCAAAATACTTTTTTTTTTATAAAGTTGTTATTAGTTTACAAGTTTTCTAAACATTTTTATCAAGTTTACACTTTTACCCTCGAGTTACTTAAAAGTACAAGTTTAACCCCTAAACTTTTAGGAAAATGACACTTTATACCCATAAATATCTCATGTTTAAAGTTTCCTGATGTCACTTTTAGTCCCTCATAAAACTTTTGCAAGGTATCTTTAAAAGTTGGACTTTTATACTTTTATAACTATTATAAGGTTTCTTGAAGTGAGGGTGTGTTTTGTAAATCGCTGATAGTTGCAAAATAAAAAGGGGAGGAAAAAGTGCCATCAGTGGTTTTCGAACTAGGGACCTCTTGCCTAAACCCACACGCCCTAACCAACCGAGCTAGGCTTGGTTTGTGTTTTATTCTCAACGTAACATATTTCATAAGGTGCGTTGTTTGTTATATTCTTAAGTAAAAACATCTAATCAACTGTGGTCGGGTACATGCATGGTTTATTTTTATTTCTACTTCTTCTCAAGTTAGCTTAATGTGCCATGGTTTCATCTTAGTTTTTATTGCTCATTCATCCACAAGGTGATGAGCTTATACGCTCGCTTATTACAAATAAGCTCGAAAGAGCTCTTGGTTTCCTTGTCTCGAAGTGGGTTTGAGTTATACGGTGAGTTTAAACCAAAAAGGGTGAAAAATAAAATGAGCTTAGTTGGACTTACTACACTCGTAAAGAATGGGGATGAAATGATGAGAAGATGGTTTGAACTCGAGATCCCTTGTTCTCCTTAAAATGTTACTCGTCTAAGTGTTTACCCAAGTTTTCTAACTTCTTTCCCGTCTTCTTCTTTTGCTTCTCCCCACTACAGTGGACTACTTTTATGGGTGATAGATGTGTGAGAGTGGTTGTGAGTTGTGTGAGTTTAAGTGATTTAGAATGTAAGGTTACATTAGTGTCTTGGATGTGTGCTTATATAGGAGAAATAAGTATAGTTTCCATAATATTTTATTAGTGTTCTTCATGTCCCAAGGCAAAGCAGATGGCGTGTCTTGTGTTCTTGATCATGATCGGTTTTGGCAGTAGCAAAGTGGGCATGCCTTGGTCAAGTCTAGTCACAAGAAACATGGGAACCATTGGATAAAGAAGTCAAAAGGAGTCAATGGGTTAAGGCAAATATAATATGTAGTTAGGGTGACTAGTTCTGTTTCGTTCTTTCACATGCATGCATGCTAATATGTCCTAGGTGAGTATTTTATGTTCAGGTTTTGTGGATTGAGGTGATACGCAAAGGATGAAGGGATCACAACTTTTCTACACATGCATGCTAATTTGAGTTATAATATTAACATAGGGTGGCTTGAGTAAATAGTCTGTGGTTTTTCGGTTATTCTACACAAGGTGAAGTCAAAAAGAAGTGTTGTAGCTTGTCCTATTGGTTAATAATACTTGATAGGTCCTTTGTGTCTTGATCTTGCTCAAGACTAACTCCTCAAGTGTCTAGTACTAAAACTCCTCAATAATACATAATAGACGATCAAACTTAAGACTCTAGATTTAGATGATTATACTACTTCTTAGTGTTACATGATAGACAAAGCTACAAGGCATGCATGGTATTCGGCCGATTTGTTGGAGCATGCTGGAGAGGTCTCATCAAGGAGACATAAAACCATTGGTTAATGAAGTCTAAGTAGTCAAAGGGGAAAAGGGTTAGGCTTAGTTGTGCTTCTCGGAGATCACAGAAAGAGAAATAAAGAGCCATCTACTTGCCTTCTTTTGTGTTATTAAAATAGGATAGGATGTCTTAGTATGTAGCTAGGATGGCTTAGTTTTAGGTTTGTCTCTTGCATGAAATACTAGGCCAAGATGATGTTGACGTTTCATTTGTTTCGGTTGCTTTGATCACATGCACACGCATGTATTTATGGGACAAGAAATATGATATTTAAGTTTTACTTTTGCTTGGGTGAGGTCTTGTGTTAAGACGGGAGTCCAAGAGATAAAGAATAGCGGTCGGGTAGTGTTGGGCTTAGAGACCCGGTAGAAAATAAAAATGTAAAAGTTTATTATATATTTATTTTATATAATTTTTATTATCGATGTCGAGAGGAAAATATATTCGCTTTTGTTGGTTTTGAATTCTTCGTAAATTATGCCACATGAGGACGTGTCGAAAGTTATTTCAAAGGAAAAATATCCCATAGTTATCGTTGATCAATGTTTATTTTTCATGTTTAATGAGAAAAGTATCTTTCTCGATTCAAATAGGTTTGGAAAAATTAAGGAATGAAACTTAGTAACAAATTTACTATAGTTTATTTTTAAAATTTGTTTGAAATTTTACGGGCTGTTATAGTACCTACCCCTTATGGGAACCTCGTCCTCGAGGTTGAGTTTGTGTTAGTCGATTATGTGACAAAGGAAAATTTTGGGAATTTTCTAATCTTGTTCGCAAACGGGATGTGGATAAATTTATTTGAATAAAAAGAATATTCCAAGAGACATAATTTCTTAGAGATGAAAAATTGAATAAGAGATTTGCATCCTCGAAAGGATCCTATAAAACCGGTTTTTACATCGGATGCAAATAAAACCATTTTGTAAAGATCGATGTTTGATATTTCTTAGCATAAGAAGTTTTGATAAAGTTTGACCAGAAAATTCTAACTCGCAAAAATAAGTGTTTTTTGAAAAATGCTACCACAAGTTTTATCGTTGATAAAAATGCATTCTAAAAAAAAATCTTCAAAGTGAAAATGTCATAGAAGAAGATGTGGTTGAGTATGTATGTTTTCATAAGTTTTAAACGTTTATGACAGCGTTTAGTTGTTAAGGCTATGCTTCTCGAATTTGAACGGTATATGTAAAAATATAGAGTCTTTAAAATTTTAAAGAGATCTTGATGTATGTAAAGAAAGTTGTTGAATTTCAGTTTTTGTGAATGAAAACTTGTCAAATACAGTTTTTAGGCGACCACATGGAGTCGGTTCCAAGGTGGAGGTTTTTTTTCAAGCGAATTCAAAAGTCATTTCGCAATTTCAAATAATTTTAAATACCTTAGCTTTTGTAAATGATGAATCAGTTTTGTTTCCAAGCATTTCCCATTATAATGTGTATCTATTATTTTTCAAAACAAAGCGCTTATTTTTACTCCGAAAATTCGGTTTATTTTCAAAAGAAAATATCGCTTATCCTTTAAAGTTTCTCAAGGGAGTAAATAGTTTATAAAGAAATTGCAAGAAAGTTTATGAAAAGGTTTGTAAAACTACTTTATTGAGTAAGAAGAAAATACTTTTATTATGATTAATCGTAGTTTGTGGTTTGGTATTGAAGCAACAATTTGGTAAGTTGATTTTTTTTTAAACAGCTTACAAGGTAATAGAAAACGATTTATCAATGGTAGTGAAATATTTTGGTAAGACATAATTCGGGTTGTAAAGTAACTCGTGAAATGATTTGTAAAATAGCTTATAAGAAAATAATTTATTGTTTGTCAAACAAGAGGAGATTTCGTAGTTCAATTAATATCGAGGTAGTTTATGGGGTGGTACTAAAATAGTCAGTAATGTAAAGACGAACAGTTTGTGAGAGTAACGTAGTTTAATGGTTTTAGATCGTAGTGGCTAAAGCAGCTCACTAAAAGGGTAAAATAGTTTATAAGATCGTAATATAACTTGTAGGAAAAAATTTGTAAATAGTTTACAAACTGATATCGTAATTGTTTGTTGTTTCATAAAATAGTAGTAAGGTAATTAATCGGTTTATTACTCTATAGAAAATAGTCTGCAAAGCATTAATAAGGTCATTGTTTATAAAGTATTAGTAAAGTCGTAAATTTTTGGTTAAATGGCACAATAGCAAGACTTTTTGTAAAATGACCATGAAATGTCGGTAGAATAGTTGAAAGTAGTTTACGTTAGATAACGACGAAGTTTATTATTTCATAAGATGGTAGCAGACGCATCGGTTGTTGTTTTAGAGGGATGAGTGGAAGATTAGGGATCCGTTCCTATAAAAAGTGACTCGAGTTGCAAGTTAACTCCTCGGTATGTTTTAGATCGTTTTAGTCGCTCGTTTATTATTTATGTTTAGCGAGGGTTTCCCTTTGTAGATGTCGAGGTGTGTTGTGCCTAGAACGGCTAGAGATGTAATCCGGTTCATCAAGTGGGTACGAGTTTTGGGGTAGAAGTGACTGTTGCTTATCAAGTACCGCAAGTGAGATGACGAGATGACCTTGATCTCAATGTCTAAGATAATGATAATAGGATGGGATGATTAGACATGGGTTGCAATGACTCAACAATAGAGGTTTAATGATCCAAGAATAAAGACGATAAGTCGATGGGATGGGAGACAGAAGACATGGTATCGTAACGACCCAAAAATATAATCTAAACATAGAGTAATGTCGTGCGGTAATGAAAATTTTAGTTAGTCGCGCATAATCTACTCAGAGAATCTAAATGGTAAATATAATCATTAACTCGCATCATGAAATGTTTTTGCTGGTTATGTATTATCTGCTCAGCAAATCTCATACATAACGTAGGCACGGAGGACGCGAAATGGTGGCGTAAAGTGGTCCATTTCAACATGGATCATTGTGGTGTCCTTGCACGAAGTGGTAGTGTGCATCATCTGCCATGCAAATCTCCATGCACGTTGCTAGTAAGATGTAGACGCGGGAGCGTAAGGTAGTGGTGTAAAATGGTCAGTTTAGAGAGGTAGTAATGAGAAAGGCGTTCCACTTAAGAGAAAAAGTATCGTAGTGAGGAAATGTTGTGACGTCAGTGTGTGATGTATAAAGTAAACCTTTATAATTTTTATGATGAACACACATGAAAATTTTACCATTTTTAGAAGTCAATCAGGAGGTTGACTGGACATACCACTATTATATCTATTTTCAGTATTGCAACATTCACTCTGAGTCGCACATAGGTGATCAGCTATGTCTCACCGTCCCTGGCTGAATATAGGTGATCAGGCTATATTCACCCGAGGTTCAATGAATCTTGCAATGCTTAGCTTAGTTATACTAGTAACATGTCCTAATGCCTTTAAAGTTTGTTACGAAAGACTGAACAAATATTTCGTTTATGTGGGGGAGAAGGCGTAGCGCTGTGGTATGTAAACATACGTATAGGTAAAACAATCATAGTTAATAGTGAGACTAAGTTGTTAGTAATCAAGCACATATCTTATCAAAGATGACTATAACAAGTCATAAGTGAGGCAATCACTTGGCAAAGTGCGGCATGTGTCGGTCATAGGGTTGTTTTTGTGTAAAGTGGTTATAGTCTAGGTTTGAAAAATACCTAGTTCTCTATAACCCTGGCTCGATGCCAATCAGTAACACCCCAAAAATGGTTTGCGTTTGAAGAAAAGGTTATTGGGATGCTACTCAATTGGATCGTAACACCAAGTGAAAAATAAAGATTTTTCTTAAAAGATTTCATTTATTGAAATAAGATAGAGTTTATAAAAGTTGATTTGTTGCGGAAAAATGGCCCATTAATAAAATGTGGTCCCCATTTGTAAATCAGAGTCATCTATGACCAGGCCATGCCAATGCCCAAGCGCCTCCAAAGTTAGCTATCGCCTTTTTAATACCTGAGATAAACATGCTTAAAAAGATCAACACAAAGGTTGAGTGATATTCATAGGTTTAGTAAATAGTTGAACACAAGTAAGAGATGACAATTGTCACGAAGTCAATCACCATAGAAAACAGAGATTATTATTATGCACTAAGCTCATGACACCAATACTAACCGCATACACCTAATTACTGGTGTAAGTAATAAAATTTCCCCAAAGATGTAATAGCCAATTACATAGAGATACAAATATAGGCTACCCTAGGTTATTTCCGATAACCGAGTCGGGTCGTCAATTCCCATAGTACTATCCATGATATTTTGCCTCACCGCAAGTGATTAATGGTTCATGATGAAGGGACTTTTGGTCGGCAACTTAGGCTATAATAATAATAAGCATGCAAGCATACATTTTAAGAAAAGACTTTTGTTCTAGTTTATAGCATGTATCTCCCCCAAAGAGTTTATAAAACAGTTAAATGAGTAAAAGTGGGGCTATGAACTCACCTTAGCGATACAAGAGGAAATGCACAACAATAGCAATTACGATATGACAACCGCTTCAACACCGAAACCTAGATATAATATGGCATGTCTCGAATAATGATATACGCTGGTTTACTTAATCGAAAGGATAGAGTATTGAATATAAAATTCAATAGAGCTTTATTAACGTTAATTTACAAATATGACGAGGTTACCAACAGTTTAATTTATTTACTTTAAGACATGTTGATATTTTATAGCATTTTCATATATTTATTTTCTTATAAATATATACAAGTTTAATTAGATATCGATGTGATAATTCTCGTTATGAATAATAGGTCGTCAAAATACTTTTTTTTATAAAGTTGTTATTAGTTTACAAGTTTTCTAAACATTTTTATCAAGTTTACACTTTTTACCCTCAGGTTTGGAAAAGTACAAGTTTAACCCCTAAACTTTTAGAAAAATGACACTTTATACCCATAAATATCTCATGTTTAAAGTTTCCAGATGTGTCACTTTTAGTCCCTCATAAAAACTGTTTTTGCAAGGTATCTTTAAAAGTTGGACTTTTATACTTTTATAACTATTATAAGGTTTCTTGAAGTGAGGGGTGTTTTGTAAATCAAAGGATAGTTGCAAAATAAAAAGGGGAGGAAAAAGTGCCATCAGTGGGTTTCGAACTAGGGACCTCTTGTCTAAACCCACACGCTCCTAACCAACTGAGCTAGGCTTGGTTTGTGTTTTATTCCTACGTAACATATTTCATAAGGTGCGTTTTCGTGTTATATTCTTAAGTAAAAACATTCTATGAATCAGTCGTGGGTACATGCATGGTTTATTTCTTTTTATTTCTACTTCTTCTCAAGTTAGCTTAATGTGCCATGGTTTCATCTTAGTTTTTATTGCTCATTCATCCACAAGGTGATGAGCTTATAATGTTCGGCTTATTACAAATAAGCTTGAAAGAGCTCTTGGCTTCCTTGTCTCGAAATGGGTTTGAGTTATACGTGTGAGTTTAAACGAAAAGAGTGAAAATAAAATGAGCTTAGTTGGACTTACTACACTCGTAAAGAGTGGGGATGAAATGATGAGAAGATGGTTTGAACTCGAGATCCCTTGTTCTCCTTATAATGTTACTCGTCTAAGTGTTTACCCAAGTTTTCTAACTTCTTTCCCGTCTTCTTCTTTTGCTTCTCCTCGGTACCACAGTGGACGACTTTTATGGGTGATAGATGTGTGAGAGTGGTTGTGAGTTGTGTGAGTTCAAGTGATTTAGAATGTAAGGTTACATTAGTGTCTTGGATGTGTGCTTATATAGGAGAAATAAGTATAGTTTCCATAATATTTTATTAGTGTTCTTCATGTCCAAAGGCAAAGCAGATGGCGTGTCTTGTGTTCTTGATCATGATCACTTTTGGCAGTAGCAAAGTGGGCATGCCTTGGTCAAGTCTAGTCACAAGAAACATGGGAACCATTGGATAAAGAAGTCAAAAGGAGTCAATGGGTTTAGGCAAATATAATATGTAGTTAGGGTGACTAGTTCTTTGTTCTTGTCTCTTTCACATGCATGCATGCTAATATGTCCTAGGTGAGTATTTTATGTTCAGGTTTTATGGATTGAGGTGATACGCAAAGGATGAAGGGATCACAACTTCTTCTACACATGCATGCTAATTTGAGTTATAATATTAACATAGGGTGGCTTGAGTAAATAGTCTTTGTGTTTGTCTTGGGTTATTCTCACACACAAGGTGAAGTCAAAAAGAAGTGTTGTAGCTTGTCCTATTGGTTAATAATACTTGATAGGTCCTTTGTGTCTTGATCTTGCTCAGTACTAAAACTCCTCAAGTGTCTAGTACTAAAACTCCTCAATAATACATAATAGACGGTTAAACTTAAGACTCTAGATTTAGATGATTATACTACTTCTTAGTGTTGCGCATGATAGACAAAGCTACAAGGCATGCATGGTATTCGGCTGATTTGTTGGAGCATGCTTGGAGAGGTCTCATCAAGGAGACATAAAAACCAT
The DNA here is from genome assembly GCA_910596185.1 of Chrysanthemum makinoi. NCBI lineage: Eukaryota > Viridiplantae > Streptophyta > Magnoliopsida > Asterales > Asteraceae > Chrysanthemum > Chrysanthemum makinoi. Next base: position 194,448,415 of record OU343217.1, on the reverse strand, counting down.
TGGTTAATGAAGTCTAAGTAGTCAAAGGGGGAAAAGGGTTAGGCTTAGTTGTGCTTCTGAGATCACAGAAAGAGAAATAAAGAGCCATCTACTTGCCTTCTTTTGTGTTATTAAAATAGGATAGGATGTCTTAGTATGTAGCTAGGATGGCTTAGTTTTAGGTTTGTCTCTTGCATGAAATACTAGGCCAAGATGATGTTGACGTTTCATTTGTTTCGGGTTGCTCCTTGATCACATGCACACGCATGTATTTATGGGACAAGAAATATGATATTTAAGTTTTACTTTTGCTTGGGTGAGGTCTTGTGTTAAGACGGGAGTCCAAGAGATAAAGAATAGCGGCCGGGTAGTGTCGGGCTTAGAGACCCGGTAGAAAATAAAAATGTAAAAGTTTATTATATATTTATTTTATATAATTTTTATTATCGATGTCGAGAGGGAAAATATATTCGTTTCTTGTTGATTTTGAATTTTTCAAATTATGCCACATGAGGACGGTTTAAAGTTATTTCAAAGGAAAAATATCCCATAGTTATCGTTGATCAATGTTTATTTTTCATGTTTTATGAGAAAAGTATCTTTCTCGATTCAAATAGGTTTGGAAAAATTAAGGAATGAAACTTAGTAACAAATTTACTATAGTTTATTTTTAAAATTTGTTTGAAATTTTACGGGCTGTTATACAAATAGTATTAGAATTCGAATTAATTACAGTACGCCTATGGCTAATACTAGAATCAACACGATTCGTTTTATTCGACTCAAACTTAAAGTTCCTAGATTGGTCTTCTACTCTCTTCCAATGCACATTCTTAGCTTGCAAGGTCCTATCATTCCTTGTATTGTCTTGAGACTTTGACCTGCCGCTTTAATGTCACTGATTACTCCTGTAGAGGGAATGGGAACATTAGTTGGTTGATCTAATTTTTGCATTCCGGAACTTGATGTGCAAGGATCTGAACTACTAAAAGGCACATTAGTGTTTACTTTCTTAAGACTGTGATTTGAGCTATTTGCAGTCACACTAAAATTCACTTTCTTAGCACTAACATATCTGGAATCTGAACTACTTGAAGGCACCCTAAGGTTGACATTCATAACATTGGGCATAGAACGGATTTCATGCTTGGCACTCGGCATTGAACAAGGCATCACAGCTTTGTCTTTTGCACCTAAGGATTTTGGACATGTTGCAATTACACATTCAGCGCTCTTGAGATCGCTTAGCCCGGAGGAAAGCAAACCTAATTTCTCTATCAAGAGTTTTATTAATGAAATCCTCTTCAACAATCTCACGAAGACATTCTAGACTATCCTTAAGGTGAGCACAATAGTCATGAAATGCGGGTTCATTATTCCTAAGATGAGGAGGAATGTATTTAACAGTCACAGTGTATTTGCGCCTAAGGGTGACTTTGAAACAACATTCTTATTAAAAACAAGTGGCAATTTCCTATTTTCCTGACTTCTCAGATTCTCAATTTCCTTTTGTAAAGACGTTATTTTTTCGTTGTTTTGGTCACGAGTGACTTTCATTGAATCATATAACTCTTTAAAGTGATGTTTAACTTTTTCATTTTCTTCTAGAAAACTCTCGTTTCCCTTTTGTAAGGCATTAACTAAGTTTTGAAGATGAAAAGTTTGAGAGTACTGAGAATCTGAATGAGGAGGCATTTGGGATCTAGTCACATTGTTCTTTTCACCCTTTAATTGAGAGATTTGGGCTTTCAACTTTTTGATCGTGTTACAATGAGCTCGAATCTGTTCATCACGCTTTGCTAATTTCAAAAACAGCATCAAATTCAGGAGCATCCAAGGATGTCTTGAAATTTGAGGTTTTAACATTTTCTTTTAGATGTTGATATTTTAGTTGTAAATCAAAATGTTCAACTTCTAGTTTAGAAAGATGCTTTACCAAATTATCGTGATCATCCTGATCAATTTTCTCATTAAGTTTCAAATTAATCTTTTCAAGCTCAATGACACGATCATGGGAGACTTTCAGAGCAACAGATAATTCATGAAATTGAGAAGTATTAATGGAACAATTTAAGTAGCAGTAAAACACATCTTGAGCAATACATTAGAAATAAGATTCTCATTCAAGGTATGCAAGTTCTTCCTCTCAATCTCATTATATTTTAATGCTCGCTCATAGTCACTAACCTCAACTATCATTGCATCAAATTCCTTTTCCATTCCTTTAATATCCGAACTTATCCCCTTTTTAAGACTCTCAAAATGATCTTTTAGTAGTTTGAAGAAAGGCATGACCTCGCTAGATAGCATTCTTTGTTTGCTCAAAACCCCTTTCCCTTCGCTATCCTAAAATGGGTGTGATCCTTTAATTACAAGTTTTCTCAAAATCGACAAATAGTTGAAGAATAACATATTGGCTGATTAAGGTCTTGCTCTTTGTGGCAATAGTTCTAGGAACTAAATGCATTGGTGTATTTGGAGGATACACAGCCGCTGAAGGCATTTTCCTAAGGGAAGGGTTTGTTTCACCAAGATTTTCAGCTTTTAGCTTATCTAAATCCTTTTCTAGAAAACTTGTTCGTGTGTTAATAACGTTTGAGGCTTAAATTTGTTTAAGGAGATCCAGCTTCCTCTCTTGTATTCATGGGGTTTGATCGTGATGTTATTCTTTTGCATTCAGGATCTTCTAGCTTCTTATTCATTTTCACCCTAGATGCATCATCTAATATTCTATCTTCTTCAGAGCACTCAACGCAGCTAGGTTTCTGTCTAGGTTTAAGAATCTCATTGCCATCATAAATTACATTTTGAGCCTTTAGCTAACTTATCTGACTCGTGGTTGGGTTTATCTATAAAGGGAACACTATGCTTATCGCTTAAAACTCTATGCTTAGTGACCATGTGAAAATTTAATGGTATTCCTTGTACGCATAACTTATTTTCAAGCTCGTTCTTCAAAGTTTTTAGATTAGAAAAATCATTCAAAAGTTTTGATTCCTTGGCATGAAATTCCTGCTAAAGCACTTTAACATTTTCTTGAAGTTCTTATTTTTGCTTAGCAATTTTTGAAAGCTTTTCTTGTAAGGAATTTAACTCTTGTTTTAACACTTCTCCTCTAAAATTACTTTTTCTAATGATTGCACGCATTTGGTCATCCATTTCCTCGCCACGAGTGGTTAACTCAAACTTAGCACGTTGTTCATAAATAGCAACCCTTTCTTTATAGGCATTAAGTTCAGAGATAACAGAATCATCAGGGGCACATGCAGTGTATTCATCATAGAAATAATCATCATTGACTCAGAGATACATCACTTGAAACAATCACACTTTCACTTTGTTTCACATATTGATCATATGGGACAACATTGATATTACCCATATTTTCAATATCTGACTCAATGATTTCAGTTGATTGTATTTCATTATGTATCTTTTGCACATCAACTTCATCATATAACTTTAATACCTATGAGATGATTTTGTCTTTGGATGGTCCAGCTTTTGGTGAAGAAGAGACCTTAGGAGAGACCATTGGAGAAATACTAGCCATGAAAATTGTTTGTGCAGTAGGTCCATCATCAACATCGAGTCGACGCATCAAATCACGACTTGAAAGGAATTCTGATGATTGTGACCTATCTTCTGAATAGGATGCTCATCCACATCTGCATCATATGTCTTAGCATTCCCTTCAAAGAAGAAATAGCAGTCCTCTTCATCCAAGGTTGCTCCATTGTCCCGAGCTTGCACTAGCAACATCTTATCCCCAAGTATTCAAAGATTCTGAGGACGTTTTGGAGATGTGAAATTCCTTGCAATGTGTCCCTCACCACCATAGTTGTAACACTTGATTGTCTTGACTTGTCCATGATTTCCATTCCTTCCCCGATTCTTATTTCCTCCATAGCCTCCACCTGCTCCACCCCTTCTCTGATCGTACTGCCTTTCTTGGACTGGCTGCACCATAACCTTCCCATCTTTGACAGTGGCTTGATTGTGTGGATTTGATGCTGTTTTGAGGTTGTTGTTGGTGTGTGGGAGAGTGTTCAAGTTTTGACTGATCATGAGAGCTAGTTGACTAATGAAGTTTCCAACAGATGCATCAAAGATCGCTTGTTTGAACATTGGATCGGGAATGAGTTTGTGAGTTCCATCACCCCATGGGTATAACTTGTGAAGCTTTAGTGGTGATCGCAATGTTTGAGTAGAAGGCAGTTGAATCATTTGATGAGCTTGTCTCTCCCGGATTTGTTTTGAATTGTTCAAGAATCCTCTTTTCAAACATGGCATGTCTCTCATTCAAGAAGGAAGGCATACAGTGCTCATAATTCAGATTCTTCAATCCTTCAGGAGCTTCACGGTGACAAACTTGTGCCATTCGGGATTCATGTTGTTTACAAACTTTGAGTTCAGTTGAATGTTAGGCATGGTCATTCTGATGTTCCTCATGTCATTAACAAGCTTGTGGAATCTCACGTAATACTCATAGACACTCTCATCTGGTTTCATCTTGAAGTGCTCAAATTCATCATAGAGTTGTGATTCTCTGTCTTTCAAGGTTAAATCGTGAGCCCTAGAGAAGCATCTTGACATTATCCCATACAGCCTTTGCTTTAGTGTTGTGGTTGATAAGCTTGTATATGTCTTTTGGAAGACCTTGCAATATGATGTTAGAAGCCCTTATATCTGCATCGAATCTCTTCTTCTCCTTATCATCGAGCTCATCATACATCTTTGGTCCGTCCATTCCAGAAATCAATGTACCATATTCAGCTGTATCAATTATGTCTCTAGTAGTCTCAACCCGATACGGTCCTTCATCAATCGATTTGAGAATGTTGACCCCATTTTCCTTTCCAAGACAAGCATAACTGATTCTTTGAGCCCAAGAGTCGTAATCGCCTGTCAAGCATAGGTGGACGAGTATCCGACCCCGCTACTTGAACGTCCTCACCACCGGAAGAAACAATAGTAGAAACGATGTTTGCCATGATTACAAGTTCTACGGGATTTGACTATTCTTTGATTAAACCGGGAAATTGATTCTTTCACGGGATTTTACTAAACCAAAAGAACAACCGTAAGAATGTATCACGAAGAGGTAACAAGCCTAAAATTAGACAAGTAGTAAAACACACAACTCGCTTAGTTATCAACTCGCTAAACACCCAACTCGCTTAAGGAATCAACTCGCTAAATAGCCAAGTCGCATTAGCATCAACTCGCAACAATTTCAACACGCTTAATGAATCAAGTCGCTAAATAGCCGACTCGCTTTGGTATCAACTCGCAACACAATCAACTCGCTTGAACACCAAGTCACTTAAATTAACTCGCTAGCTTTACAACTCGCTTAATAGCTAAGTCGCTTTAGATCTCAAGTCGCTTAAAGAAACAACTCGCTAGAGCCCAAGTCGCATAAAAATCAACTCGCTAAACGACCAAGTCGCATGTACAACTCAAGATCCAATAACAAAGCAACTCGCTTTGAAGAACAAACTTACCGAGACTCAACTCGCCACAAACTTAAAAAATAACCACTTTATCAATCAAAAACAACCAAACCACAATGATTTAATCCTTCCAATTCAAAGCATAAACACATATGATGATCCTAACCACAAAAGTACAAGCAAAATTCAAACTTTAACACTAGAATTTGTCCAAATGAATCAAACTCTCCTAAACCTTTAATACCCCAAAAACTTTATGAAATCCACCAAAACAAAAAGCATGAAAGATGAGTGATCAAACCATGGCTCTTGATGCCAATTGTTAGATATAGGATTTCACAAACACATGAAACCATAACCATATGGGGCGTTAATATTGTTTAGAGATAGAAAGTTCTAGTGAGATAAAGGAAGAGAGTTGGGAACTATGTGAAACAAAGAAAAATGGTATTGAAGCTCCAACCCTCTACCTTGGGAGGTAGAGGGTATTTATAGTTTCTTACAAACAAACGCCACCTACGGCCGTCAGGATCGTGCATACGTTGGTAAACCCGTCCGTCCTCCACGGTGTTACTTAACAATATACTACTTATCATAAAATAACTACGACTACGAGTTTTCTAACGATTACATATACTTGAGGTGACCGACTCCTTAATACTTGGAATTTCTAATTCCTAACATTATGGTTACATGCGCCTAAGCGGCTGTTAGCAACCAAACATACCTATTGGAAACTGAATGGGCTTCGCAGCCCAGCAAGTACACACAAACACCCTCTTGAGACCTGGACTTGTGACCCAATGAAAATGCTAATTCTGTATATGCAAAATTTGATGCTACCTCCTAGTTTCAATATAAAAAATATCATTAACGTAAGAAATAGAATAGCAACTGTAGGTACTAAACTCATTCTTCTCGTGGGTATGAAGGGGTACAATTTGACATAAGGACATGGTAGCCCCTTTGGTTAAGACTCACTCGACCACTCTCTTGATGACTTGGAAGCATTATCGACGCACAGACTTTTGCATTTCTTCTCGTGTGGTTAGCCGTTGGGTTCTACCCAACATGAGCTTGTGAAGCAACAAGTTATGCCACGGAAACTACTAAGTTTCGGGTTTGGACACAGAAAGAAAGACTAACCGAGACGCGTAATAGGTCCGGTTCGGACCTACTGTCCTTTGACAGTCCATATGCTTGGTACACTCTTGTTTGATTGAACAAACACCGTTCCATTTAGACTCTCTTAAGTGTACTAGTACCGAAACAAACAGCAATAATAATGATAATAACGACCATATCTACAAATAACTCGGCTAGTGATTTTTAAGGCCGGGTACTACCCGCGACTTTGTCACCCTCGTAATTACGAGGTCGCACAAGTCGATGTAAAATCAAACCAAAACGAGTCGAAATTCACTTAGGTTGGTTAAACTTAACAACATAAGCCGAAACTAATTTAAGCCGATAAGGTTTTATTGTTTTTCTTGATTCACGACGAAAAAAAACAACAACAATAATCAACAAGAAACATTTTTCCTTATTAATTTCATAGCACCATTATCATTTTATTCAATACCAAAATAAAACCATATCACTTTTACTTTATTAGTACCATTTGGTATGAACAAAGAAAATTTATAAATTCAAATTAGACAAATAATATTACAACTCAATATAAAAAATGACAATTGTTCTTACATCAATTTTGGTGGGTCGAGTGTATTAAAACCGAACACATGAAGACTCCAGTTGAGTACGAACTAGTGGGACTTGAACGAATTGAAGCTTGATTTAGACTCTATATATCCCAAGTAACAAAACCCCCTTATCAATTTTGAAAACCCCTTTGTTTGGAAGAACCCTAATTCGTACAAACCCTAACTTGTGTGAGTGAGATGGTGAGAAGCTTTGTGAACCTCTGTGGATGTGGCCCATATAAAAGAAAAACAAAAGGGAAACTTGACTTTATCTTTTCTTGACCTAGTGCTTAGGGTATTCCTTCTTCTATCTCGCGTCTTTCTTTCACAACCACGCCTCCAACTTCATGTGATGTCTAGATGGGTAGATAGCTATTTGGAGAATGATGGAGGTGAGACTTTGTGTTGGACTCCTCAAAAGAAAGAAATGATACCATTTTTGTGTTTGGTATTCATTGTTTGTGTCGACAAGGAGAGAGAGAGGATCAGGTAAAGAGGGAGCGTGGGTGACAAAATGACACAAGTTTTTATTTCTTTTGTTTTATTATACGAAGCAGTACAATCGGTAACCCATGTTTTGTCGAATACTAGAGTAAACGTACCTTCCCGGTACCCGAGAAATATAGAAATTATATTTTTGGAGACGATTTCTTAAACGTAATATTATGACACTTTGTTTACGTTGAAATTGGATTATAACTGTTTGCCATTATTAATTTGGTGTCGGTATGTGTGCGGTACCGTGACTTTCTGAATTCACGAGATAACTTCTCGTTTTCTTTCGTAAATTATTAGTGATTGATAAAAAGTGTATTTTTCTCTTATCTAAGTATTTATTTTTAGTTTTGTATGCTACGCGCTTACAAAGCTGCGGAATAACTAATGGATTGCTTATGTGCACGCTTTAATTTTAACTTGGACATTAATAGATTTCAAATTTATTATACAGATACTTAGTAGACAGGTATTGTGTATGCGGTGTCTTATTTCTAAGGAAACGAGATGACCTCTCGGTTTTTAAAATATAAATATTGACAACTGTTAGAAAATAACCGGTTTTGAATTTTCTGACGTAATAAATATTATTATAATAATACAGAAATTTACGGGTTGTTATAGTCTACCCACCTTACAGGAGATCCGTCCCGGATCTCAGTTTACATTACCCGATAGGGTGTCGGGGAACGAGGTGATGGTATTTGGAACAAGTTTTGGAATTTCCCTATGTTGTCCTAGGATTTCTTCTTTGGGTATGGTTACCTAGGTGTTGTGCCAGGAGCACATCCTCTATCTAAGGAGTCATGATCTTTCTGGGGTAGGTTCATTGGGTGAAAGTTCTAACTTTTGATGTTATGAGGTTTCATTATTTTGTTAGTGTGGGCACCTCTAACTTCTCGTGGTTTTATCAAAACGTACCCATTTCTGGTGTTTAATGGTTCTAAAGTATATAGGTTGATTCTTAAGGTTCGCTATGGGTTTGTGTGTTTTCTTCTTTGAAAGGTGAAGAAACATTTTTTTTCAATTTTTTTTTCTTTCGACTATATGTTTATACAAGTTTGACTAAGACTAGATTTCAAAATTGATAAGATGTAAAAAAAATGACACGTTTTTAAAATATTGTAAAACCGGTTCTAATTTTTGGGGTGTACAGGGAAATTTTGCGAAACTTTTAGTGTTTCAGCATTTTGTCTAATTTTAACGAGGGATTTTGGAAAGTATTATTGTTGGATTCTAAAGAGAATCCTCAAATTTGGAAAATATATTGTAGCAAGGATATGTAGCAGGATATAACATTTACCCATAGTCACGGGTAGGGTTTAGTTGTCTAAGTTGGGTAGGATTGGAGGTTTAATAGTTGACGAACCTCATGGTTATCTATGGTTTTAGGCAGAGGTGTAGGATACATCCTAAGGTCAGGCTTAGCTATCAAGGAGGACATTGACCATTCATGTTTATGGGGTATTAACTTAAAACACATTTCGAGGAAATAAGTAACCAATAGAGTGGTTCTGGTATACCTTTCAAAGTATTAAGGAACACTTTATTTTGGTAAGGTATGGGTAGAATTGTAGTTTATTTTATGCTGAAATGGTAAGGTGGTAATTTAGTTTGTAGAATGATTCATGAAGTGATTCATGAAGTATTTTGATTATAATGGTTTGAGGAATAATCGGAAATAGTTTGTATGGCAACTCTTTTGTTTGTAGGAAAGTAACAAGGTAGGCACGGTTATTCTTAAAAGGTGGGTGGAGTTTTTAGGTATCAAATTTTCAATGGTGAAATTTTCAAGTTTTGCGGGATTATGGGTCATTTACTGTGTCCTTCTAGATTTTGCCAAAGGTTTATTGTTCTTTTGTTGCCTATTCTCATTAGAGAATTTTTCTCATAGGTGCTATTGGAAGGTTGCTCCTAAAATGGTTTGATTTGTCCACGGAATATAAGGTTGGGGTAGGAGTGACTATAACATAACACGATTGTGATATGAAATTATAAATTTTCTGATTAAGAAGTAGTATGCGCCCGTGAGTTTGGCTTTGATTAAGGAATTTTGTGGCCTTGGTGAGTGGTTTATGACTAAGGAATAGGGTAATGCCGAGTAGGTAAACGTGTTTGGTATGCCATGAATGGCTTGTCATCAGGGAATGCCAGTGAATGGCTTGTGTTTAGGGAATGCCAGTGAGTGGCTTGTGTTTAAGGGATGCCAGTGAGTGACTTATGATTAAGGAATAACAGTTAGTGGTTTGTTTAAGGAATGACGGTGAGTGGCTTGTGTTTAAGGGATAATGTGACGCCAATGTGTAGCTTTATTGTAACCGTCAATGTGTGGTTTATTGAAATGTTACATGTTTATCAAAATTTTATCATCTTCTCACTTGACATAAGGCTATTATAACTATCCTAAATCTGCACCAAAATTCACCTCTGAGTGGGACATAGGTGATGGGCCTGTCCTCCCTGGTTGAATATATGTGATCAGTCTATATTCACCCGAGGTTCAATGAATTTTGAAATACTTAGCTTAGTTACGCTAGTAATATGTCACAATACTTTTAAAGGTTGTCTTGAAGGATTAAAACAATTATTCTCTTTATGTGAGGGAAAGGTGAAGTGCAGTGATACATAATTATACGTATAGGGAAAATAATTATAATCTATGATGAAATTAGGTGGCAAGTGATAAAACATGTATCTTAAAAAGTATGATCTCAGCAGGATCATAAGAGAGGCATCACTCGGCAGTGCCGTGTCGGTCATAGGGTTTAGTTTTTGTAAAAGTGGTTATAGTCTAGGTTTTAAAAATATAACCAGTTCTCTATAACCTAGGCTCTGATGCCAATCTGTAACACCCCTAAAAATGACTCAGCAGAAGCAAATAAGTATTGGGGTGCTACTAAATAGGTATCACAACATAAGCATAGAACAATTGGTTTTTTCATAAATAAACTTTTATTCATTCTTAAAACAATGTTTACATTACTAATTAGTACGGAAAATAGCCCATTATAAAAAGGTGCTCCCAATACATAAATCAGAGTCTTCTATGACCATGCCATGCCTTTGCCTTGCGCCTCCAAAGATAAGCTATCACCTCAAAACCGGAAGATACATGCTAAAAGAGGTCACATCTTTGGTGAGTTCATAGGTTTATTTAAAAAGGGATTTCAGTACACTGTTTTAAATTTGGTTTTTGATGATCATTACGTCTTGCGTAATGTCATAAAGTTTATGATTTCAATTCATAAAAGGATTTCATAAAAGAGATTTCATTAGTGGACCGTAAGTAGGGTATATGTACATTACAACGAATATAATGTCATATATTGAATCTATTACGCTAGCACTAAGTTCATGCAACCAAAGCTACGACAGTTTATGTAAGCACAAGGAAGTCATACAAATAAGGAGCACATGGCGAGTGTTTATCCCAATACACTCGGTCCCGACATGCTATATGTTTCGCCAACCCAAGCGGAGTCAACCGAACAGGGAAGTCACTCCCAATAGATCTATTTATAACATTCGCTTCCCGAGAATTGACGGTTCATGCAGAGGGCAATTTGGGATCTAAAGTCTTAGGCTAAGCTGCGTAATATTCTAGGTCAAAGATTTTGGTGTGGTCCTTAAAGCATCTAGGCATGATGTATCTTAAAACATATCAAACAAAGGGCATAGTATGCATAGAATGCATAATTTTAGTAATTAAATCATTTAAGTAAAAATGAGCATGTATCTTCCCCCAAAACAGTTATAAAACAAGTAAAAGTAGGGGCTATGAAACTCACCTTGGCAATGTGCAATATGAAGTCTAGAGGGAATTAAATCAAGGAGTGATAGTGCACGGATCCGACACGCAACCTAATTAATACGGCAATTTAGTCTTTATGTTTAAGACTCGATAAAGTTTAACTAACTTTATAAGTTTTTAATTGTCTTGTTGTTGTTGTTGTTGTTGTTGTTGTTGTTGTTGTTGTTGTTGTTGTTGCTGCTTATGTGGCATCATTTATCTTAGAATTACTTACAAGGAAATGGGATAAATTTCTGCTTAGGAAGGATGACATGAAAGTAGTCTCAAGGAAGGAATTTCGGCTTTGGTTTAATGATGACCAAATGATAATATACGGAAGAGTAGTATGCTTATAATAAGACGTTGTCGGTGTGAACGGGAAAAGTATATATATTAAGTGTATATATAATGTATTTGTTTTAAGATAACCAAGTCTTAAGTAGATTTACGCGCAATTTGTATTTCAAAAATTACAATGTAGTTTTTAATAGTTTCATCTCAGGCAATATGTTTTGAAAAGTTATATATATATATATATATATATATATATTTTCATGTCATTTAATAGTAAATTAACTTAATTTATATATAATTTGTACTAGAAAAAAATACTATACATTTCATTAATAAATAAGTTTTTCCGAAAATTTGATATGTTTAAGGTGTATATTCATGTTTAAATGTCAAAACTATATGTCTCATTTTATCAAGTCTAACATCCGGTTTTAATAATTAAACTCGTATGTTTATGTCTCGTATAGTTTATAAGTCGAGTTAAATATAAGCACTTGTGTTCATCATTCCGTTATTCAAGTTGTGACTTATGTTTTTAAATATATTAACGATATATTGTAAGCATTGTGATAAGCCGTGTAATTAATCTATGTCGAGTAAAATGGTACGCCATGGGTGGCGAATCGGGACGAGGAGACATATGGGTTTAATGAACGGATTTTCAGTCGAGTGGTAATGATGGATCGAGTCGGACGGTGAAGAACAAGTTGAATAAGATGAAATTAAGTCGGGAAAACTTCGGACTACTTATGGTTACACGCGCCTAAGCGGCTATTTGCAACTAAACATACCTATTGGAAACTGAATGGGCTTCGCAGCCCAGCAAGCACACACAAACACCCTCTTGAGACCTGGACTTGTGACCTAATGAAAATGCTAATTCTGTATATGCAAAATTTGATGCTACCTCCTAGTTTCAATATAAAAAATATCATTTAACGTAAGAAATAGAATAGCAACTGTAGGTACTAAACTCATTCTTCTCGTGGGTATGAAGGGGTACAATTTGACATAAGGACATGGTATCCCCTTTGGTTAAGACTCACTCGACCACACTCTTGATGACTTGGAAGCATTATCGACGCAAGGACTTTTGCATTTCATCTCGTGTCGTGGCTAGCGCCGTTGGGTTCTACCCAACATGAGCTTGTGAAGCAACAAGTTACGCCATGGAAACTACTAAGTTTTGGGTTTGGACACAGAAATAAAGACTAACCGAGACCCGTAATGGGTCCGGTTCGGACCTGCTGTCCTTTGACAGTCCATATGCTTGGTACACTCTTGTGTGATTGAAAAACACCATTCCATTTAGACTCTCTTAAATCTACTGGTACCGAAACAAATAGCAATAATAATGATAATAACGACCATATCTACGAATAACTCGGCTAGTGATTTTTAAGGCCTGGTACTACCCGCGACTTTGTCACCCTCGTAGTTACGAGGTCGCACAAGTCGATGTAAAATCAAACCAAAACGAGTCGAAATTCAATTAGGTTGGTTAAACTTAACAACATATGCCGAAACTAATTTAAGCCGATAAGGTTTTATTGTGTTTTCTTTCTTGAATCACGATAGCAACAACAACAACAATAATCAACAAGACACATTTTTCCTTATTAATTTCATAGCACCATTATCATTTTATTCAATACCAAAATAAAACCATATCACTTTTACTTTATTAGTACCATTCTTGTTCATGGAAAGTTGAATTACTAACAAAGGCCTCTTCTAGATAGAAAGGTCGTTGAGGACCTATGAAATCTTTATTAATCCAAGGCCCATATCTAGATGGCGTTCTATCTAACATGATCTCGTAGGGAATTTCTTCCTCTTTGTAGTAGATATGCTTCTTGACATCGTAAATTGACTTAGCACTCCGTTCTCCTACCACTATTTTAGACATCTTACAATCAATGATGGCACTAGCGGTAGCTAAGAATCCCCTTCCTATTAACAATGGGCATGTCGGGTCCTTATTCATGTCTAACACATGGAAATCCGCCAAAAGAGTCAATTCACCTACATGTACTACCATGTCTTTTATTATCCCTACCGGATATGACTACCGTCCGCTAGACCTAAGATGGTTTTTGTTGGCTCTATCTTACCTTGGTTAAGGCTTCTATGGAGGGACAACGGGGTGAAGATTGATGCTCGATCCTAAGTCGGATAAAGTGTCGAAAGGTTTGGATTTTCCAAGCATACACGGAAGAATGAATAGGCCGAGATCATCTAACTTCTTAGGTAACTTATTTTGCACAAACGCGGACCCACGTTCTCCTAGCTTTAGTTCTTGCTCATATTTTTCTTTTAAAGCATTGTAATAAGGTGCATGAGCCAAGACTTCAAGAACCGGTTTTTCTTGGTGGAGTTCCTTGTACTCCTCCTCTAGATTAGGTTTGGGTTCTTGGTTGACGAGTTTCTCAAGAGTTGGTTGGACCAATGGTTCGGGTCCTTGGTACTTCATGAGGGATCGCTTGGAACCCGTTTTGATAGCGTTAACCGGATAAATTTTTAGGTATGAAGGGCATGGATATGCACTCTCCCAAGGTGAGCAAGAACATGAAGTCGATGAAATCGAATTCACTTTTGCGTTGTTTATAGTGTCACTTGGTAGTGCTCCAATTTCCTGGTCATTGAAGGCTTTTAAGAGGGCGTCGAGCTTGTTTGTCATCTCGCCTTGTCGTTGCTTGAAATCAGCTTCAAGCTTAGTCAATCGAGTTTCTTGAGACGACATGAATCTAGACACAATTTCCTTAAGACTAGCGGAGTTCCCGGTATTTGGAGGGTTGAACCTATTAGGTGGACTAGATGAGCTTTGAGGTGGGTTTGAGTTTTGGTTCCACTTAAGGTTAGGGTGATTCCTCCATGAGGGGTTGTAGGAGTTTCCTAAGTTGTTTTGTTCGAGCTTGAAAGTGTACCACTTCTCTCCCGCTCCGTCGGTACGCGTGGAGGCGTAGTCCGCAAAAGCTTTTTCGGGGAGTCTTGTGCAATCACGAATGTCGTGGGGACCACTACACAACTCACAAGGTATGTTAGGAATTAGAAATTCCATGTATTAAAGAGTCGGTCACCTCAAGTATATATATTCGTTAGAAAGCTCGTAGTCGTAGTTATTTTATGTTAAGTAGTATTTAGTTAAGTAACACCGTGGTGGACGGACGGGTCTTTACCCACTGTATGCCTGATCCACAGCCCGTGTGTGTGGTTTTATTGTAAGACTGTAAATACTCTCTACCTCCCAAGGTAGAGAGTTGGAGCTCATAATAAGATTTTTCTTTCTCTCACTAAGTTCCCTAAACCTCTAACTTTCTCTTTATAAAAAGCTTCTTGTACGCCTCTTGTGATTATGTTTAGTGTGTATGTGAAATCCAATATGTTACAATTGGTTTCAAGAGCCATGGTTAGATCATCTCTTACATTTCTTTGGATTTCTAGTGGTTTTTAGGAGGTTTTTGAGTTTGAAAAAGTTCAGTGGTTTTTGCATCATTTGGTTGATTTCTAGTGTTAAAGTTTGGATTTTGATTGTATTTTTGTGTTTAGAATCATCACAAGTGTTTAGGTTTTGATTTAGAAGGCTTGAATCATCGTGGTTGGATTGTTTTTGGATTGAAAAGTGGTGTTTATGTGTTTTTTCATGCTAGCGACTTGAGCCACGGAAAAGTTTTCTTGGTAGCGACTTGCTTTGCAATTTGGTAGCGAGTTGTTGTTAAAGGAATTAGCGAGTTGGGTTAGCGACTTGTCTATTGAGACAAGTCGACAAAAAGTACACGTAGTGGATTCTCCACTACACGTAGCGACTTGGTGTAAGTTAGCGACTTGTACTTTATATTGTTAGCGGACGTGGTGTTAGCGAGTTGGTACCTAGCGAGTTGCTATTTAGCGACTTGAAAAATCAGCGACTTGGTGCTAAGCGAATTCTTTGTCAAAATTTTGCTAGCGACTTGGATTGTAGCGAGTTGTTATATAGCGACTTGGGACTATCGCGACTTGGAACTTAGCGACTTGGTTCAAAGTTTCCTAGCGACTTGGGACTATAGCGACTTGGCACATAGCGACTTGGTTCAAAGTTTCCTAGCGACTTGAGTGATATCCTTTGAATACGGTTTTCTCTTGATTTAGTAAAATCCCGTGAAAGAATCTATTTCCCGGTTTAATCATAGAGTTATTAAATCCCGTTTAAATCAGTCATCATGTCTACCAACGCTCCTACAATCATCTCCATCATGTTGCGAGGATGTTCAAGCATTGGTTCCGATACTCGTCCACCCATGCTTGACGCGAATCCTACGACTCTTGGGCTCAACGAATCAGATTGTACTGTCTTGGAAAGGAAACTGGGGTCAACATTCTCAAATCAATTGATGAAGGACCGTATCGAGTTGAGACTACTAGGGACATAATTGATACAGCTGAAGATGGAACGATGATCTATGGAATAGACAGACCAAAGACGTATGATGAGCTCAATGATAAGGAGAAGAAGAGATTCATTGCGGATATCAGGGCTTCTAACATCATATTGCAAGGTCTTCCAAAAGACATCTACAAGCTTATCAATCACAACACTGAAGAAAGGCTGTATGGGATAATGTCAAGATGCTTCTTTCTCGTTCTGAATTAACCATGGAAGACAGAGAATCACAACTCTATGATGAATTTGAGCACTTCAAGATGAAACCAAATGAGAGTGTCTATGAGTATTACGTGAGATTCCACAAACTCGTCAATGACATGAGGAACATCAGAATGACCATGCCTAACATTCAGTTGAACTCAAAGTTTGTAAACAACATGAATCTCGAATGGCACAAGTTTGTCACTTCAGTAAAGCTCACTAAAGGATTGAAGAATACGAATTATGAGCAACTGCATGCCTTCCTTCTTCAGAATGAGAGACATGCCATGTTTGAAAAGAGGATTCTTGAACAATTCAAAACAAATCCGGGAGAGACAAGCTCATCAAATGATTCAAGCGCTTTCTACTCAAACATTACTAAAGCTTCACAAGTTATACCCATGGGTGATGGAACTCACAAACTCATTCCTGATCCAATGTTCAAACAAGCTAATGCTGATGCATCTGTAGGAAACTTCATTAGTCAACTAGCTCTCATGATCAGTCAAAACATGAACACTCTCCCACACACCAACAACAACCTCGAACAACATCCAATCCACACAATCAAGCTACTGTTAGAGAAGGGAAGGTTATGGTGCGCAGTCCAAGAAAGGCATATGATCGGAGAAGGGTGGAGGCTATGGAGGAAATCGAATCGAGAAGGAATGGAAATCAAGGACAAGTCAAGATAGTTAAGTGTTACAACTGGTGGTGGTGAGGACACATTGCAAGGTATTGCACATCTCCAAAACATCCTCAGAATGCTGAATACTTCAGGGATAAGATGTTGCTAGTGCAAGCTCAGGGACAATGGAGCAACCTTAGATGAAGAGGAGCATTTGTTTCTTAGAGGGAATGCTAAAACATATGATGCAGATGTGGATGAGCAGCCTATTCAGGAGATTGGTCACAATCATCGAATGCCTTCGTCAAGATGTGATGCATACGACTCGATGTTGATGATGGACCCACCGCACAAACAATTTTCATGGCTAGCATTTCTCCAATGGTCTCTCCTAAAGTCTCTACTTCATCACAAGCTGGACCATCCAAAGACAAAATCATCTCAAAGGTATTAAAATTATATGATGAAGTTGATGTGCAAAAGATACATAATGAAATATAATCAACTGAAATCATTGAGTCAGATATTGAAAATATGGGTAATATCAATGTTGTCCCATATGATGAATATGTGAAACAAAGTGAAAGTGTGATTGTATCAAGTGATGTATCTCCTGCAGTCAATGATGATTATTTCTGTGATGAATACACTGCATTTGCCCCTGATGATTCAGTCATCTCTGAACTTAATGCCTATAAAAACGAAAGTTGCCATTTATGAGCAACGTGCTAAGTTTGAGCTAAATACTCGTGAGCAGGAGTTGGATAACCAAATGCATACAATTATTAGAAAAAGTAATTTTAGAAAAGAAGTGTTAAAACAAGAGTTAAATTCCTTACAAGAAAAACTTTCAAAAACTGCTAAGCAAAAAGAAAAACTTCAAGAAAATGTTAAAGTGCTTAAGCAGGAATTTCATGCCAAGGAATCAAAACTTTTGAATGATTTTTCTAATCTAAAAACCTTGAAGAACAAGCTTGAAAATAAGTTGTACGTTGTCACACCCCCAATTTACCTGTTTTTCAGCGGAATGGAATTCCTGGGGATTGACTGTCATAACACCACAATCACAGTTATATTGAACGACCTAAAGTGTCGTTTGGAAAATACATCGTTTGATTTAATACAATAATCAGAGTTTACAAAGTATAGGTCCCAAATGAAAATCAATTTGTGCGGAAGTAAGTTTGTTACAAGTAAAACGATGTTTTTAAAGTTCATAAACCCAAGTGAGACGCGTCGTCATCGCGACTCTATGATATGTCCTCATGCATGCCATGAAGTGAATGCCTTAGATACCTGAGATAAAACATGCTAAAAAGTGTCAACACAAAGGTTGAGTGAGTTCATAGAGTTTGTGTTGAAATGTAAAGCCTTTCAAAATCGTTTATGCAGCAAAGGCATTGTAAATCCACTCAGTTCCAAGTTCCGCCCATACAAAACTTGCAACATGTGTGTTTACAACCCATTGCCAAAATATGTATAGTTTATGTTCAAACGCATGATGTCAAATGAAATCACATAATAGCGCATGACTTAATGTATCAATAGTTACTTGACATAACACATAATGTTATAGTTTAAATCGTTCCAAGGCCATTAGTTCATGTTTGTACCAAGACCTTTAGTTCAATGATTATACCAAGACCTTTAGTTCAATGATAATCCCAAGACATTTAGCTCAATGATAATCCCAAGACATTTAGCTCAATGATAATCCCAAGACATTTAGCTCAATGATTTATGATATAGAATATGACTAAACATTCAGTTCAGATAAACATATAGTTGCAAATAATCATGAATGTCATAAAAGTTGATGAGCATGTATCTCCCCCAAAGAGTTTATTAAAAGCATTAAAACAATTGAAAATGGGGCTATGGAAACTCACCTGTTGCAATGCTTATGATGACAAAAGTGGATACACCGAAATGTAACGTGAATCTCTAAACTTGACCTATTATGAATGATATGATACATAATAAGTTATGATGTAATGTTATGCATGCAATTCGGATGATATCTATACCACTTGTGAATTTTTGAAAATAATATTTCTCGTCGAGAAATAATCTTATAACGTCTTGACAATTTATAAATTACTTTACAAGTATTTACGTTGAAATGATATCCTACGATAATCATTTAGTGATTTATTGTGAAATTATAACTTTTCGTCGTAAAATAATGTCGTTGAAATTTTCATGAAAGTGACTAAACGGCCTCGAAAAGCTAGTCGTAAAATGGTGTACGTCGAGTGTTAAGAAACGAACTCAACGGTTTTGGGAAGCTTGTATCATTATCGCAAAGTTTTAGCATTTAAGTTTTCATCCTAGAGGTCTC
>OU343217.1:194313829-194429005 GCA_910596185.1 Chrysanthemum makinoi | reverse complement strand
CATCTTGGGTTTTGAAAATTCCGTATTGTTTGTGAGTTGTGTGAAATAGAAAGCCTAGACTCAGAAAGAAGAAGGCTAGTGTTTACATACCTTGTAGAGTCAAATAAGGATTCACGGCGTTTGTTCCATTAGACCAAGACCAAGGCAGAGTAGGTTGAATTGTTCCTTCAGCGGTTTGGTGAGGGCGTCGGCTATGTTGTCTTCGGATGCTACCTTCTCAATAGAGATGTTCCCCTTTTGAACATTGTCTCTTAGGAAGTGATGGCGAATCTCTATATGCTTTGTCTTGAGAATGCAATACGGATTCTTGCTTAATTCAATGGCACCTTTGTTGTCACATAGGATGGCTATGTCGCTTAGATGAATGTCGTAGTCTACTAGCGCTTCTTTCATCCATAGTGCTTGTTGGCATGCTTTGCGGCGGAGGCGTGCTAAACGGTTGTTGATATTGCTAGTGCCGTTTGTTTCTTAGAAAACCAAGATGTTAAACAACATCCCATGAAAGTACATACCCACTTGTACTTTTTATCAACGTAATCACTGCATGGTCGAATCTGCATATACAATTGTTTCTACTCCGTGCCCTTAGGGTACCATAATCCGAATTGTGTTGTACCCTTAATATATCTAAATATCCTTTTTACGGCTTCTAGGTGTGATGTTTTAGGGTCTTCTTGAAACCTAGCACATAAGCAAACACTAAACATGATATCAGGCCTACTTGCATTGAGGTAGAAGGCTACCTATCCTGCCACGAAATTTAGTATTATCTACGGATTCTCCGTCTTCATCTTTTGTGAGTTTGGTGTCGGATGACATTGGAGTCCTAATTGGTTTGACTCTTCTAGACCGAATTTCTTTAACATCTCCTTGATGTATTTAGATTGATTGAAGAAGATACCATCTTCTACTTGTTTTATTTGTAGACCAAGAAAGAAACTAAGTTCTCCCATCATACTCATCTCGAACTTCTCATGCATGATTTTATAGAAATCATCACACATGTCTTGACAAGTGGACCGAATATAATATCATCTACATATATTTGTACTATGATTATATGTGACTCTCTTTTCTTAGTAAAAGTGTGTTGTCAACTAACCCCATGGTATAGTTGTGTTTAACTAGAAATGACTTGAGTCTATCATACCAAGCTTTTGGAGCTTGTTTAAGACCATAAAGGGCTTTCTTTAATTTATACACATGTTTGGGTTTTCAAAATCAATGAAGCCTGGAGGTTGAGCTACATATACTTCTTCATTTATGAAACCATTTAGAAAAGCGCTTTGGACATCCATTTGATAAAGCTTTAGATCATTAGCACAAGCATACGCAAGAAGTATTCTTATAGACTCTAAATCTAGCCACAGTAGGTCTCATCAAATTATATTCCCTCTTGTTGGTTATACCCTTGAGCAACGAGTCTAGCCTTGTTCCTAGACACTACTCCGTTTGCATCTAATTTGTTTTATAAACCCATTTGGTTCCTATTATGGTTTGATTACTAGGTGGAGGGACAAGTGTCCAAACATCATTAGAAACAAATTGATTTAGTTCTTCTTGCATAGCCATTACCCAACTTTCATCTTTTATGGCTTCTTGTGTATTCTTAGGTTCTAAGGTTGAAGCGAAACAAAACAAGCTACTTTGGTTTTGAACTTGAGACCTTAATGTTCGTTTAGCTTTTCCTATGACTTTAGCTACGGGGTGATCTTTGGACTCTTTAATGTTTATTATTTCATCACTTAGAGGTTCTTCTTCTTCACTTATCTTTTTCTTTATTACTATAGCTTCACTTTCTATAATCTGGTCATCGACAAGAGGTGGAGAGGGTTTGGGTGGACTTTCATCAAATTTTATATTTAATGACTCTTCTACCTTCATTGTTTCTTTGTTTAATATGGCGTAAGCTTTGCTATTTGGCGAGTAACCTAAAAAGATACCTTCGGTTGATTTAGGATCAAATTTTGTAAGGTAATCTTTAGTGTTAAGAATAAAACATTTACTACCAAAGACTCTAAAGTGATTTAGCGTAGGCTTTTTGCCTCGAAGTAACTCATATGGAGTTTTTCCTAAGATTGGTCTAATTAAGACTCGATTGAGTATATACGTTGAAGTATCAACGGCATTACACCAAAATTTTTGAGGTATGGATTGTTCATTAAGCATGGTTGGACTCATTTCTTGTAGAGTTCTATTCTTTCTTTCTACTACCCCATTCGATTGTGGAGTCGTGGAGAGTTGTGAGTAATACCATTAGCGTCACAAAAAGCTCAGAATTGCACTTCATTATCGAATTCCCTACCATGATCCGTCCTAATAGACACTATGGGACTTCCTAGTTGTCTTTGGATCTTTTTGCTTAATATTTCAAAATAGTTAAAGGTTTCCGTTTTGTTCTTTAAAAATTTTGTCCATGTATACCTAGAATAGTCATACACTATGACCAAAGTGTAGTAGTTGCCTCCATAACTTTGGATAGCGGATGGACCAAATAAATCCATATGTAGTAATTCTAGACACCTAGTTGTAGACACCATGTTTTTAGCTTTATGACTCGAATGAGCTTGTTTTCCTACATTACAAGCATCACAAAAATGATGTTCATATTTTAACTTAGGTAGATCTCTTACTAGATCTTTGGATGATAGCGATTGAAGAAGTCGCATGTTGGCGTGACCATCTTGATGCCATAAGGTCGATGTATCATCCATAGAGGTAAGACATAGTTTGTCTTTAGGTTCATTACCGATTTTAATGACATAGACTCCATGTTTCCTAATTCCTCTTCCTATGGTTATGCCATTTTTAAGTATCTTACTACGGTTTTGGTAAAAGTACATTGCACTTTTTATCACATATTTTTCCTATACTTAAGAGGTTAAAGTTTAGGTTTTCTACGTGACACACATCGTTAATGGTTAGAGATTTGTTAGAAATCGTACCTTTACCGATGATTCTACTTTTACTATTTCCAAACACCACATTACCTCCATTAATGGATTCATATGTGGAGAATAGATCCCTATTGCCGGTCATGTGCCTCGTCCACCCGCTATCCTTGACCCATTCATCGGGGTCTAGGTCGACCTTTAAGCACACCTAAAACAATAAACTCAAAAGTTTGGTCCCCATTTGTTCATGGGTCCATTAGTGTTAAACATTCCATTCATGTTAGACATGTATGGATAAGATGAGTATGCATTCCATGGAGCAAAGTTTTGAAAGGGAAAACCGTTTTGCATGTTTTGATTCCATCCCATTTGATGGTTACTTTTTGGAAGCGTTATTAGGTCTCCTAAATGAGTTAGGTTTTGAAAAAGATGGAGCTTTGTTTCTTGCAAAGGTAGGATTATATTTTGGAGGTGGTTGTCTAGTGGTGACATGAGTTGGTTTCTTCCTATTATATGAAAACTCGGTTCTAGATGAAGAAGCTAGATTATACTTCTTTGTTGCTCTGCGATCCACGGATCCTTTACGTACACTAGCCGGTTCCTTTTAGGGATCCGTGGGATCCGCCACAATGGTCTGTTTTCTAGTTCTTTAAAAAATTTTGTTTCTTTACTTTCACTAGTTGATGGATCAAGTTGTTGACTACCTAGACCCTTTTGGTTGTTATTCGGTTTTACCGGTTTCTATCGAGTATTGTATCTAAAGTGTTCGTGCTCATTCTAGCAATTTTAGAATCTAGGTGATCCACTAGTGTTTGAAGTTGAGCATAATTCACATTCACCACTTGCTATTTTACCTTTCTCTAAGCGTTTTAGTTTTGCTTTTAATTCTATGACTTCTTTATCTAAGCGTTTATTTTGACTCTTTAAAAGCTTGTTTTGTTAACTAGTTTTAAGCTAATATTGCATAGTTTATCATATTCATTATGCAATGAGTCGTCATCAAGTGATGAGCTACTATAGTATTAGTGACATACCTCGTCATTTGCCATGAGACAAATTTCTTACGTCTCTCACTGTTTCCCCGTGTGTGCCGCTACGAGCCTTTTGATCATCCTGTTTGGGACACTTACTAATAAAGTGGTTTGGGTCCCCACATTTAAAGCAAGTACGATCATCATCCTTTGGCTTATCGTCCTCTTTGCTTTTTCGAAAGCCTTTCTTATCGTCATACGGTTGTTTGACGTATCTTCCCTTCTTCTAAAGAACTTTTTAAAGTCCCTTACCGCCATAGCGCATTCTCGTCGTCACTACTTCGAAGATGAGTTCTCTCATCGCTCAAGAAGCTTTTGGCTTTAAGGGCAAGAGATTTGTGTTTCTCTTTCACCTTTGAGGCTTGGGAATCTTTAGCAAGGACAAGCTCGTAGACTTTTAGGTTGCCTATGAGTTCATCGAGGGTGAGGATTGTCAAATCTTTTGACTCTTCGATCACCGTCACCTTGGATCTCCACTTGGATGGAAGTGCCCTTAGATATCTCCTAACATGGTTACGGCTAGAAAAGGATTCATCAAGTGCTTGTAAAGATGTAATAATAGTATTAAAGTTAGCAAATGAATGATCTATAGTTTCCTCATCCGATATTGAAAATTGTTCATATTGTTGAACAAATAAATCAATTTTATTATTTTTAACTTGTTGATTGCCTTGATGAGTTACAACTAAAGAATTCCAAATTTCTTTAGAGTTTTTAAGCATAGAAATTCTTTCGAATTCCTTTTTCGGTAAAGCATTATATAAAACCATTTTGCTTCACTATTTTTAGAAAGTTTTTTCTTCATTTCATCATTTAGTTTATCATGACGTATGTGAACTAAATTTCCTTTATAATCATTTGAGGTAGCCTCAAAATCACCTTCAACAATAATGTACCAAAGATCAATATCTTTAGACTTCACATATGTTTCAAATCTATTTTTCCAATATATAAAACCATTAGTTTCAAGTAGTGGTGGTGGTTCGTTGATTGCCCTTCCTTATAATTTTCAGAACCCATAGTGATCGAAAAGTTTTAAAATACAATTTTATTTTAAAACTTTTATAAACTTAGCTCTTGATGCCAATTGTGGAAAACTAGAAGGGGGTTGAATAGTTTTGCCGATTTTAAGTTGATTTCAAAACCTTTAGATTCGATATTATGTGAAATCGTATGGATGTTGAGAACGTATAGATCTAATGATAATGCAAGCAAATAAATAAAGTTAAGGGATAGAAAAGACACAACCGATTTATAGTGGTTCGGCTACAAGGTCACCTTCCTTGCCCTACTCCACTCCCCGAGTCACCTACTCGAGTTTCAAGCACTATGTCAACAAACTCCTTCACTTGGCGGAGAAGCCTTCTAGCGTTGCTTACACTTGGTACAAAGCTAGATAACGAGTCCGTAGCACGGTGGACCAAACCAACACAACTATTACACAACAAATATGTGAAATATCAAATACAAGATCTTACTCTGAAATCTTGTGGAGGAGTAAATCAATCAAGGACCCCTTGCTTGGATGACTTGTAGAATGCTCGTGATCTCGCCTTAGAGAAGGACCTATATGAGGATCACAAATAGAAAGAAAGAAGAACAACTCTCTAGATCAAGTGATCTATATGTTAGAAGAGAATGAGAGTGTATGAGAGATTTAGTAAGAAGAGGGGTGAGTTAGAATGAAGAAATGACTCTCTATTTATAGGCAAATTTCTTCTCTACGTTCCCGCATCCCTCCCTTGGGATCCGGCTAGTGTAATCCTAGGGATCCGTGGTCATCCTCTTTGCCCATGGGTTGTTTGGTTATGGGTCATGGGTTATGGGTTGGTCCATGGGTTTTCTTTAGATTCAATGTATCTAAGTATACATTGTATCAAGCCAACTTGGGTATGGGTTATGATCCATGGGTTATGGTCCATGGGTTATGGTTTTACCCATCCTAATAAACTATTACAACAAATGCTTAATTATTACATTTTTGTATTTAAATGGCTATATGTAAATGCTTTACAAAAATAACATGTATCCTTATAATTATACTTAAGATAACATTACATTTGTTATCAACAAAACACAAAGAGATGTAAAAAATATTAATAGCGTTTTTACGGTTTTATTTGTATTAACAATCTCCCCCTTTTGTTGATGACAAAACATAATGTTATGATGAGTAAAACTTAAGAATAGATGCAAGTTTTGAAAGCCCTAAGTTTTACTTTACTCCCCACTTTTCGTGAAACAAAAGTTAACCCTTGGAAGAAATAAACAAACTTCCTTTCCCCCTTGACGGTAGCTCCCCCTTGTTTGGGGCGTCAAGTGAAAAATAAAAATCCTACAAAAAGAAAGGTTAGTAACATGCTTATATAATCTTGTGGTTGCCGAGAATCAAGATTGGGAGCCAAGGTATGCAAACAATGCCTTGTAATAAAACAACAAATTGTAGTGGTGTGTATGCCACTTACAAGCGTGTAAAAATAAGAACAAGACTTGTTCTTGAAAATGACTTCAAAAGAAAAATAATACTTAAAAGTAAAAATTAGTAGTAGTGATTCCTTCCATGCTTGCATAAGGTTATGGATGGAGGTTTTGATGAGTAATGGTATTGATGTGATCAAGGATGAGGTTGAGTATGAAACGCATTTCTTCCCTAACTTCTATTGTAATTTCCCTAGTGGATTGGCAATGTTCACAATGTAAATGATGTGGGTAAAGAGTGCGGGAAGTTTTCGGTTGTTTTGATTTGAGTTATGCGGAAGTTGTGGTGGAAAAAGGAGAAATGTGGATCAATATTCGGAATGTTTGTAAATGGTGGTGGAAAAGAACCTAGATGTTCTTGTAGTGTGATGGGAGCTAATGGTGGTGATGTTTCAAGATCTTTAAATATAGTATTTGGAGATGTGGGGGTTGTTGAAAAGACTAATTCTTTTTCTTTAGGTTGGTTAGATCTTGTTGGAGTCTTAAGGAGTTCCAAAAGAGTTATTTTAGGTGGTGATGAAGTTGGTGTACTTGTTGGTGATGAGGGGGGTGCTATAATGGAAGCATCTTGTGGTGAGTTATTTGTTGAGGATGAACCATTTGAGGTTGGTTTTGCTAAACAACAAGATCGGATACTAATCAGTGCGGATATCCTAGCATTTGATTGTGGTATTTTGGATGGTGGAAGTACAAAGGTTTGGATATCATGATTGTTTGTACTAGATGATTCTCCTAAAGGGTTTTTGGATGACATGAAATGTGTTTGTGAGAAGGAGATGTAGTATGCAAGCATTTTGGGAGTTATATATATAGAAAAACAAAGCATTGTAATAAATGCTTGACCCAAAATGTGGATTAAAATCTAATGATTAGATATGAATTCAAGGCATGTGATCATGAGAACACAAGCATTAAAGAGCATACTCCCAAAAATGAAACAAATGTGGATTTTTCATCCAAAGTGAAAAAATAGAAGTTGAAAGCTTCGTTACCACGGATCCCGGATCCTTCCTTGAGGGATCCGTCCGGCATAAAGGCAGGATCGTGGGTTACGATGTTTGAGCAGCACAAAATTTTCCTTTTGGAAACATTTTGCCTAGTGTGTGCCTATATGTATTTGGAGTTTCGTTATCTCGACTCCTAAAAAGAAGAAAAATAAATAAACTAGAAGTATAAAACCATCCTATTGAGATAACCCGAAAACACATATTTAGTACATGAGTACGTAATTTTGTGTTATCAATGCTCTAATTTATTGTTGCTTAAATGAATGTATCCGAAAACACATATTAGTTATGTGTCCCCTTTAGTATTCAAAAGACATGAGATGCAATGAAAACGTGTTTTTACTTTGTATTAACAATGAAAAAGCGATTTGTCCTAGACGTGAGAAATTACTTTTGTGAAATTGATACTGGAAGGTATCATCTTTTTAGAAAACATTGTGAAAGTAGGTTTTCTTTGAAATAAAATAAGAAGACTATAAGTTGAAAAACTCATCTTGGGTTTTGAAAATGGAGGAGCAACGGTTAGTGTTGGATGGTGGCCGGAAAATGGAGGAGGAAGTGGGTGGTGGGTGGTGTCAGGTGTGTGGAAAGAGAGAGGAAGGAGACAGTGGTTAAAAGAGACATAGAGGGTTAGGATATATGTGTGATTTGCTATTAAAAAAAAAAACTAGGACACGTGTCACAATATTATAAGAGTCGCTTAAGCACACCCATAGCGACCTTCGCCCTAAGGCATTTTGAGAAATGAAAATTATTTGAGGCATATAAGGTGATTGGGGTTGTTTTTTGGGGTATGTATGTCCTTAAGTGGAGAGCAAAATATAGTGAACAAGCAAATATTTGATTGTCATATCTTTAAGTGGCGAGCAAAATGTAGCAAGCAAATGGTGATGGCGGGCAAATGTATTTGTTTGTCATATCGATTTTGATAATGTGAAAAATTAGTGTCGGGTTTAATTATTGGGTTTGATAAGAGTAACTTTTGATAATTGATTTAGAAAAAGTGATAAACTTGCTACACGCAGTAGAACAATCCCTTGTCGATCCTTTGCTCCAAGCGATCGATCCTTGTCGATCGTCCCTATTGTGGGCATGTCGATCGCCTAACAAAAAAAAAGAAACCGGTCGTATATACGATCGATAGGAACAAACAATTATAACCGTTGCAAGCTTTAAAAAAAAATCTCACCCTATAAATACACAATACAAACACACTTCAATCCACAAATCTATTTCACACAATTCAAACTCAAAATACTTTTCTACACACGATTTAATATGGCTTCTCCCATTCCGTTGAAGATATGCAAGTTATGCGTTCAAAATCAATGTAATATCGACGATGAGGCTCGAAAAACCGCTATTATAAGCGTGATCGAATTGTTTGACGAGGCGGCGGAGAACAAATGAGACAAAACTACGAGGTTGCGCGACATTACTCCGAAAGAAAAGGCATGATCGACAAATTTTGAAAGATCAAGCCCGCAAAGATCGCAGGTTGCGACAAGTTGTGGAAAGCCGTTTGATGATAACGAACAACATCAGCACAAATCAATTGGACTATCGGGGGAACAAAGGCGATGGTGTTGGTGCATCAACTTGACTACCAACTTCGAGCTAGGGAACCTCTGTTCGGGATTTGCTGCGTTCGTACTCCTCGTATGACTCTGCATGCGGGGAGCATTGATTAGATTTGTGTATTTCATTATTGTTTTATTTGAATTATAACGGTAACGTTTTAATTATTAATGAAATTTTATTTTGTGTTAAAAATGTTTTTTAATTTTAAAGTTTTTTTTAAATTAAAAAAATAAAAAAATAAAAAATGAACCAATGCCCTTCTTTGGGCACCTAATCGCCTGCAGTGTTTGGAGAGAAAGGCGACGGGCAGGGAAAAGTAGGGGGATTGAATCCTCCTACTGTGGGCAGCCTTAATAAATATTAAAAGTAAAATATTTTCGCACAAAACTGGGCTAAAAATTACTTCACTCCTTTTCTACTTTCTCTTACTCAACAAGAGACTGAGCGTAACAGATAAATAAAATTTTAGACGATTCGCAGATGATCATGTGCTTCTTCTTACATGATAACTTTAGTTTCCCAAATTTTAAATTACATATCATATCAGATTTTTGAGAGCGTTATTTTCTTACTATTGGTGTAGTGTAAAGGGGGTATCTACTTAAAATTTACATTTGCTGATTAAATTCTTTATAAAATATGTCACTGATTAGTTCTACAAACATGAGGCACTTTATTTTAGAAACCCAACATCCACTACTTACCAATGGATATATCTGGACCATTGAATCAAAAACATTTTTTAAGATTAAAAAACACGGATGGACCATTTGTGTAAATTCAACAAACTTACTCCCACCAAACCCACCCCACCAAACCCACCACAGACATCTCACTTTCACAAATTCCTGTAACAACTTCACTTTCTCTCTCTACCAAAATAAAAACTAGCATAAAATTTCAAATCAACCAATTTTAACCATTAAAAGCAAAAGAAAAAACACAAAAATGAAACAATCAACGCATGTAGAACCAGATCTAGGAAAAAAACGGTTCAAAATGAACCGATTCATACTCAAGATGATCATACGGTCTTTATTCTTTATTTAGTTGTTATTTTACAATTTGTTGTGGTTTTATTTATGATTTTGTTGTTATTTATAAAGATTTTTGTGTTTTTTTAGTCGTTAATTGATAGATTAATGTGATGATGGGATGATTGTGATGATTTTGTTCTTGAATCTGAATTTTATTTGTGTTTTGAAAGATATTTATGAGAATTTTTATGAAGATTTTTGTGTTTTTATGATAATATGAGATATTAGAGGTTAGATCTAATTGAAAACAAGAGATATTATGATCTTTCTGTTAGCTTTGTATACATGGATGCACACCAGTGTTTGATGTGTGGTGAAAAGTATCATACGTATAGTATCACCAGTGATATTTGAAGTTGAACTGTGTATCTGTATTATCACTAGTGATATTTGTATTATCACTTGTGAAATTTTATTTATTTGATAGGTTTTTTTGTTTGTTTGTTAAGTTTTATTATATGTAATGTATAGTACACTTTTGATATTTCATTGTTATTGTTTTATAATTATAAATAGTTATTCGTTTTTTTTTTATTTAAAGTTTTGATGATATACTATTTACCGTGTGTTTTATCATCTTTGTTTTATATCATAATTTTGATGTTTTATGTGCTTTTGCTTTAGTTACTGATAAATTATTTATTATAGTGCAATATTACTTATCATTTAAGTAATTAGATTAAACAAATTAAAATGTTTGATTTTGCTTCAAACACATAGTTATTTATTGTAATTTTGCTTATTAGTTAAGTTGTGATTGGATTTGTTTATTTAATGGATACATTGTGCGTATTTCAATAGGTTTTACAACGGGATTTGACAATGTCTATGGTTGAATCAGCAAATTGAAGAAGTTACAACGGGATTTTCATAACAAACACATGTTATATCACATGTGATATCACAAGCTGATAATCATCTGTGAAATCACGGGTAATATCGAGATATTACGGATATCACAAGTGATATCATACGTGATATCACCTTTGATATCACACGTGATTCAACAAAAGGAAGAAGCCGACACATCTATGATGTCACCTGTGATATCAAATTCTCCTCCAAAAACTTGAACAGGATTAGAATGAGATACACGACAAATTAGCGAATAAAAGTGTGGTAGTTAGTAGTTATTGATGGATTGTTATGATAATGTGATGAATGTTGATATAATATGAGAAATCACAATAGATGTTGAGCTTGTAACATGCTCATTTAGATTCGTAATGCATTTATTTTCTTAATTGATAAAGTGTGCATGTTTATAGGTTTAACACTTATCACATGTTCCTCCATCACCACCACGATTCAACAAATAGAATAAGTCGACATGCCTGATATCACATATGATACACTGTGATATCACCTATGATATCACAATATCCAGAGTTCCTCAAAAAGCCAAACAACATGTTGCGAATTTTTTTAAGTGCAGATATAATATCACAAGTGATAAACGGTATATATTGGTCTCTAATAATCATGACACATTAATATTTAGGATGGACGTACTTCGAGACATGATGATAAATAATCCATATGAAACTTTATGAATAATAGCAGCAAAGATAATTCTACATCAAGTAAACAAAAAAGGAGATGATGTCTGATTGTGCAAAAAAGATTGCTACAAAAAATATAGATGACTAGATAAAGAGAATCATAGATGAAACAAAGATGACTGGAAAGGAGGCAGGTTGAAGCAAGAAGCAATCTTTATGTTGCTTAGTTTAAAAATGCAATGCGAGTTTGGGGTAACCTAAGAAGGGTGTGCTCTATTAGGTCCCGAGCCACATTGCATGATGCCGGAGTTTGTTACATTTGGGAATCACTAAGTGACTTGTATGATCATTTTTATGGAAAAGTATTAATGTAGCATTTTATTCATTTATCACATGTGTACTCTTAGCATTTTGTGTTACAATAAATGTTTCATATCACAAGAGATATAACACTGCATATTACATATACCAAATATGTATAAAAACAAGAAAGAAAATTACAAAAATAAAAAACTTGACATATTCTAAAATTCAAAGAAAGTGTTACATCAAATTTAACAGAATATCACAAGTGATACAAACATCAAATCAAAGACAAGTGTTGCATCATTTTATATCACAAGTGATACGGAATACAAAGAACACGCGTAAAACAAGTAAACACATAAATGATGTAAACATTTCATCATTTTCATGCTTTATCATAAGTGATAAAATGACAAAATATTTCATAAACTCACAAAGACCTTATAAAAATTAACTTCAACTATTTATCACAAAAGATACATAACTTCTAATTTATGACAAAGACGGGGCTTGGAACCAGGAAGCTCAGATGCAATTGCTTTTCGCATAGCACCATCTTGACCAGTTACAATGATATTCGGATAACGCACATAAGCTTTCTTGAATGCTTGGAATAACCATATACAAGATTCATAGTTTCATCCTTGCGGACCGAACCAACAGTAACACATCTCATGTGATTGTCAATCGCAGTAAAGGCACAAAACCATCATGTACCTGGAAAGAGAAATATCTCAGGGATATATATACAAAATGTACAAAAAACAATGAAATCTCACAGGAGATATTACAAATTAAAAAGCACTTGTTTGTTTTGTATGTGGCACAAAAAGAGACGATATCACCAAAATATTTGTGATTGCGATTTGCAAAAAAACGGCTCCATCAAACGAAAGAATCAACAACAACGGCATTTGTGGTTCAAAAAAGCACAACAGCTCCACAAAACAAATTGAAGAAGCTCAAACAACTTTGATATCACTTGTGATATCATAAGATCCTCCATTACCACAATTGATTCAACAAAATAAAAGAAAGTCGACACACCTGATACAACTAAGAAACCAGCAATACAGAAAGCACAAAAGAAAAGCGTAACCTCAAGTACAACACACTAGGTCTTCTTATCTTCTGCAATTAACCGAATTACATGATTCCAAACAGGGTTTAAGTTGTAATCAACAACCTTTCTTTTGAACTTTTCAAGTGGCCGAATATATGCAATCATATAAGGATTAGACTTCCCAATCATTTCTATGTTTTTCAAATTATCCGCCTTCACGATTGTTAAAGTAAGCAATCCTTGTGGCTTAAGCTCTAGGTCACTGCGCAATTATCAAACAATACAAATTGCATCACCTCAAATATAGAGTAATGGAGAAAGCAAAATATAAAACGCACTAAAATAATTCAAAAGGACGCCATTCAGAAATGAAAATAAGCATCAACTAATGCAACATAGGATATGATTACTCATTTACAATAACTACAGTGCACTTTGATTAATTTCCTAAAGCTTGTTTATTCAAATAAATATTTTTGATTTGGTTATATATGAAATGATGGACAAACGTGAACATGTAATTTCTTCTCAACTTGTGCATCCCTCTTTTAGGCATTTTGTCAAATACCTTCCATGCATCAAGTTTTCATCAATTCACCCATCCTAAAATGATATCATACTAAAACCAATGCTACTCACAATTTAAAATATAAACTAAAGTATCAAATAAACAAATTTCACAAGTGATAATATAAATATCACTAGTGATAATACGAATACAGTTCAACTTCAAATATCATTGGTGATACTACACGTCACGATAAATAGCGATTCAAAACAACAATCAGACATAAAAACAAGCATTCAAATGCAGCTTAAAAACAAAAATTCAACTAATAACTTAATTAATAAGCAGAATCACATGAGCAAATAACAAAATTATCAAATATTTTTCACTCACACATTTCATCAAACACTTGGTGTGCAACTTAATAAGAAAGAATATTAACAACTTGATCCACATAATTAACAACCGATCAACAACATTATCAACTGCAACAACATCAACCAAATCAACTTCTAAAACAAACGGTTCATTCAAATCAAAAGAAGGCATAAAAAGGATGATATGATCGGAGTTGATGATGAGATGATGATCAGAATGGTGTTGGTGATTGGAATGGTGATGGTGATGGTGATCCCAGTGATGATCAAACGATAATAGTTGATTGGAATAACTACTTTTTGGAGGGAAATGATAAGATCAGGTTGAGAGAAAAACACACGAAGCTGTTGGAAAAAATGAAGCGAATGAAAAAAAAGAAGAAGAAATGGCTTTATATAGTTGGGAGAATTAAGGTTAAACATATTAAATCTTAGGTTAATCCCCACCATTAGATCAAAATAAATGAATGGTGGGGATTTGTTCATTGGTAAACATCAAAATAAAAGTAAGCAAATAAAAATTCCTCCTACAAACATATCATCATTTTTAAATACCATCTTCAATTTAGATACTGAACAAGCAGAAACAGATCAAATAACTTATTAAAAAGCACCAAAAATAACTAGAACGATTCCAATATTTCATTAATCCATTCATAAAAAACATAACATTACAAACCCAAACAAACACTACTACAAAATCAGTCTAAGCTCTCTCTCCCCTAATCCTCCTAGCCAACTGCATATCTTTTGGCATAATCGTAACTCTCTTGGCATGAATCGCACACAGATTAGTATCCTCAAACAGCCCAACCAAATACGCCTCACTCGCCTCCTGCAACGCGGCCACCGCGCTACTCTGAAACCTCAAATCAGTCTTAAAATCCTGCGCAATCTCCCTAACTAGTCTCTGGAACGGCAGCTTCCTTATCAAAAGCTCGGTACTCTTTTGATACTTACGGATCTCTCGTAATGCAACGGTTCCGGGGCGGAACCTATGCGGCTTTTTGACTCCGCCTGTTGCTGGAGCTGATTTGCGAGCGGCTTTTGTTGCGAGTTGTTTGCGAGGGGCTTTGCCGCCGGTTGATTTGCGAGCTGTTTGCTTTGTTCTGGCCATTGGTGGTGATTGGTTGTTTGATTCTTGGTTAGGGTTTACTGTGTGTTTTGAGTGTGTGTGATAAGGTGGAATGAGAGTGTGTGTTTTATAGGAGTGTGGGTGAGCGGGAGTTTGAAATATTTGGAATTTGGGGGTTTGGTTTTGAGCCGTTTATTTTTGGATTTGGGAATTGGACGGTGGAGATGAGGGGATTGAGTGGAGTTCGGATTATGATCCGTGTGGATGGATTGTGGCAAATAAGAATTGGACACGTGGAAGAAGACGCTGGCATGATCTTTTTTATACTTTTTTTATTAATGCTAAAATGGTTCTTGATATTCTTTTGCTTGTAGAAAAACATAACTAACAAGTTTTT
Source organism: Chrysanthemum makinoi (assembly GCA_910596185.1). Lineage (NCBI taxonomy): Eukaryota > Viridiplantae > Streptophyta > Magnoliopsida > Asterales > Asteraceae > Chrysanthemum > Chrysanthemum makinoi. The sequence continues at coordinate 194,413,749 of OU343217.1, read as the reverse complement.
TTACAAGAAACAAATATGATCCTGAGTTGAAACTAGTTAAATTAAATTAAATCAGACATGAGATCATACTAGGTTTTATTGTGAAAGCTTATGAATAAATGAGCTTTTGATTTTAATTAAACAAAATTAGTATATAATAAACTTGTTTTCTGATTTGTAAATGTCAGGTTTGAAGATATTAATCTGCTAACTTAGCTTTGACAAGTAATGTAATCTGTTTACATTAACCTTTCACATCTTGACGCTATTTAAATGGTTTAGTTACGACAATCAAGTGAATATTGTATTACCACCATAGAGCGAGTCAAGAGGTGTCGTTGGTTATACCAACCGTACCGTAAATATTACCACTAGGAGAACAAAACATATTTGAAATTTACTACTAGTTTAACATATATTATACGAATATTGTCAAGAGGTGCAAGGTTTGCCAATTACATAGCAACCGCTCAAACTATCACAAACTTGAAGTCAGAATTACTGTATATGTCAATACGAAAGGAGTGGCTGGGTTCTTTCGAGTAGCAGCTACTGCAAGCAAATCATCATTGTTACCCAAATGCGTGTATTAGTTAAGATATATAACTATAACAATGGAGGCAATAAAACATCAATGTAAGATGTCAAAGAATACATGGGTACAGCTTTTTTTAAATCAGGTGACCGGCTTCTTCTGAGTACAATAACTTGGTGTGTTCATCAGATAAGTTATCAAGTTAATTAAAGAAGCAACTACTGGAAAAATGGTTCAACCAGGATATGATTAGTCTCTTTTTACTCTCTCTGGCTAGGTCACACCGATTATATATGCAAGGTAAGTTAAACATTATCGGAAAATAATAGACAACATTCCAAATACCTTGTTAGCTAAACAAAAAGTTGGTTTATGGTGGTGTGACGATTGTCAACCACAACCGCAAGTAACATTTATGCACTCTAGATCAACTTCAGTTATGATTCGTCCAAATACTGAAACTTTGTAAAGTTTTACATCCGCCAAAATTAAAACTAAAGAGCCAAAAAAAAGGTCACTTTTCGTATCACTAGATGTAGTTTTATGGCCAACAATTATTGAAAAAAGAATGAAGTTCTCTCAAATTCTTTTGAAACCCAACATCATCAGGCAAACTGCATGCAGCAACGATGAATCAATCACATTATCATCCTCGTACTCCCAGGAAACAAAACCCCGAGGCCAACACTTGCCACTCGCTAAGTTTAGTAAAACGTTAGAAAAATCTAAAAAACCAGACTTATTTCTGGTTCTGCTTCTGTTTCTTTGGGTCCAAGGCGGCTAAACCTGAACCTAGCCCAACTGGTGTTTGGCCTTGTTCTTCCGGCTTGGTGGGTTCCACAGCTGCTCCATTTGTGCATCTTCGTTGTTGCCATTTCATCATACCGAGTTAATTATGTTGAGAAGTTGCGTAAGTGGTGGTAGAGCCTGAACCGGAACGCCATGTGGGCGGATTAATAGACCCCGGGCAGCAGCTTTCTTTCTTGCCTCTGCTACAGCACGAGCTGCTCTTTCGTCAACACCCCTACCACCTCGAGGAACGTTCTCACTGCCAGCTGTGTTATTGCTGCCACTACCTGAAGCCCCACCCCCAGTGGCCGCTTGGAACGCTTGCATCAAATCAGGGTGAGCCTGTACCAAAAAAGAACCAAGTATTATTATTTTAACTCGAGTTACAACCATTAGAATACGTTTGACTATTGTAGTTGTGACATACCTTTATCAGATCAATTGCTGCTTGAGCAGAAACCGCATTTGCAGCTTGTCCCTTCTGCTTCTGTGCATTCATCTGTCATCATATGTATCACAAGCTGATTTTACTACTTACATATTTATAATGAAAAACCATCAATTTATAAGAAAACGCATTAGTACCTGAGCCTCGCGCACTTTAAAAGTTTTCATCCAATTCTGCGAGTCACGAGTCCTCGAGTCATCCTCTCCAAGTTGCTTCACTAGTATATCATACGTCTTCTTTTCATGCTGTTAGAAGAAAAAAATCTTTGAATTAAATTGACCACCAGATAAACTAAAAACAACAAAGTATTAGCTATTACAACTATTGTAGCTAAAAGGTGTTGGTGAGAGAGCTTGTAGGCACCAACACAGTTGAATGCGATTGCAAGAGCATGATAACAAACAGCAGTTTGGATATGTTCTTCTCCCAAAAGCCTCTCATTCTTTTTCAATGCTTCTTGTAGATAACGAAGAGCTGTATTCATTTTGCCAATATCTTGATACATCATTGCAACGTTAATGTAAGTTGCAGCAACATCAGGATGATCTGGGCCAGATGATAAGCTTAATAGGAGAAGGGCACGAGACATGTGTCTCAATGCAAGCTCTGATTGGTTGAGACCATGATAGAATAGGGCCATGTTTCCATAGCTGCAAAAGAATCAGAGTCAGAGTCGTTGCAAATACAATGTGTGGCAGGACATAGTGTTGGATGTGGTTAAAGTTGTAATAGCCAGATAATCGGTGGTTAGAGAGTTTAAGTGTTTGGGAATTTTGATTATTTTAAGGTAATAGTAAGGACATTTGAATATATTGTTGAAGTATTTGAACTAAAATATGACAATTCATTATCCAATCACCTAAAAAAATTACTACTGCAACTTCACACCACAATAGACAAATAATCAGCTTTGTGCACATCCAAACACCCTACTAAAAGAAATGCAAGGATAATCACCTGTGAGCTGTGTCTGGGTGGTCGAGACCAAGACACCGTTCATTTATAATGAGTTCCTTGTGCTGCTGCATAATGGCTGCAGCCATGTCTCCAGCATGATAAAGAACCATGGCAAGGTAGCTACAAGAGAATAAATAAATCATTAGTTATAAGTGACTGGCCATCAATCAAAATCTTTCAGAAACATTGTCAAAATTCCTTATTTTCCAACTTTTTATTTAAAAACCATACCGGCAGCAGTTAGCAACCTCCCGATGCATTGGACCGGTGACCTGTGTTTCATAATTGAATAGAAAAGAGAACAGTGTCACTTAAACTGACCTAAAATGACTACCAAAGCTACAGCCACAGTCAGACATGAGGTGTCAGAAGTCAGAACACATACCTGCTGAAGTATTGTAAATGCTTCAGTAAACAAAGTGTACGCTTCATTAAGCATTCCCTGCAAGTTCGTAACAGTCGATATTAATAAAAAAAATAGCCATTAACAATATTTTAACGATATAAACATCAACAAAAATGCATAATTATAAATGATAACTAACGCATAATGATTTAATAAGCATTACGAACCTCAGCCAACTGGACCTTTCCGGTTTCAATCAGCTCCTTCGCTTCTTGACATACGGGTATTGAATGCTTCACTACAGGTTGAAGATTCAATATATCTGATGTTTGGAAAGGTGATCCTGCACTAAGATCGTATTTCTTGGCAGCTATGGCAACCCCCACCTGTTAACACCATTTAACAAATTAATTTAGTCGTCATATATAGACTACAAACAAAAGCAAATTTTGATAACAATAAGATGGGCAACTGTAGTAAATTACCTTCAGGCAAAGGTTTCGAATAACTGAAATATTCTTCACACGCGACCTTGCATCCTCCGGAAATTCGAACTGCAAACGAGGACAACAGCTAAATATTAAATTTTATACATAGATAATAGTAGGATTCAAATAAAAAATACTAAGTTTTTGCTACCTGGTATTTAACTTTTGCAAATTCAAGAATGTCAGACCACAAACTTTCAGAACTGAGACTCAAGCACGATGCTTGTTTTCTACTACTAGTAACGCCTCCAGCTTTTGACCTTGAGTGCCCCTTTGCTGATTTTCCTGAAGCTTGAGCATCCTGTTACACATTTTGGTACAAGTTTTCATTAATATACAACTATGCAGCCATAGAAAATCTATAAAGTTTCTTTTAGTGATGTATCTTCCATCAAATGCGAATTTTCAGAAAGCTATAAAGGTTGAACCTTTTTACCTTCTTCTGATTTTTGGACTGCGAATTAACGCCTTTTCCAAAAGTTGTCTGACAATCTCCGAACAGACAATTGAAAAAATGAGCAACCGCCTGTCCGATATCATGATCTGCTGTATCTCTCAGGACGTCCTGCATAACCCAAGAAAAAAAACATTTACACCATCCAAATAAGAATAGATAACTCAAAGAGCTAGTTTATAAATACAAAGACCGCCATGTTCACCTTGAGGATGTGTTTTGCACATCTAACAATGATCTCATTAGAACAAAGGTCCCATAAATGAGGCAAGTGCTTAATACCATCAGCTATCTGGGATTAGTTCAAAAAAACTCGCATTAATCGCCATAAAAAAGAGCATATGAAAAATTAGTATCATTGCATATGAAACTGTTCACTGATCTTACTTTGCCAATATAGCGAACATTTATTCCATGGGCATGGAGTGCTTCAGTCAGAGTTTGACCATCCATTGGTGAAACTTCGAGGGTGCAAAGATCTAGTATGAATTTTGGGAGCACCACGTCCTTGAGATACGAGCTGACCTTGCGTACACTTTCTTCATCAGCAGCAATCTCCTGTTAAATTTCAATATGAGGGCATGTTACAAACATCCATGACACCATTATATACAATTGTAACCACATAATCGGTCATAACATAATGAGCTACCAGAGAGAGAGTGCTTGGTTGTGCTCTATTTTTACTTTATGAAGTTGTATGTTTGTTTTAAGTGTTTTGAGAGATTATAAAGATAATAAACTAAGACATATAGTGACGACGCATTCTTGTGAAGACGACCTGTTAGATGAGCGTAAAAGTGTTAACTAGGTTTACTCGCAAGTATTAGACTTTCATAAGTAGAGTACGTCTATCCAAATATTTTAAAGTTGTAACAACAGCTACATGTTGCGATACTCAGATAAGCAGTTAGAAATTGTAAACTCGAACAGCCCTAAGTCACCAAGAAGAAACTAAACTTACCTCAGGATTCCCAGCCAATTTGAATTCAGTGAATACATTAGGATTGAACCGTATGTCCTCGGATTTATCTGTCACGTCAGCAGCCTTGGAACCAGACTCTTCAACGGCAGTTTGATCATCTCTAGACTCACTCTGCACAACAAATAGCAATTATTGCAAAGCATATTTACATGTAACATAACCTAAACCTACCATTTCATAACAAAACATGATTCAAATGTCAGTAGCCTATAGATTTAGTAGTTACAGAACAGGTATAATAGAGCAATCTTTACCGGCTTGGCATCAGAAGTTTCGGGTACTTCGGCAGTCTTGGTTTGATCTACTTGTGCAGCATTATCAACCTTTGAAGAGTCTGTAGATGTCGGTTCTTCCTGTGACTCGCGCTTAGACTTTGAATTCTTTGCTCCTTCAGCCTTCTCATATACAGCATATATAAGTATCATATGTGCCAAAATACTTGCAAATAATCTCTAGAAAATGACCAAAATATTACCTGGCAGAAGGCAGTGATTAATTCAGGTCTCAAAATACAAAACTTGGAATTTGCTCCTGTATAATTTGCATCACGTGGTGTGACTCTCATCAAGTCCAAGAGATAGTGCCTGAAACAATTTTACGCAATACATATCATGAATCAGCATATAAGGTCAAACAAAACAGAGCAGAAAAACTAAAATCTTAATATAGTTATATTAGAAATCACCTATCATCGCTTCCAACAATCCCCTTGCATTCAACTGGTGCAGCTATTTGGAAAACATTTCCGGATCCATCAAGAACGGTGTGTTCCTTCACCCTGAGGCGCTTTGATGCTTCCAACACCTGATGTTAGGATTCGTTTAGCATACGTACAAAATAGTATACATCCAGTAATTGAAACACAAACATTACTCAGAAAATCAAACTGCTTCAATAGAGCTCCATTGGTTAAATTACATACGGTAATAAAAAATAAAAAAAATAAAATAAAATAAAATAAAATAAAAAGCAACCAAGGATAAAACGAAAGACTAATATAGTTATTGCAAACCTTGGCATGAAAATCTTCATTCCAGCAAATCTTTTTGCCATTGTCAACAGATCCGTACAGAAGAGAGTCTGATTTATCACCTTGTAAAATTCCCGGTAGAACACTCTGAAACAAAGCAAAAAATGGAAATTAAACATATACTCGAATGCAATAAAATTAATATTTTTTAGAAGAATGGAGGTAAACTCACCTGTGCTACTACTCTATGACCTCTGTAGTCAACAATAGCCATAGCAAGATTATACAATCCAGGAACATCAGCTTCTTGGTAAGCTTTTGTGCCTTTCAGATCATTGTTGGAAGATGCATAAGTGGCTTGTTCACTCTCTGCCAGCTGTGCCTCTGATGGTGTATCAGAAGCCAGTTCCGCAGCACTATTTTCCGATGTTGCAACACTAGATTTATCCCCATTGACTTTGGTAGATGATTTAGCCAGAGCCTTCTCGGAGGGATTCAAGTTTGCTTCTGATGTCTGCTTCTTGGATAACTGCTCCAGATCAGCATCAACAGCAAAACTGAAGAATATGTTGTTGTGAACATACCTACAACCCACATACAAAGTTGTTACCATATGATAGATATTATACGGTTACTAAGAGGTGTTTAGATATAAGCTTGTTTATCCCAATATTAGGAACACATTACTAAGACGGCAATTATATACAAACACGGTTAATTGTCTCAAGCAATTACATGCAGCACCATGTTTTAAACAATTGTTGCATTCGACATACTACTTACATGTGAAAGCACTCTGGATCAGTAGGATTGATTGGTGGAATGCATCGGCTAATGACTCCAATAGCACCACTTATTGCAGCATCAACGAAGTCAGAAGATACCTTATACAAAGCTCTATCTCTCAATATCCTATATAAAACATTGCAAATAAACAGTTATAACAAGAACTTACTCAAATTACAAGATAAAAGTTGTTTAAATAATGGGTCCCACCTTTCTTGAGGGCTTGCATGAGGAAATTCTCTACAAGATTGTAATTCCTCGTTCCAGTCTCGTTGCATACCAATTAACTCACTCCCAAAAGAAAGTGTAAGTGAATTTTCTGCTCTAGCTGCATCACGTCTATGCTCTGAATAATGCAATCAAAACAGAAATAGTAAGACTAGCAACATAAAAAGAAAACACAATTAGAATGTTAATGGATGAGCAGAAGTAATGACGATACCAGGAACAGGGTGCAAACCAAGCCAAGAGTTTGGAGGCAACAACGACTGAATGTTTTCAAAAGGATGAGCAGAGGCCTTGCGTTCCAACATTTCACGGAAAGCTACAATTTCATAGAAAGTAAATCAAAACAAAGATGAGGACATAATACAATCGACTTATGCCAATATGAAGGGTAAGAAATGTAGAATTCTCTTATTCACCTTTCTTGAATTTGGAGCTAATCTTCTGCAATAGTCCAATAAGGGTAGTTGCTTCAGAAGCAGCTTTAGTTGGTTTAGGGTCAAGGGTATTTCCGGAACTTGAGTTGACGTAAAACGTGGTTGTGGTTCCGGTAATACAGTATTTGCTGCCTTCTAGTGTGACCACATCCAGATATATCAAGTCTCCTACAAGCCTGAACACAAAATATCATCTGCTTAAAAACAAAACCATAATTCACTTGACTATATTTCCACTTATGCAATGATGAAACAAACCTTCTGTAACTTGGAGGAGGGTTAAATGACGAAAACACAATACTGTCTACACATTTGATCTCTTTGGAAGGAGATGACAACAGGTTTGAAAGCGAACCAGAAACGTCTTCCATAAAACCCAAATTCTCAAGCTCCAAAACCTCGGATTTTGTGGCATCTATTTTGAATTTATACCATTCAAAGTTTCAAACTGATCAGTCGGTAAACTACTTAAACTAAATGCATCAAGAAAATACAATCTTATGAGCAACAAACCTCCTGATTTTGCAGCTGCATTTTGGTTCGACTCATGTTGCAATGCAAGTGATGTTGACAACGATGAGTGCAGTGTTGATAGGGAAAGCAACTCTCGTGTACGGTGGACATGTGCCCTGATAGATCTATCATCATAAAGAGCTGCAAAAAGGATAATTTATTAAGTTACAATATATAAATGATATCAAAATACTGCTCGCAAAAGGCGTAGCATACCTGCAATCATCTCTAAGGAACAGTCTCCAGTAGTGATGTCGGCAACTTCAGAAATTTCATGATAATCTTCTAAATGATGGCTTGACCCGTCTTTAGTGTGTAGTAATAAGTCATAGCAAGTAAAAAAGCATGTCTCAGGAGCATCAAGAAGAAATTGTCTCACATCCATAACTGAATCACTGGGACTCAACTGCAAATTTGAGTGAATTTTGATTATTTAATGTGTGCAAAACTACAACTAGTAGGATAAATAACAGTCAACGATAGCTTACTTGCAACTCGAGCTTTTCACCGAATTGTGTTTTCACGGGTACAGGGAAAAGATGAATGTCGCCTGCACCAAAGAACACAGCCTCACTAAGATTAGTGAAACCAACTAATCCAAATGTTGAAAACTTGATACTTATTCATATAACCAAATGTAAAAAAGCAATAGTATATGGTATGCAAAAACCTACTTGGGAAATCTAAATGACAACTAAACATAACAGTCAAACGGAAACATTTTTACTGGTGTGTGTTGCTAATGAACAAAAAGAAAATAAACCATCTGATATCACATAAATCAAATTTATTGCCTTTTACGTGACATATGAAGTGTACGCGTGTTCATTGGTACAAAGAATCACTATAGGGTACGCAAAAATCCGCTCACAAATATAAACATAATAAGTAATCAAAAACATTATGACTCGCGTATCTTGATGATGCATAAAAAGGAAATAACCCGTCTAATTATACATGATAAAACAAATTTATTGCCTTTTACGTGACATAGGTAGCATGCGCTCATTCATTAATACTCTTGATATTCTAGCTATTTATATGTAGACTTTCTATATGTCAGATTCGTTAAACAATTAGCATGTCTACCATATGATGCATACACGTACAAAAAAATACATAATCATGCTAAGGTTCGTAACAAGTGTGTTCGCATAGTTAAAACTGCTATTGTTTCATTCCTCTTAATCACTAAAACCGACAATGTGAATAAGGAGAGCCCATATAATTGAATAGCTCAATACTACTAAAATCAAATCATGAAATAAATACTGACATGCTATTAAGCCACATTAAGCCAAAATATATTCACACAATTGCTATTATAATAATAATAAAAGGAATGAAACGCTCACCTTGCTTAACCTGATTCTCTGAACTAGCATTTTCGCCTTCCTTAACCTCCGGATTCGCAGTTGCTGCTTCAACCTCAGCCAAAGGCGGTACCCCGTTGGCATCAACCACGTTCTGCTCTACAACATCATTAACCTTATCTTCCGAATGCCCATTTGTTTCAACTACCGGTTCCGTCACATTCGCAGTTGCAGTTGCAGTCGCAGCCGCCTTGCTAGCATTTGCAGCATTTTGCGACCCTTTCTTATTCTTACCTCTGCTTGATTTCCCAGCCATACTTACTTCCCAATCACCTAAATCCCAACACACAAAAACCAATAAAGATTACACAACTTTACATAAAAATAACCACCAATCCAACAAACCCAATTCATTATATTGCATAAATAACATTAATAAAGAATACCCACAAAAAATTAACCAATACCCTGATGATAAAATGTTGATAAGCACTTATAAAACACATTAAAATATTAAATAAACATTTCAACTTAACATATAAAAACCCAAAAAAGATACAAACCCAATTCATTAAACTATAAAAGATACACAAAAGAACAATAAGAATTAACACCCACTAAATATTAAGCAAACCCACATGATAAAATGATGATAAGTACTTAAAAAAAGATTAAATAAAGAAAACCAACCTGTATTTGGATATCACCGATTGAAATCGGTGGATAAAACACAGGAAAGGTTTTGAAGATTGGAAAAAAAAGGGTTTATGAGAGAAGGATGATGGCGGCCGAGCGTGTGGGTATAGAAGAGGGGTTATGTCTAGAGTGTAAAGTTTTTTTTTTTTTTTTTCATTTTATAATCATTTGAGCTTCATTTGTTAACTTTTAGGTCATGTGAAATGTTACATTATTTTTTTTAAATTGTGTCTATTGATTTTAACCTAAGGTTTTTTATTTGTTAAGTAAATAAAATGTTGTAGTATGTTTATGAGGTTAATGTTACTTGTTTTTGTGTTATTTGAGATGAAATGATGAATTTGGTAATGTATTTTTTATGTGATAACGGAAGCAGTAAATTTCGGGTTGATATTCAAACAAAATTATAGTATGATTTGAGATGGTGAGAAAATGATTATAAATAATCGCTTTTTTGAGTTTAAAATGATTACATATGTTGTAATAATGATATAATGATCGGTAAAATATGCTTTTGCTTGAAAAATATGATTTTAATTCTTTTGAGTGAATGATTTTTCGAATAAAGATGAAGAATTATGGATATTAACTCTTTTATCAACTTTGTCTTTAAACGGTACAATATAACATTATTTTGAGAATGTTTTGGTATGTTTATGAAGTTAATGTTAGTGTTTTTGGGTTTGGTTTGGTGTTGTTTGAGATGAAATGATTGATTTGGTAGTATAATGGTATGTGTGATAGATGTAATTTAATTCCGGAATGATATGATGTTTACTTATATGATTTAAAACGATGATTAAATGATTATGTCGCCTTTTGAGCTAAAAATGATTACACGTGTTTTAATAAAGAGTAAGTCTTGTCCGTGCTTTCCAATGACATATAATTTGGCAATTGTTTTTAGTGATACATAAAAAAGCTAATTTTTAAATTAAACATTTAAAAGTGATGAGGAAAAAAAAATGTATAGCGAGCTGAAAAAATTAAGTAAAGAAATAAAAGAATTTACAATTATAAAAATAACACATAAATAAATGAGAGTCGAACTCGTGCCTTTTAATGTGTTAAGTTTTTATTTAGTTTCATTTTTTTAATATTACAAAGCAATTTGAGCTTTCATTTGTTAACTTTTAGGACATTTTATCACATAATTTACTTTTTAACCTAAGTTTGTTTATTTGTTGGGAATGTTATGGTATATTTATGTTTTTGTGTTGTTTGAGATTAAATGATTACTTTGGTATAATGGTATGTATAATTCATGTAATTTAATTTCAGTATGATGAGACATTTATTTATATGATTTAAGACGAAGATTGAATGACTCGATCGCTTTTTGAGTTAAAAGTTATTACACATGTTGTAATAAAGAGTAAGGTGGTGTTTGTTTTTTTTAAATGTCTTAACAGGCTCTTAATGAGCCAAACATCTTAATCGGTGAGACATTTTGGGCGCTCAGATCGTTTGTTTTTTTATTCGTTCAGACGCGGTCAGAGACAATAATATCTTAATGGTCTAGACATTAGAGAGGTATCTTAATGCCGCTTGTTGACAAAAAAACCTTTCACTCTCCCACATCCCCTACCTACCTCTTCAAACCCTAATCACTAACTGCCTTTCCCATCTCCGGCCAGCAAACATCGCCGGCCGCCTCTTCTCCAGCCACAAGACGCCACCTACATCCTCCTTCTACATCAAGTATGTTGTTTTCTTTAATCCATTTTTAAAACAATTTGTTTTCTTTAATCCATAATTAAATCATCACATATCAAAATAGCCTCACTGTTGTTAATCATTGTATGCACTTTTATAGGCTTACGGGCTTTTTTTTGTATTGTATTCTTTACTTGTGGAGGTGTGTGTAAATATAAGTGTTAAACGATTACATATGTTGTGTGACTGTGGTCATGCTTTAATTTTTAGGTTTAAGCTTCACATGGTAAATTTTAAACTCCATATGCTCAGAACTGTGTGGTACCATTTATTTGTTCTTCAAAGAAAGATGTGCAGTTGGACTTTTGGGTACTTATCATGAATCTGTTATCATCTCCGATTGGAGGTAAAAGAAATGATATTTTCTTTTAAAAAGTCATTCAATAGCCCTTTATATTGAAGCGTAGCTTTTTTGGGTAATGGCTTAAGTTTGGTAAAAGAAATACTTTGCTCCGGCGGGATTGAGTATCTTGTTGTTGTTTGTGTCGTTCTAGCATTTCTCTAAAAATATATTCTAAAAGTTTATGATTTTATTCATTTGTATTTGAAGTGACTTGTCTAATAGCTTTTGTCAAGAGAAGAAGTCTATATAAGATTTATTATATCAGAGATGCTCTAATAACTTGAAATAGAAATTGATATATGATGTGCAGTATGTTATAATTTATCATTATTTTTAGTTGGACCTTTTTCTATCATTATCCTTAATGTGTTACTTTAACTGATGTGCTTATAATATTGATATGGAGGTCGAAACTAAAAAGATGTGGGTAACCATGTAACTGATGTGGGTAACCATGTAGTTTAGGATATTTTATACATGACTTTGTTGATTTAGGTGTTTTCTTTGATTATAGGAATGAGTGACTCAAGTGTAAAACTAAATTTTACCGCGGAACAATTGAAGTTTTTTTTGGAGACATGTATCGATGAGGTCAATAGGTTAGGTCCTAGTCCTAATGGTGGTAGTTTATGCGTGGACTCTTGGAAAAAAAGTAGCTCAAGCTCTTGAGGACACTTACGAAATAAAGACTACTCAAAAAAAATTAAGAATAAGTTTGCTAAGATCTATAGCACCTTTGTTGTCGCATAGAATGACAATGTCACTTAGATGGATGTCATATTCAACTAAAGCTTATTTCATGCTTGTTGGCATGCTTTTCCGTGTTGAGATAGCTAATGTCGTTTGCTTCTTAAAGAACCATGATGTTAAACAACACCACATGAAAGTGCAAACACCACTTGTACTTTTTCGGTCAACATAATCACCTGCATGGTCAGAATCTGCATATACAATAGTCTCTACCCTCGTCCCCTTAGAATACCATAATCTTAATTGAGTTGTACCCTTAATATATCTAAATATTCTTTTGACGACTTCTAGATGTTCCCTACTAGCCGTATGGTAGATAAGACTACCAATCATGCCACGGTATTTGGTGTTATCAACGGATTCACCGTCTTCATCTTTGGTGAATTTACTATCGAAGGACATTGGTGTTCTTATTGGTTTTGACTCTTGTTAATACAAATAAGCCGTAAAAACGTTTATTTATATTTTACGATCTTCTAATGTTTTGTCGATAACAAAAGTAAAATCATTTTAACGAAATAAATAAAATACGTAAATAGTTTGAGCCAATAGTTTGCTAACACACTTACATTTTCATATAAAATACTAAACAAGTAATAGTGCTTTCATGATTTAGTAATACATATGTACAACAACTAATGTTTACATATTGGGTAAATATATACATACTTAGTATGTATCATAATGGGTAGAAGTTTAAGTACTTGACCCATTGACTAAATACATTGAATGTAGTTGGGTAAAACCCAAAGTCCATGACCCATACCCATGAAGCATAACCCATAACCCATTGCATGACATCATGCATAAGTCATAATGGGTATCATCCATGACCCATGGAGCTAACCCATGGAGCTAACCCATGACCCATGGACTAGATGCATTGCATCTAGTAGATACATTGTATCTACTTGGATACCCATGGTCCAAAGTCTAGGACCCATGACCCATAACCCATGACCCAAAACCCATGGGCAAAGAGGAGCGTCCCACGGTTCCCCCAGTTTACACTGGATGGATCCCTCAAGTAAGGGATTCGTGGGATCCGTGGAACAGTACTAAAGGGTTGATTATCTTTGATGCACATCCTAGCTACGGCTTTTCTACAACGCTCTTGGTTAAAAGAGTGAGAAACTAAACTACCTTCAGATTCGCCCATAGTAGCAGGCTTGAAACTTATTGTTGTTTGTTTCTTCTTATCTTTAGTTCTATAAAGGGGTGGAGTTAGACATACAGATTTTAAATGATGACCTAAGGTGCTAGTACCATTCTCCTTTGACTTCGCTGCGAAGACAGTACCACAATAAGGACATGTAGTTGTGGTAGCACCCTCTTAGACCTTCGGAAAATGATCCCACACAAATGATTTATAACGACCTTGCTTTTTTTTTCTCATCAACACATTCATTAACACCTTCATCAATATTCTCATTAATGTGTTCATTCACATTTTCACTATCTACATCAATGACCGGTGCCTTACCTTTGTCCATACTTCGAGCTTCGGATGCCTCGCTACCTGATGGTTCCATCAATTTAAATAAACAAGAAATTTTAGACAACTATAAGTCTATAATATACAAAAATAAACTGATATACAATACAAGTACACTTGATATACAAAAATAAACTGATATACAAGAAGAAACTTTGATAAACTTTACAAGTACACTTGATAAACTGATATAGAAAAATAAACTGATATACAAGGCACTTTTGATAAACTCATCAAAGTAAAGTATGCTAAATTATCTTTCATATAACCGACTACCTCAAGGCACATTTGATAAACTGATATACAAAAATAACAAAAATAGCATATAACCGACTACCTCAAGGCATGCTAAATTATCTTTCATTACTTTTATCCATACATGCATAAATAAAATTGATCAAAGTTGCACCAAGGCTAACATAGACTTATGATAACATCAAATAGTCCTGATTTTTAAGTGTCAATTTCCCTCGATAATGCTTGTAATTTATATCATTTATATGGATTTACGCTTGTTTTCCATTATTTTCCACTTTCAGGTAAATTATGAGCATTGGAGCTAAAGAGACGCGGAACTGGAGAAATATCAAAATATTTATCATAGTATGCTGACTTTGAAGAAGTTACGGCGTAACTCATCTCTCACATTACGCCATAACTAAAGCGTGACTCAGAAAACCAACTCATCAGAAGGTTCGGTAACTCTCCCCAAAGGCTACGACGTAACTATATTAAGTCAAATGAGGTTCCACGTCGCTGATAACTACGCCGTAACTATTTCATCAACTACGGCGTAACCAAATATATTGAAGACTACGGCGTAACCACTAATAAGGTTACGTAGTAACTAGCATATCTAGTGCAAAATACTGAGAGGAATTGATGGTTATGGCGTAACTCCTATATTAGTTACGCCGTAACCCAGATCTAGCCTATAAATACCCAACGAATTCCAGCATTTCTAATCATCCCATTCCATACACAACAACCGAGAGCGTGGGAAAAAGCTAAAGGCAGGTCTAGAGGAGCATCTGAAGCTGTCTCCAGGGAGGAATCACTCCCTACGATAAGCATTAGCATTTTATCTTTTCGTGCTTTCGATACATGTATTTCGTACCTTTGAATATTGAATTGATTTGTATGGTTAATATGAGCTGCTAAGCACCTCTTGGTGCTGGCCTAGTTAGGATTCCTTAATTGTTTTGTTTGCGTTTACATTACTTTCGTATAATTATTTCTAAGTGTATGCATGCATAGTTTATTGGTAGCTACCCTTGTTTTGGTAGTTTTGAATGGCGGTAGAGGCCAATTGCCTAGGAGATATGACCAACCGACCCTAGGTGAGCGGACTGACGGGAAGGGTAAGATATGACCAACTGACGACCCTTTCTACTTGTGCGATTTGACCAACGGATCACCTACCGTTTGGATGAACTTAAGAATTAGGGGGTGAGTGTTTAAGTTGCTAACGCACGGGCACTCACTATTATAAATCTAGCATGTAGCGGTACTTAATGACTTGGCTTAGGGGACCAGGGAACAAGGGACTTATGATGGGACACGACTTCTCCGTGGTGACATCTTTTCGATAGGTTAGAGCGAATTGACCAAATCTTTGTCCTCGACTTTGACCCCACGAAGTAATTAGAAGTAAGTAGCGTGAGACATTACTAGCTAGGAGGAATAACTAGGTTAGCACCACTATCCTCTATTGATTTACCCTTTACCTTTAATTGCTTTTATATGCTTTAGTAGTTTAATAATTAATTCCTTATCGAAACCATTACTAAATATTGTGACACCTAGACTTAGTAATAATCCAAGCGCATAGCTCTTGGGACGACCTCGGTTTTACCAAATACTACACTACACACGACCGGGTACTCTGCCCGTTAGTGCATTAGGGTAGACCATAGGTATAACGAGACTTTATAAATATTAAAACAGTGATAAAACACCGCATCAAGTTTTTGCGCCCTTAGGAGCTATATTAGGATTGCTATTAAGTCTTTCATTTTCATTTTGTTTTAAACTTTTCTATTATTCTCACAATCATTATTCAAGTTTTTAGGTACCATGGAAGTTGTTAACATCGATTACCTCACTCTTGAGGAATATTTGGCATTAACAAGGGAAGAGCAAGGACCAAGAATTGTTAGGCCGGCTATCGCAGAAGATGCTAAATTCGAAATCAAACCTCAGTTCATGAGGGAATTACGTACAAATCCCTTCTCTGGAAGCATCATCGATGATGCCCATGAACATATAGACAACGTCGAGTACATTGTCAGCCTATTCAAAATTCCCACGATGCGCTATCATGTTACAGTATTCCCTATTTCTCTTACGGGAGTTGCTACAAGATGGGTTGATCGATTACTGCGGGGTGTCCAACACTGCCTATCCTAAAAAGTATTTCATTGAGAATCTGTCCTCCATCAAAGACGGCTAAGCAATTAGAAGAAATCCATAACTTTAAGCAAAAGGGTGATGAAACGTTACACCAAGCTTGGGAAAGGTATAACGAATTACTATACAAATGCCCTACTCATGACCTCAACAGCCAACAAAAGGTGAACGTCTTCTACAAAGGTCTGAACATCTCCTCAAGATAAATGGTCGATTCTCAGGGGAGATTCCGGTATGACACCCACTTTGGCTTTAAAAACTATTCAAAAGATGGCAGACCACTCTCACAAATGGCACAATGGAGGAGCAACAAAGTAAAAATGGAGATATGGAAGGTCTTGCAGCAATAAACAACAAATTAGAAAGTCTTGGAAGAGACATGAAGAAGCTTAAGGAAAATGTGCATTCCATTGAAGTAAATGGAACTCCACCTGCTAAAGAATGTTCCTCCAACGAGGAAGTTAAAAGGATCGGAGAAGTTAAATATGGAAGAGAACCCTTTCAACAATTACAATAATAACGGGCCGGATATCGAGAAAAATCTCCTGGATTCTACACAAGAATCAACAACAATCCTCCTAAACCTAGCCTTGAAGAAATAATGCATAGGCACATCGAAGAATCTACAAAAAAGGGAGATAAACTCAATGAATGGATGGTCAAAGTGAAGGAGGACACCAATATGAACCTACGTAACCAAGATGCTGCGATTAAAAACCTCGAAACACAAATTGGGCAATTAACTAGAAACCTTGAAACGTAATGCTAAAGCCATTGCCTGCAAAGCCATATTTGTGCAAGATAAGGCAAAGAAAGAGCAGTGAACATCCTCTATCACAAATGATCTTTTCGGTATTAACTACCTAAGAGAGGATGATAAATCAGAAGACAACGAGGTCCTGCCAAGCCAACTTCCTGAGAAACAACAATACGAGGAAGGTTTTCTTCTTCCATGCACTATTGGTAATATTAAAATTTCCGCATTAGCTGATTTGGGGGCTGGGGTAAACCTTATCTCTACCACTTTAGTTGATAAAATAAAAATTACCAATTTAAAAGAAACAACAATTATGATTGAAATGGTTGATTCCTCTAAAAAGGCTGTCTGGGGAATTGTGAATAATGTGCTTTTAAAATTGGAAAATTCTTTTCACTTGATTTTGTGGTTATTGACATGGGAAAGCGGGAGGCTTACAACTTAATTGTTGGAATACCTTTTCTGGCCACTTGTAGGGCTCAAATTAAGGTTTTTGAAAAACAAATTTCTTTGGGAACTGAAAATGAACGAATAAGTTTTAGTATGAAAGAGCATTTAAAATCAAAAGTTGAAATTTCAAATAATGTTGATGTTGTTAATGTTCAATCACTAGATCCCACTCTGCATTTTAATCCTATTACTAATGATAGTAGAGAGAATGTTGATAATTGCAAGCAGAAACAGGGAAAGATTGTCCAAGGCATTGAGGAAACTCCATTTCCGAACAAACATTTTCGTAACTCGATATTAACCAAGGATAACGAATCAGTAACAACATGGCCCCCGTATAATCGTTTTCATGAATGTGAAAGGAAGGCGAATGAATGGATATACCCTCACAGGGTGGCGAGCGACATGATATTGAATTAGCATTAGAAGATTGGTACAAAATAAGATTTGGGAACTCAAAAATCCATAAGGGATTGATTAAACAATATATGTACAATCATCTCACTGACACAATAAACGGTGAAAGATCTAGCATAACTAGTAATCTTATTCTGAGATGATGACCGGGAAAAACATGTAATGATTGGCTTTCACAAAAATTTGGAACAGATGGCATCCGTAATACTGCAAGGAAAAAGGGATTTAACAAATGGATGAATGAGTGCCAGTGGTGGAACTTCGAACAGTCCGCCCCATAGAAGCCTGGCTCAAGTCTAACTTAAAGACTCATAAATAAAGAAAAGTGCTCTTTCGGGGAACAACGAATTATCCTTTATTTTGTTTTTTTCCATTTCGTAGGGTTTTGTGTTTCTAACCATTTTGCGAAAGCGAGTAATTACACTCTGGTTTGCGATCGACCATAGTTACGGCGTAACTCATCTTTGTGATTACCCCGTAACCAACACATTGCGGCGAATCTTAGAGCGCATACGATGCGGTACGTAATACCATCTCGTAGTTAAGCGTAACCACACCGCTTTGTAGCTTATGTCGGGTTTTGCGATTCATTAACTCCCTCAAAGAGTTACGACGTAACCTTCCTCTGCTTTAATTCTTTCATTTTAAAACACAACAACCTTGTATTAGTATTTTAAATGAACTTTGTGGGTGTGTTCCCTGTAAACCCTCACGAGACTTCACTCGTCCACTTGGGACACTAAGTGGTTTAAAAGGCTTGTTGCATATGCTAAATGCAACCGTGATTCCTACGAAAGTGAGTTAGGTTTGTTTTTCATTTTTCATTTTTTTTTTTTTTTTAGAATTATGCTTGTCGGTAGTGTGATTTCAGGGATTGAAGTTTGTTCATGACGCTTATACTAAGGCACATCTCTTTTTCGTGGGAAGTTCTCGCTCTAATTCTACTTTTCTCTTCACCTTTATTTAATGCTTAGTACAAAAGGGACTTTGTACAATTCAAGTGGGGGACGGGAGTAGAATTATCTCTTGAACATTATTTTGCCCTCGTTTTTCTAGTTTATTTTGAAAAATTATGCTATTTTTAAAATTTTGACATGTTTTTCTTAACCTAACTAAATTAGACCTTAGCCGAGCACATACAACCCTTGATATATTATGGTGAGATTAACCTTATCCGTTTCCAATATTTTACCCCAAACCCACAAAATTATGAGTGTGCCGGTAGCTTGTAAACTTTAGAACTTGGCCTTTGCATCATTTCGAGACCATAGACGAGGTATGTTGAGTTAGCTCAATGTATTTGGACTTTTCAGTTTTAGAAGGAAATATTATAGGATTATCACCCAAATAGCCTACCATTGTGTGTCTATCGATTAGTCACCTCGACTTCTCGACCCCCATGTGAAACCCTTTTGTTACACTCACCTTTAGTGCAAGATACCCCTAGATACATGTAACCACCGGTAAATTTCACCTTGTATTAAACTAATATAATATTCTAATAAAAGAATATTTATGTATTTTCTACGTCAATTTTTTTAAGATAAAACGTTATCAGTTTGTAGGATTAAGAAAACCAATTAATGTGACGTAAATTTTCATAAGATAAAATGACAATTTTACCCTTTGACTTTTCTATTTGACTTTTATTGTAACGTAAAAGACAATATTGTAGACGGTAGTTAACCTGTAATTTTATAAATTAATTAAGTCAATCTGATTCAAATTATTACTCTTTGAACGTTTTCGTTCACTTCTTTCTATTTAACGAGATGTTATCTCGTAAAACGTGAAAACTACATATAACGCGTAACCGACAACACATTAGTTCTGATTTAATCTCGATAATTAATTTTTTTACCAGAGAGGATAATAATTTTCTTTTTATATACATTAATTTTTATAACAAGACTTTCAGAAATATATTTATCGCAATTACTAAACTAAGGTAGCATATTTATATTTTAACTCAACGGGACACGGGATACATGGTACCCCTTATTTCACCGCCTTTATCTCTTAAAAAAAACAGATAAGATCATATACTAGATCTTATCTTTCTCCTTCTCAAACACATCTCGCTCTCCTCCTCCCTCTCTCTTCAAACGACAACAACAGCAACATCATCACCATCTCCTCACCTTTTCCTCTCTTCCTTTTCCTGGTAAGTCGACAAACAAAGAATTATCTTTGTTAACTTTTTATTCAAATCGACTAGTAAACGTTGTTATTGATTTTGTGGAATTAAAAACCGGATTAAAACATATTTTTTAACAATAAATCATGTGGTGGAATCAACAAAATTCGTGGGTAAGGGTAATTTGATCGGGTCTGGTCTATGAACCCACGAGGGTTTTGAGTTCAACCTGATGGAGGTCGCGTTTTGGTAGCAATTTCAGTGTTAAACCCGTATAGGGTGCGAGTCTTGACCCATATAAGGTCACGGGATATGTTTAAATTGCTTATCCCTTGTTCTGTCTTGGTAAATATTTGAGTCTATAGATTCATTAGTTTCGAATGTTTTAAGTTGTTAGTTGTGTTGGGTTGTGGACAACATCACAAGGATGGTTTGTTTGTTCGGTGTCGCAGCCAACACCCAAGAGGGTGTGTTTGTGGCGTGGATTGACCTCGGCTAAAAACTACCCATAAGGGTAGTGTTTGTTCTGGCGTGTCACAGCCCCAAAAGGGGTGCGCTTGGTTTGTTTGTTTCGGCCAGCACGACAACCCCCAAAGAAAGTGTTTTGTTTGAGATTGGTGTTAAGATTCGTTTGGGTCTCGGGTGGTATTAGATTAAGTCAGTTCCAGTTGCTCCTGTGAAATGAACGTGAAATGGGTTGGTTTGTGTTTTGACCCAGCGTAGCCCACCCACATAGGGTGTTTGGTTTATTTTATTTTTCTAATCTTTCTCTTTTACTTATTTGAGCTCATAATTTATTTGGGAGTTAGGATTTGCTTATTTAAGCTTATTGGTGTTTGTTTGATTTTCGGTATAAAGAAAGAAACTTGAGGGGTTTGCTTGTTTTTAGTATCGATTCACGACAAACCCAAAAAGGGTGAGCTTGAGTTGCTTAGTCGGTTCAACAGGCAAAACCCACATAGGGTGCTTGCCTTGGTTCGGTTTCTGTGGAGAAACACCAAAGGGGTGTTGGTACTTGTACTTGTGTTTCGTGTTGTGTTGTTTACAGCTTATTGTAGATTATTTTGAAGGCTTATGGCTTAATTGGAATTATTTGGTTTTTGTATGCTATAAACTGTTAAGGAAGTGTTTGTTTGTTTTAAGCTTACTGTTCGGCTAATACCGCTTATGTTGCGAAATTCCTATTCTAAACTGCTTATTTGGTATCTGCTACTTAAGCTCGTTTAAGTTTGATTTGATTACTTTGGCTTGACATTAATGTAAAGGTTAATGAGCCTATGTGGTTAAAAGTCTTAATGGGTCAAGACTTATCATATTGGGCCTATAACTTTTTAACGGACTAGACACTTATCGGACTAATTATATAACAATTTTAGACTAAGCCCATCGGGTTGAGCTACTTTGGACAATTGAATTACATATCGAATACTTGCCGGACGAAATATACATTTGGACATATACCGAGTTGATAATTTATATGGACGACTTGACTCATATTGGACTAAGATTGGACATGACTTATTGGACCTGATAAATATATAACGGACTATATATATTGGACATTGGACTAAAAACCATTAAGCTTGAACATAGAATTGTACGTTGGATGCTTACCGGACATAAAAGACTTATCTATTATATAGCGATTATGGACTAAGACATAACGGTAATTGGACTAATCATCGAATGCTTATCGGACTATATATTATGAACCATGAAGGACTTAAGATATCGGACTTAAGATGTTGGGCGATCACCCCTTTGGATCACCATCGAACTATTAAGAATAATATGTATATGTATTTTATATATATTATACTTTGGTGTGCATTTGTCTTGAGTCTTGGTCAATACTTCTTGACTAATCCTTATAATGTATTGGGATATACATTATGCTTTGGTGTGAGTTATGTTTAGCGTGAGTTGTATTTCGAGTCTGTGATTTCATACCACCATACGAATGATAATGCTAAACTTTTCTTACGGATTACGACAATAAACTTTTATAATTCTTATTACTAGTATTCCACGAAAACTAAAACACTTATTTTCTGAAAACTTATCTACTTTACGAAAAGCGTTCTGAGATAAACCATATACTATCTGGTCGTGCCAATGACGTACCGTTGTGTCGGTACTCTTGTATCGTTGTGCGTTACTACCTTGTGAAACTATTGTGTTACATTCCTTGATGCCAGTCGTGTTAGTTGTGATTCTTATATTTCTTCGGACAAAGGTGAGTTTCACAGCCCCATTTTACTGTTTTACTCTTTTGGGGTGAAAAGCATGCTATGATTACTTAAAACTAAATTGGTTGTGCATTCATGAAATTATGAATTTAATGAACTGATTCAATTTACTGAGCTATGCTCTGGCATCTTATGTAAAGCTGATATGTATGCCTATGTTTGGCCTGTGTACAACTGTAAAGTCCCCGGTACTACACTACTTATTAACTCCCTCCCACTGCATCGGAGGAGCCATTGATGTCTATGGATAGCGCTATTTAGGGGTAGAGCCATCCCCTCACTCGACTAACTGGAGTGCATAGTATCAGTTCTCATGCTAGGTTAGAGCATGTTGCACGTAGGGCAATGTTAAATTTGAATCGGCAAGTAGTGGAACCTTTATGCCATGAACTGCATTTGCATACATAATGGACCCTTTCAAAACTTTGACAACCAATTGATCTTACTGTTTTGGAAACTACTTGGTGTACTAAAACCTGTGAACTCACCAACCTTTGTGTTGACACTTTTAGCATGTATTTTCAGGATGGCGTTAGCTAAACCTTGGAGGCGCTTAGGCATTGGCATGGCATGGTCATAGAAGAATCTGATGTAAATTTGGGGACCACCTTTTCTTTTATGGGCCTACATTCTATAATATATATTTTGAAAGATGTAAACGTAAATCTTTACGAAATACGATTTCTCAAGTTAAACTGTTGTTCTATACATTGTGTTGTGGTACCAATCGAGTAGCACCCCAGTAACTCTTACTTCCGCTGAAACCATCATTTTTGGGGGTGTTACAATACACCCATCTGAGCCATTCCTTTTATTTTGTTAACCCGATATATTGTTTCGATACACCTATACACCTTAGCCTACCCTGTAGTCTTTATTTGTGATTGAAAAGTCATCATTTGCCTAAGTTCAAGGTTCAAGAGGAAAGGTTCGGAAATCACACTTTCATCGACAACATATTCCTGAAGATCATTGAAGACCCCCCAAATTCCCATTGTTCATCCTTATCACTTTACCAAGCAAACCCAACAAGTGATATATCAACCTTATCACTTTACCAAGCAAACCCAACACAAATGATGCTCCACTTAGTCACAGAATTTTCCATATATGTATCATAAGTAGGTGCTGGCGTCACAGAATGCTGTTCGTCATGAGTAAACACATCAAATATGACATTGTTATAGCATGG
The DNA here is from genome assembly GCA_910596185.1 of Chrysanthemum makinoi. Lineage (NCBI taxonomy): Eukaryota > Viridiplantae > Streptophyta > Magnoliopsida > Asterales > Asteraceae > Chrysanthemum > Chrysanthemum makinoi. Next base: position 194,389,913 of record OU343217.1, on the reverse strand, counting down.
ATCAATGATTGGTACCTCGATATCATTGTATTTGCGTCATAGGCGGAGGTGAGTCACTCGTCATACTTAGCTTCTTGAAGATTTGCCATGAAGATGCAATTCGCATTGAGTTCCTCGAGGTCTTCCAATTCATCCATAATAGCGAAAAAGTCATTTTCCTCAGCACTCAACTGTAACCCCGCATCTAGCTTATCTGCTAACAAAGCAGCTTTTCGAAGAAAATCACCATCTTCTTGTCGGTTTAGTGGGACAATTTCTTGCCATGTGACCCACTCCTTGACAGTTATAACACTTAATCTGATACCACGATTCACATTTCCATAATTCCCAACGACTTGGTACGCAACATTCCCATTACGATTACCCACTTTGCTCTATTCCCAACATTCTCGTCCCATCGATTACACTGAAACGGGCCTGATTACCCATACGAAATCCAAGGTAGCATATCCTGTGATTCCCAATAACTCCAACCATTTGACCTTGATTACCCATATTCACACCCTACTTGCAATTTGCTTCTTGAGTGTTTGATGAAATCCATTGGTTGTTGTTAGTTGGTGTGGAATAGCGACTTTTTAGTGCGTTACCCAAGAAAGAGTATATCATTTGCAAGGTAAACGGGTCATTTTCGAGATCGCTGATTCCTTGTTCCCGGTATTGTTGTTCGATAGAATTGTTGTTGTGTTTGTGGAATGAATTGCTGCAAGTTGTTGTTGTTGGAAGATGATGAAGCTTGTTGTTGTGTATTCACTGGAGTTTGAGTCTTTGCAATAAGTGCCAATGGATCATGATTCTTTGCCAATCTTTCTTTCCCGACTTCATTCACTTGACTTGGTTTTGTTTCGAGAAAATCATTGATTGATCAAAGTTCACTTGATGCAAGTCTTTTGTTTGGTTGACAATAGTGACATATCGTCCCCATTCTTCTGGAAGATTATTCAGGAACTTGATGTTTTGAACGATAGTTCGGGTGTCGACTTGTTTCGATTAGCTCATTCATCAAAGTGCAAAACCTTCCATAGTATGATTCAATGGATTCTCCCAGGTGGAAGTAAACTTTTCCCATTCAGTTAGCAGCTTGTTCTCCATATCTTGTTGACCAATTTATGTTCCATGACAAAGCCGTCTAACTTGTTCCCACATATCGAAAGCAGTTTCACAACTGTCTACCGCATCAAAGATGTCTATTGGTAAACCCAGTTGGACAATATGAATTGTCATATCATCTGCATCGACTTGCTTTTGATCCTCTGCAGTGTATTCTGCCGATCCGTGATTTGAGTATGAAAAGATGGCGGGATGTCAGGAGTTCCATGATCTTGGATTTGACGAGGCTTGAATGGTCCATTCTGAATGGAGTTAATCATGAGTTTTCCATTAGGTTTAGTCTTGATGTAACGGAGCATACGACTTGACCATTGAAGATAACCACCTTTTGCCAACATAGGAGGTCGGTTTTCGCATGCATGAATGTCTTGTTGACTAGCCATTGATGAAGGTATGATATGATAAAGTTGATGTAGGATCGATTCAACGATAAAGGAGTTGTGGTTGATGAAGATTAAGCTCAGTTGAGGTGTTTCAGAAAGTCGTACTCGTAACCTTGGTTCTTAAAAACTTTTAAGCCCAAAATTTGAAATACACTATAAAAATCAATTCTAAGGTCGTATGAAAAATTTGAGTTATGACAATTTTAACGCCAAATTTGACCCGAAAAATTTGAATTTAGGCCCAAAAATTTGAATTTTTGACCAAAATTTTCACAGATAAACCAAAATTTGAATCTCGCGTAAAAATTGAACGTTTAGTCTCCTCAAAATTTAAATTTTACTCAAGTTTTCCGCCAAAAACTCTTTTTTTTTTTTTTTTTTTTTGAAAATGAAGAGCTTAGCGTAGAAACACGGTTCTGAGTAGAAACTTAGGCGTAGGATCTTATGCGTAGGAAGCTTATGCGTAGAAACCTTATCGCATTAGAAACCTTATGCATTAGTGGAACCTTATGCGTATTATGAGAAACCTTATGCGTAGAAACCTTATGCGAGAGGAACCTTATGCGTAACCTTATCGCGAAACCTTATCGTAACCTTAAGCTTATCGCGTAGACAAAAGTTACTCGTAATCCTTACGCGTAATTTTGAAGTTATGCGTAGAGTTACTCGTAAGCTTTTAGCTTATGCGTAAACTATGGTTAAGAACCAAAAATCCTTTACAACTGTCACAGCAGTAAGAGATATCCACAAGTCGAAGTGTTCCACACACTTATCCAAGTGAGGGAAGCGAGTAACGATTATATACGAAGATTCTTCACCAAAAAGTTACGAGTAGAAAACTAGGGTTTTGACTTTTTGACTTCTCCTCGTAAGAAATTTCCAATGATTCAAATGATTTCTTTTGCACGATATCCTTAAAACACTCGAATAACCCAAAAATGTTGACCTTTTTCACCCAAAGTGCTTAGAAAAGTTACGAGTAGAAATGACCAAAGAACCAAAAACGAGTTTAAAACTTAACCAAAACGCGTAAAGCTTCAAACTTTTTGCAAAAAACTGAAACTTTAGCACCAAATAAACCTTAAACCACAAGAATCTTGAATTTTTTAGTGCAAAAATTAAAGCTTTAAGCGTGACAACGTTTAGAACAAAGCTACGCGTATAGTACCAACCTTCAAAACAAACACAAACACTCCTAAACCATTGTTAGGCGATTGATACCAATTGTAGGACCACTACGATATATCAACCTTATCACTTTACCAAGCAAACCCAACACACACGTAACCACAGTTACGCGTATAAACGTGAAACACAAACACAAACATATGCGTAAAAGAAAGAAAAGATAAAGATGAGATGGTGACTTGAATGATATAGAATCCGTGTATGCTGTGAGAAAAGATAAAACAATAAGTTGTATATTCCTTGAGAGAGAAAATACACACACACACACACACTTTCAAGCACACCCCTCAAATAACCATTTGAGGGGTATTTATAGGTGGAATACATGAAAACCTAAAAGGCTTTCCTATGGGCTTCGTGGACTTGGATTGGGCTTGGGATGCTTAAGCTTATACACGGCTTAGCATACCTTAACATTTAACCAATTAGCTTAGCCCAGTCCACGAGCCCGTTGACTATTCTATCACGATATCTAACACACATTACAAAGTTCCTAAACGTGAATGACCATCACTTCTAATAAAACTATTAAGGCTAACAATCTCAAGTGGGGGGATATTATGTTTAGTTATGATTGTTATGTTAAAAAAAAAAGAAAAAAAAAGTGATTCGAAAAAAATAAAAATAAATAGTTGTTATGTTATTGTAAAGTGCGATGTTATAAGCACTATGTTATGAGCTTTATAGATTTATATCGAGGAGGCCACCTCGCTCACATTTGAAGATTGGAGTTGGTAATTATGCCAACAGTTGGAGAAAAGGTAGTGTGCCCATCACGACGTCCTCTAATGATACATCTACCTAATATTTCATGATCCGGTTTCTTGACTTCGAAGTTTGAACTTTGGGCGGACGGTAAGTGGTGATGATTTGGTTATAAATTTAGACTACCTGCTTGTTTTTTTATTTTACACCATTTATATATCCTATGTTTTATCCTACCCTTTAGTCATGAAGCGTGTCTAGGTGATGCAGCGAGCAATCTTTGGTGTCTTGGCCATGGATTTGGTCATGTATCATTGATTTTGTCCACTTCGCCTTTTATTTTATTTTCTACGAATTAAATTCTAAATTTATAAAAACTAATTATTAAAAATAACTAATGAATTTGGAAAATTACCAAAAAATCCAGAAAAGTACTTTTTTAAACACTAAATAAGAGAAAATTAAAAACCATAAACTAGCTTAATCCTATAAGCTGTTAATATTGGAAAAGAGCTTTTAAGCTTATTAACTAAAAAACGTATTTAAAACAATAATAGTGAAAGGATATAACAAGAAACATAAATAGAGCATATGGTAAAGTGGTGTGTGTGTGTGGTCGTGGGATATGTGCAGAAGGGCGTGTGTTCGATTCTGGTCAATGGCAGATTTATGCAACTTTTTTTTTTTAATTTTTACTTTTGACTTTGAACTTTAAATTTGCAACTTTTGTATCATTCATGCATTTTTCGATACTTTCATTTTGCAACATTATTCAAATTTTAAGAAAGTATGCTTTCTCGGAAATTTAAATAAAAAGTTGAACTCGGACTCTAAATCAATTTTGCTTAAAAACTTTTTATTGTAACAAGACGATTTGAATGTTCAAAAATTTGACAACGAGCACATATTTTAGTCCAATTAGTGATCTTCTGGGAGAAAATGCCATAGATTAGTTATATAAGCTCTAAAGAGAACCAACTACTCCACGCTTAGCATTTTCATTTGCACAACGCGTAAAACCTTAGCCTAAATGTTAAGAGAGTAGCTAGATCAACACTTTAGCAGAGTCGGGATTTCTCTTGTTCTAGCCTAATCAAGACTAAACTACCATTAATACCGAAGCATTAATGAATTATTTTCGTGCAAAGCACTTCTTGTAAATGTAAATACTTGACTTAAAACGATAAAATTTTAAATTTTTTGGTCAAAACGGGGGTGCTAGGGTACTAGAAGGTACATATGTGATCAAAATTCGCTAGAATTTCATTTTTTTTAAATGTTTTTAATAAAAATTGTTTTTAGTAAAAATAATTGTTAAAAAAAATGGTTTTAACTAAAAATAATGGTTTTTAATGAAAAATGTGTTAAGTTTTAACTTAAAAGGGTAAAAGGTAATTTTGGGTTCGGGTTTAGGGGTAAAAACACATCAAATCATAACATAAAGGGGCGTATAGTTGTAGGTTTTAGAGAGAGAAAGTGGAAGAATTTAGGAAACTTAGTGAGACAAAGAAAAAATGATATTATGAAGCTCCAACCCTCTACCTTAGGAGGTAGAGGGTATTTATAGTTTCTTACAAGACACGCCTCCTACGGGCTGTGGATCAGGCATATAGTAGGTAAAGACCCGTCCGTCCTCCACGGTGTTACTTAACAAACTACATATTAACATAACATGACTACGAATACGAGCTTTCTAACGAATACATATACTTGAGGTGACCGACTCTTTAACTACCGGATTTTCTAAATCCTAACAATCTCCCCCTAAGGGAGGTCACCTCAATTTACATTGAATACAAACAGATTTTACATTTTGATTGTTCTTGGATTCTTGATTAAGATCTTTGCTCTGTAGTCCGTAGCCTTTGATTCTTCATGTACCGCATGTTTTGTTATTTCAAGTGGAGGTCTTTAACTGATCCACGTGATGATGAGTTTTGAGCCAGATTGAGATCGTCCTGCCACCATGAATCACTGACTCATCCTTTGAAGTGTTGCCATCTTGTGAAGTTGTGACTTTTGAACCGACATGCTCACATTCTGGATCATGATATCTTCTTATCAGAGTTGCGGAAGCTTTCGTTGATTCATGATATTTGTAGTAGCGTAGCAGAAGCATGGAGTGAAAATATCAGATTTGTTGATGAAGATATGCACTTATCATGAATTCTTTAGACATGAAAGTGATGTGTGAGCATGCGGCTATGAATTGACTTCTCAATTCTGATCAGCTCCAAACGTTGGGTGTACCTGTATACAACAGTTAGCAATAAAGCGCAAGAAAATGTCTTTGATCACTTTCGTTGAATTGAGGTACACGGCCCACGGTTCCCCGTTGATCAGTACAAGTACTACCTGTGATCAGGTATAATTCCTAAGAATATCCTTGACAGGGTTTTGCATTTTGCTCTTAGCTGTTTCTCGAACCGGAACGTCTCAAAGAAGACAACACGGAGTGAGTGAACCAGCAAATTGAGGTTTGCTGATTGAAGAAAATGATTTGAAAACAATCGAGTATTGCTTATCAGAAAGCATTTTTGCAATACAACGAAGGTTTTATATTGGAAATCAATTTTCAATCACAAACACCTTTTGATTTTGAAAACATACTACATAGTCGACGTGCTAAAGAAAAGAATTTTTGTGCACATCGACCGGTTTTTCAAAGGTATCCGTCAATCCATTTCCTGGACCAGGGTTGATTCAAGGTGTGAATCGCCCCATCGTTTCTGTCCAGTTGTCACATGTTTGATCTATTGGATAAATCTCACATGCCACCTACCAAGAGCTTGTTAGATGTTGGCTTTAGAAGGTTTTCCGTCTTCATTGTGAATATGTGAACATATCGCTCAGACGTTCTGGCAATACCACAAGGATAATGCGTAGGACTCTTAAGATATATTCTCACTTTCCACATTGTATGAAATAGTGAGTCTTCATTGATTGTGTCCTAGTGAGATTTATTGATGATCTTGTGGCTCTAGACTCAATAGTGCACTTTTGGTTCCTATTTCGGAGACTGGGGAGAGGGTCTCCTTCTTAAATATCAACAATCTCTAAGAGAAAGTCGATAGATTATGTAGGTTCCCCGTGAGAATGAAACAAGTCCTTTTAAGAGGAACTTTAGTAGCTTGGGAAGTTGTAGTGCAGTGCGTCACTGGGTCCATGACGTCTTGTATTCAATACTGGTGTTACCTTAGTAAACACCAGTAGCATATGTATTGAACCCGGTTTCTGCCCTAGGGTTGAATTAATGGAGGGATATTTCTTTTCACCCTTTTCTCATTCATTTCTTTTTCATTCTTCAACCCCTTCAGTGCTTACCAAGATTTCATAACCAGAACCTTGTTGGGTTTATTCCAGTTCTAGCTCTATCTCAGTCCGCACTCTTCCCATTTCTCACTTTGCTCCTCCTTTTTTTTTCATCATTCCTAAACTATCTAGTGGATTGTCCCTGGGTAGATTCCTCCGGCTTTGGCGGGATCGTGGGAACGAATACCTAACCTAACCATCCTTATATCTCCATGCATAAAGTAAATTTGGTCGGACTTTTGGTATTGTTCTTCTGCCATTGAAACCAATTGAAAACCATTTGAAGATCAATCCAGGTACTTGTGATACAAGATCAAATCATTTTGTACCTGAATTTTTTTTGATACTTTAGAAAAGCTCCCCCTCAACATGTGCATCATATGTTTGAAAGTGCTTTAGCACATGAAGGTAAGAGGACTTAGAAATCTCTATTTAAGAATGAGGAATTCAATTCTTTGATCAACATTTTCTAAAATAATCATCATCACTTTCCCGATGATGCAGGATTTACTGACCAAGTCTTAATATTTATAGTGTCTCGTTATACCTATGGTCTACCCTAGTGCACTAATGGGCAGTGTACCCGGTCATGTGTAGTGTAGTAATCGGTAAAGCCGAGATCGTCCCAAGAGCTATGTGTGATGGATTATTACTAAGTCTAGGTGTCACAAATTAATAATGGTTTCGATAGGGATTTAATTAATTAAACTACTAAAGTAGAATAAGATAAAGCAGATAAATGGTAAAGTGAAATCAATAGAGGAAAGTGGTGCTAACCTAGTTAATCCTCCTAGCTAGTTATGTCTACGTCTACTTACTTCCAATCACTTCAGGTGGGGTCAAAGTCGAGAGGACAACATTTGGTCAATTCGCCCTAACCTATCAACAAAGATGCCACCACAAGAGAAGTCAGGTGTCCCCTCATAAGTCCTGTTGTTCCTGGTCCCCTAAGCCAAGTCATTAAGTACCGCTACATGCTAGATTTATAATAGTGAATGCCCGGCCGTTAGGAACTTAGACACGCACTCCTAATTCTTAAGTTCATCCAAACGATAGGTGATCAGTTGGTCAAATAGCACAAGTAGAAAGGGTCATCAGTTGGTCATATCTTACCCTTCCCGTCTCAGTCCGCTCACCTAGGGTCAGTTGGTCATATCTCCTAGGCAATTGGCCTCTATCACCATTCAAAACTATCGAACCAAGGGTGGCTACCAATAAACTATGCATGCATACACTTAGTAATAATTGTACGGAAGTAAAGTAAATGCAAACAAAACAATTAAGGAATCATAACTAGGCGAGCACCAAAAGGTGCTTAGCCGCTCATATTAATCATGCAAACCAATTCAATATTGAAAGGTACGAAATACATGAATTGAAAGTAAAAGAAATATAAAACGCTAATGCTTATCGTAGGGGAGTGATTTCTCCATTGGAGACAGGTCCGTATGCTCCTCTAGACATGCCTTTAGCTTTTTCCCACGTTCTCTGAGTGTTGTGTGTGGAATGGAATGAATAGAAATGCAGGAATTCTTGGGGTATTTATAGGCCAGATCTGGGTTACGGCGTAACTAATATAATAGTTACACCGTAACCTTCTATTTCTTCGAATAATGCACTAGATCTGCTGGTTACGGCGTAACCTAATGAGTCGTTACGTCGTAGTCTTCAATAAACTCGGTTACGTCGTAAGAGATGCAGTAGTTACGGCTTAAGTATCAGCGGCGCGAAACATCATTTGACCTAATTAGTTACGTCGTAACCCTCGGGAAGAGTTACGCCGTAACCTTCTGATAAGTTGGTTTTCTGAGTCACGCAATAGTTACGGCGTAATTTGAGAGACGAGTTACGCCGTAACTTCTTCAAAATAGCATACTATGATAAATCTTTAGATATTTCTCCAGTTTCGTGTCTCTTTAGGTCCAATGCTCGTAATTTACCTGAAAGTGGAAAACAATGAAAAACAAGCGTAAATCCATATAAATGATGTAAATTACAAGCATTATCGGGGGAAATTGACACTTAATATTCAGGACTATTTGATGTTATCAAATATCCCCCCCACTTGAACTCTACTTGCTCTCAAGTAGACCTTATTAGAAAGATTCCTAAAAATATATCTCCCATAACCGGGAAAATATAAGTTACAAATCCCTTATGCTAGAATAAAACAAAGCCGAACACCTCACGAAATGAGAACAAAACACTCAAATCTCTCAACTATTCTAAGTGTCAATTTCGGGGTGATCACTCAATCGCACATTCATAGCATGTATTCTATCATAAGCTTGGTGGTTAAACAAATCTCTACCACTAGAGTTAAGGGCTAAACAATTCTCGAAGGCAATATGGGTAGACACGACAAAGGTTAAGGGGTGACTCGTCATTACTAACATGTCACGGCGAAGTGGACAAAATCAATGATACATGACCAAATCCATGGCCAAGACACCAAAGATTGCTCGCTGCATCACCTAGACACGCTTCATGACTAAAGGGTAGGATAAGACACGAGATATATAATTGGTGTAAACTAAAAAAAACAAGCAGGTAGTCTAAATTTATAACCAAGTCATCACCACTTACCGTCCGCCCAAAGTTCAAGTTTTGAAGTCAAGAAACCGGATCATGAAATGCAAGGTAGATGTGTCATTAGAGGACGTCGTGATGGGCACACTACCTTTTCTCCAACTGTTGGCATAACTACCAACTCCAATCTTCAAATATGACGGAGGTGGCCTCCTCGATACTAAATCAATAAAGCTCATACTATAGTGCTTATAACATCGCACTTTACAATAACATAATCAGAACAACTATATATATATATATATATATATATATATATATATATATATATTTTTTTTTTTTTTTTTTCAACATAACAATAACATAACATAATATCCCCCCCACTTGAGATGAACAATGGGAATTCGGGGGGTCTTCAATGATCTTCAGAAATGTTGTCGATGAAAGCGTGATTTCCGAACCTTTCCACTCGAACCTTGAACTTAGGCAAATGATTACTTCCCAATCACAAATAAAGACTACAGGGTAGGCTAAGGTGTATAGGTGTATCAAAACAATATATCGGGTTAACAAAATGAAAGGACTGGCTCAGAAGGGTGTATCTAAGGGTATCTTGCACTAAAGATGAGTGCAACAAAAGGGTTTCACATGGGGGTCGAGAAGTCGAGGTGACTAATTGATAGACACACAATGGTAGGCTGTTTGGGTGATAATCCTATAATATTGCCTTCTAAAACTAAAAAGTCCAAATACATCGAGCTAACTCAACATACCTCGTCTATGGTCTCGAAATGATGCAAAGGCCAAGTTCTAAAGTTTACAAGCTACCAGCACACTTATAATTTGGTGGATTTGGGGTAAAATATTGGAAACAGATAAGGCTAATCTCACTATATAATATCAAGGGTTGTATGTGCTCGGCTAAGGTCTAATCTAGTTAGGTTAAGAAAAACATGTCAAAATTTTTAAAAATGGCATAATTTTTCAAGATAAACTAAAAAAATGAGGGCGAAATAAAGTTCAAGAGATAATTCTACTCCCGCCCCCCCCCCACTAGAATTGTACAAAGTTCCTTTTGTACTAAGCATTAAATAAAGGTGAAGAGAAAAGTAAAATTAGAGCGAGAACTTCCCTGAAATTTGCTCCATAAAGAAGGAAGGCCCACGAAAAAGAGACGTGCCTTCGTATAAGCATCATGAACAAACTTCAATCCCTGAAATCACACTACCGACAAGCATAATTCTAAAAAAAATGAAAAATGAAAAACAAACCTAACTCACTTTCGTAGGAATCACGGTTGCATTTAGCGAATGCAACAAGCCTTTTAAACCACTTGGTGTCCCAAGTGGACGAGTGAAGTCTCGTGAGGGTTTACAGGGAACACACCCACAAAGTTCATTTAAAATACTAATACAAGGTTATTGTGTTTTAAAATGAAAGAATTAAAGCAGAGGAAGGTTACGTCGTAACTCTTTTGAGGGAGTTACGCTGTAACTGGCAAAACCTGGTATAAGCGCAGAAGTAGTTAGTTCAGCGTAACCACCGAGATGGTATTACGACTGTAATTGGTAATGCGTCAAGAATTCTGCGCTAAAAGGTTGGTTACGTAATCACCAAGATGAGTTACGCCGTAACTCTGTTCAGATCAAGCAAGCTGCAGCAACAATTACTTCCTCATTTCCTGCAAAATAGTTAGAAAACACAAAACCCAACGAACAGTGGAAATAAAACAAAAGAAGGGATAATTGGGTTGTCTCCTAAAGAGAACTTTTCTTTATTTGAAGTCTTTAAGTTAGACTCAGAGCCGCCAGGCTTCTATGGGGGCCTTTGGACTTCCCTGACCTCTTCAATATCTTTCATCAAGTTATGCCTCATCCAGGCAACATTTGTAGCCGTTCTGAGGTATTCATTAGTTTCGATTTTCTGGATTTTACAAAATTTTTCCTCTGGTCCCAAGTGGTAGCGAGTGAATTCGTATTTTTCGACAATAATAGGTGGTGGTTTCTTGTAGGGAATCCCAAGGAGTTTGCACCTCCTTTGCTCGTAAGCTTCGTCGTCGGGATCAGTAAACTCCTCATTACCTTGCAACTCGAGGTAATCTAGGATCCCTTTAATGTCATCATCATCAGAAGCAGTACCTTTGAACCATTCTTCATCGAGCAGATTCTCCACTAGTACGTGCTTGTACTCTTCTTTTTTATCTCTAACCAACTCCTTGTCATTCTCAATTGTATTTCACTCGTGTTGTTGTGACTTTCATTGTTTGAATTTTCTCGATCCATGTACTCCTTCGAAATCTTCTCTTTGGTTAACGTATCCACATGTCCATACTTAATCTTTACCCAACTATCGAATCCTAGATTGTCCAGCCAAGGCAAATTCGTTCTCTCCTCATCATTGGTTGAGGACCAAAAGAATTCATCTTTTCCTATTCTCCCAGAGCTGCTTTCTTTCCCAGTTACACATATCGTCATACGGGTTGCATGACGCCTTGAAAATTTCCCCGAAGATTTTACTCTTTCGCACTGGGTAGCACAGTATTTCCTTGTTGTTAGTGTCACTTAAATGCTCATCCATGCAGTAGATGTCTTTATTAGCCACTTCCTTTTTCCGAATGTGCTCCTCGTAATCAATTTTTAGCTTCTTAAGAAGATTCGGGTTAATCTTGGCATCTCCGAATTGTATTGCGTACCAGTCATCAAATGCCAAGTCACCGAACTTAATACAATGTCTTTCACGCTCATGAGGGCATGTCCACTCTTCCTCTCTTTCACTATCCCCGCCGTTGCAATACTCGCGGAAGGGATTGCATGTAGGCCATGCTCGTGTGGACTCCTCGTCAGTTATGATGACCGGAGTACACCAGTGAGTGATAAGTGGCTCTTCTTCATCTTCAAGGGAGAGTTTCTCGAGTCTTTCATCATCAGTATATGCAGGCCACATAAATTCATTATGGTTGATCCTATCCTTATTGCTTCCTCCATCGCAAACCTCATTTCTCAGGTCACACGAGGCCCAAAGATCATACCAATCCCCCTTAGCAACCGGTATCATTTTGCACCAGTGATATTTCTTCTTAGATTTGGGTAGAGGGTACAAGTCAATGTCGTGAGACCATTCGTTTCCTGATTCGTCCACTTCGAGGAATTTTTCTGCCCACGTATCCCAGTTACGCCGTAATTAAGATTCTTGGTTACGGCGTAATTCGTTAGATTCGTTTTTCTCAGTATTCTTCATAACCCCGTTATCGCTGTAAAAAACATAGTTACGCCGTAACTCATAAGGCAGGTTATGGCGTAACTCAGATATGTCGACGAAATCATCCCCTGAATCCGTATCATTGGCCTGAACCTTCGAGTTATCATCAGCAAAAATCACTTTACATTCCATAGCTGGTTTAGATCCTTCAGGTTTATTGTTATTCATCCTTACTTTTTCACTGAGCCTTTCCACCATGGATTCTAGGTTTTTCAGAGTTGTGTCGTTCTTGGAAAGGTTTCTATCAGTGTTTTCCTGGAATTCTTATAACCATTCATCTTGCTCCTTTTGTCTTTGGGCTGAACTTTCCAGGAACTTATTAATTGTTTCTTCAAGACTGGGCTTTCTTTCTCCATAAGGCCCACGGTTGTAATTTCCACGATACCCATTACTATTTTGATTATCTCCGTAAAATGGTCAATTTTCTCCATTCTTGGCTTCTTCAATATTCTCTTCGTCCATATGAGGACAATTCTTCGTGAGATGTCCTCCTCCACAGCTTTAACAACCTACTTGGATGGCATGAACGGTTTCTCTGACCTTCAACATATCTCAACTGAGATTTTCAATTTTACTAGCGATTGGTGCAATTCCGTCAAAACTTCCGCCTTGGTTTCTTTTACTTCCTCCGTCGTGCCATTTTTGAGAGTGATCCGCCATTTTTTGGATGGCTTCAATTGCAAGAGTAGGAGTCATGTTCGGGATAGGTCCTTGATAGTCCAGAATTTTCCTTGTAGTTACGTTAATTCCTTTGTAGAAACTTCTGCTGGTTGTTCAGATCATGTGTAGGACACTTGTAAAGGAGATCGTTGTATCTATCCCAGGCTTGATACAACGTTTCGTCGTCTTCTTGTTTGAAATTATGGATCTCCAAAAGTTGGTTAGAAATCTTCGATGGTGGATAATATCTCTGAATAAAGTGCTTCTTAAGTAGCGCCCAAGTATTAATTGCCTCGGCGGGCAATCTTTCAATCCATCTTCTAGCAGCTCCAGTAAGAGTCATAGGAAATACTCTTAACATAACAACATCATGAGACACGCCCGGAATGTTGAAAAGGCTTGCGATGTATAGGGCATTTTCAACGTGCTCATATGCATCTTCGTCCCTGTTTCCTGAAAAAGGGTTAGCGCGAAGCTCCCTCATAAATTGGTCCTTGATTTCGAAACGGAAATCCACTCCAATTGCCGGTCTTACGAGACCCGACCCTTGTTCTGCTCTTGTCAACGCCAAGTATTCCTCAAGAGTGAGGTAATCGATGTTAACAACTTCCATGGTACCTGAAAGCTTGAAATATGATCGTGAGAAAAGTTTAAAACGAAATGAAAGACTTAATATCAATCCTAAAATAACTCCCCGGCAGCAAAAACTTGATGCAGGTTTTACTGACCAGGTCTTAATATTTATAGTGTCTCGTTATACCTATGGTCTACCCTAGTCCACTAACAGGCAGTGTACCCGGTCATGTGTAGTGTAGTAATCGGTAAAGCCGAGGTCGTCCCAAGAGCTTTATGTGATGGATTAATACTAAGTCTAGGTGTCACAGATTAATAATGGTTTCGATAGGGATTTAATTAATTAAACTACTAAAGCAGAATAAAATAAAGCAGATAAATGGTAAAGGGAAATGAATAGAGGAAAGTGGTGCTAACCTAGTTAATCCTCCTAGCTAGTTATGTCTACGTCTACTTACTTCCAATTACTTCAGGTGGGGTCAAAGTCGAGAGGACAGTAGTTGGTCAATTCGCCCTAACCTATCAGCAAAGATGCCACCATAGGAGAAGTCAGGTGTCCCCTCATAGGTCCTGTTGTTCATGGTCCCCTAAGCCAAGTCATTAAGTACCGCTACATGCTAGATTTATAATAGTGAATGCCCGGCCGTTAGGAACTTAGACACGCACCCTTAGGTTCATCCAAACGATAGGTGATCAGTTGGTCAAATCGCACAAGTAGAAAGGGTCATCAATTGGTCATATCTTACCCTTCCCGTCTCAGTCCGCTCGCCTAGGGTCAGTTGGTCATACCTCCTAGGCAATTAGCCTCTATCGCCATTCAAAACTACCGAACCAAGGGTGGCTACCAATAAACTATGCATGCATACACTTAGAAATAATTGTACGGAAGTAAAGTAAATGCAAACAAAACAATTAAGGAATCATAACTAGGCCAGCACCAAAAGGTTCTTAGCCGCTCATATTAATCATGCAAACCAATTCAATATTCAAAGGTACGAAATACATGAATTGAAAGTAAAAGAAATATAAAACACTAATGCTTATCGTAGGGGAGTGATTTCTCCCTTGGAGACAGCTCCATATGCTCCTCTAGACCTGCCTTGAGCTTTTTCCCACGTTCTCTGAGTGTTGTGTGTGGAATGGAATGAATAGAAATGCAAGAATTCGTGGGATATTTATAGGCCAGATCTGGGTTACGGCGTAACTAATATAAGAGTTACGCCGTAACCTTCTATTTCTTCGAATAATGCACTAGATCTGCTGGTTACGGCGTAATCTAATGAGTGGTTACGCCGTAGTCTTCAATAAACTCGGTTACGTCATAAGAGATGCAGTAGTTACGGCGTAAGTATCAGCGGCGTGGAACCTCGTTTGACCTAATGTAGTTACGTCGTAACCTTTGGGAAGAGTTACGCCTTAACCTTATGATAAGTTGGTTTTCTGAGTCACGCAATAGTTACGGCGTAATGTGAGAGACGAGTTACGCCGTAACTTCTTCAAAATAGCATACTGTGATAAATCTTTAGATATTTCTCCAGTTCCGCGTCTCTTTAGCTCCAATGCTCGTAATTTACCTGAAAGTGGAAAACAATGAAAAACAAGCGTAAATCCATATAAATGATGTAAATTACAAGCATTATCGGGGGGAATTGACACTTAAAATTCAGGACTATTTGATGTTATCACCCGAACAAAATTAGTATTTCAAATACTTTGTTAAAGATATTTTTGGGAAAGGATGCGGTTTTCTAAAAGTTGCTCCCCCTCAATATGTGCATCGAGATTCAAAAGAGTTTTACACATATTAGTGGGAACATGCACAAAACACGTTTTAATCCCTTAAGGTTTTAAGATAAATGCTCCCCCTTAACATATGCTTGAAAATTTTGAAATCGTTTGGCATATGTAGGGAGGAGATCTTGTAAATCAATTTCAAAACCATTTCTCGAATTATCAGTTTAAATCCAATTTAAATCACAAATTCTCCCCCGATCACAATTTTCAAATCCTTTGAGATTTGTGATCTCTATTGATTTAAATTGTTTTTGAAAGGTTTTGAGGAGAATTGTGACTTGATTTTAAAACTTTTAACTGATAAGGATCAAATTTTGAGACTTTAAACTCCTATGATTAAACATGCTTAAGTGTCTAATGAAAACACAACATTAGCCTAGGTCAACTTCCAATGGATCAAAAACATTGTTCATTTAGATTGTCCAAAATTCGACCTTGCTCGAGTACGTGCCAATTGATTGAAAAATAACTTTTTGATTTGATTGAAATCATTCTCCCCCTCAATCAATGACATAAGTTGTTGATTGAGTGTTAGAGATTTTGACAAATGATAAGTCCAGATGATTTTCAAAAATATAGTCCGAATTATTTTCAAAGCAATTTTTGTTTTCATTTGATGACAAATATTTTTCAGAAGAATTTTTAGAAGGAAAAAAATTTGTGAAGGAAACATTTGTCCTTTTGGCGACAAACATTTGGTTTTAGAATCAGAGCATGAGGATTCAAAAATTAGATTTAAGCATGGCTCTGTTCTTTCTTTTAAAACAGGTTACTGCCTAAAATGACAGTAAACCATCATTTTTCTCCATCTTTTTTTTTAAAGTTTATGTACATTCGAACTTCATCTAAAGACCCGTGCCATTCTTTGATCAAAGTCCGTAGATGTTATCGAATCAGGAAAAACATGATAAAATGACAGTATTTTTTTTTTGGAATTTTTCAAGATTTTCTAATTTTTATGGATTTTTGAAAATTTTATATTTTTTTTGTTGGTTTTATAATTTTGTATTTTGTTTTTAAGAAGATATGTACAGAGAATCAGAAGAAGAAATGCCTTTACTCCTCTTCTTCCTCTTGAAGACATTTGAGTGTCTCAGGTTGTAGACTTTTTAGTCCAAGATGTGGGAGAATGAACTTGAAACGTTCTCTAGGAAGTGCTTTAGTGAAGATGTCTGCCAGCTGATATTCAGTTCTTACAAAATATAATTCCACCACACCTTTCTCCACTTGCTCCCTGATGAAGTGATGTCGAATGTCGATATGCTTTGCTCTTGAATGTTGAACGCTGTTGCATGAGAGAGCAATGGCACTTTTGTTATCACAATACAGAGGGATTTTGTTGAATTCAAAGCCATAGTCAGATAATTAAGATTTCATCAATAGGATTTGAGCACAACAAGATGACATGGTTATGTATTCAGCCTCTGTAGAGGATATAGATGTACTCATTTGTTTCTTTGAAGACCAGCTTACAAGCTTTTCTCCTAAGAATTGAGCACCACCCGACGTGCTTCGATGTGTATCTTGACACCCTGCATGGTCTGCATCTGCATATGCTGTTAGTAATATATTGGTGTCCTTCGGATACCAAAGTCCCATATTAATGGTTCCTTGGAGATACCGAAAGACCCATTTAACCGCTTCAAGGTGCTTTTTCATAGGCTTAGCCTGGTATCTAACACACATGCATACAGCGAACAGAATATCAGGTCTACTAGCTGTGAGGTACATCAGGGATCCAATCATACTTCGATATTTTGTTTGATCAACCATGATCCCTGAGTGGTCCTCATCCAGTTTTGTGCGCTCCACCATGGGAGTGTCAACAGGGTTACAAGTATCAAATCCAAATTTCTTTAAAATTTCATTTGCATATTTAGACTGATTAATAAAAATGCCTCCGGGACTTTGTGAAATTTGTAATCCGAAGAAAAATGACATTTGTCCCATCATAGACATTTGAAATTTGGATCCCATTTCTTTTGAAAAACGGTCACATTCATTAGGTCGGTCGAGGCAAAGATAATATCATCAACATAGATTTGGACATGAATTAAATGTTTGCCTGACTTTCTGGTGAACAAAGTGGGATCGACTGCCCCTTTGCTGAATCCATTGGTTAAGAGAAACCTTGACAGTGTGTCATACCAAGCCCTTGGAGCTTGTTTCAACCCATAAAGAGCCTTCTTCAAGCGATAGACATGAGTAGGACGTTCTGGATCCACAAAATCTTCTGGTTGACTGACATAAACGATTTATTTCAGATCTCCATTAAGAAAGGCTGTCTTTACATCCATTTGATAAACCGCCATGTTCTTGCTAGCAGCATTAGCCAAGAAAATTCTAATTGCCTCGATACGTGCAACTGGAGCAAATGATTCCTCAAAGTCGATACCCTCTTCTTGACGATATCCTTTTGCAACAAGTCTTGCCTTGTTTTTCAGTACATCACCATGCTCATCAAGTTTTACTTTGAAGATCCACTTGAGAGCAATGATCATAGCACAGTCAGGAGCAGGTACCAATTCCCAAACATTAAGACGATCAAACTCGTGAATTTCTTCTTGCATTGCATTGAACCAACTGTCTTCAGACATTGCGGTTTTAACATCTTTCGGTTCGACCTTTGATAATATGGAATTGAAGAAGCACCATAAAGCATCAGTGGCAAGTTGTTTACGAGTGGATGCCGGACGAGAAGGATTCCCAATAATTTTGTCTAATGGATGATCATGTGTCCATTTTCTGAAATGCTCGTGTGGTTGTGATTGAGGAACTGATGTAGCAGAGTTGGGGTCCCTTGATGAAGATGGTTCAAATGATGGATCAGGGGCAAAGATGTTTTCAAATGGTGCATCCTCTGGAGTGGCAAAGGGGTTATCTCCATCATAGTTGCTAGAAACATTTTCATGATGTACACTCGATGATTGAGGATTTGATGATGATGATGAGTGATCTGCAGTAGGCGCTTCTTGACTCAGTAACATAGAAACAGAAGGATTATCTACGTTGAATGGGTTAGGGGCTGCCACGGTTGATGGATTAGGCTGATCATTAGCAATAGGTTCATAATATTCATCAAACATAGGATCAAACAATTTCTTCAAATCATCTTCAGAAGGAGGTACATATGGAACTGCTGGTGAGGGGTTTTGTACAAGAGAAGAACTAATGGGATTACTTAATGAATGTTGAGATGCGGGTCCAGAACCTGATTGTCCTGGAGCCATTTGCCCAGACAGCTCATCGAACGTAACGTGAATAGTTTCCATGATATCTCGAGTTCTTTTGTTGTAGATTCGGTAACCTTTCCTGTTTGGTGCATAACCCACAAAAACTCCAATGTCCGCCTTAGCTCTTAATTTACCTAAATCTTGACCATCATTCGTTGGATAGCACAAAGCACCGAACACACGAAGGAAGGAGAGGTCAGGTTTTCGATTGTGGACAAGTTCGTATGGAGTTTTTCCATGAGTGGTGTGTATAAGGGAACAATTTTGGGTATAGCAAGCAGTGGCAATGGCTTCAGCCCAGAGAAACATTGGAACCTTTGAGTAAATTAACATTGTTCTTGCAGCTTCCACAAGGGTCCGATTTCGTCTTTCAACTACACCGTTCTGTTGAGGAGTACGTGGAACACTTCTTTGATGGCTGATTCCAATGCTTTCATAAAACTGACTTAGTTCTTTGTTAACAAACTCAGTTCCATTGTCCGTTTGAATAATTCTAACGGTCTTGTTAAGTCGAACCTGCAGCTGTTTGATTAGTTTAATGATGACATCTGGAGTTTCATCCTTCGTCCTAAAAAACTTAACCCAAGTAAATCGAGAGTAGTCATCAACAACGACTAGCACATATTTCTTCCCATTTATCAATTGCACTCTCATGGGTCCGCACAAATCCATGTGAAGAGTATAAAGAACTTCCATAACTGAGTTTGCAGGTTTGGGTTTGTGGGCATATTTCTTGCTTTTTCCCAATTGGCATGCTGAACAAAGATGATCTTTTTCATACTTCAATCTGGGTAAACCTCTTACCAGATCCTTTCTAGACAAATCATTTATGGTTCCGAAGTTCAAGTGGTTGTGACGACGATGCCATAACCATGACTTTGTTTTAGAGGCTTTAGATAACAAGCAGATTGGAGAAGACTTCATCATATCTTCGATAGAGATGGTGTACAGGTTTGTTCCACGTTTTCCTCTTAAAAGTTCCACACCATCAAGTTTTCTAACGAAACAAGTATGTTTTCTAAAGGCCACTTCTAGATCAGAATCACAGAATTGACCGACAGAAAACAAATTATGACCAAGACCTTCAACATAATATACCCGGGAAATTACACTATCACCAACCACATAATCTCCATAACCTATAATTTCCCCAAAATGGTCGTTCCTGAATCTAACAGTCCCGATAAATTTACTCACGAAGTTCATGAACCGCGAGCGATCTCCAGTCCTATGCTTGGAACAACCTGAGTCCAG
The DNA here is from genome assembly GCA_910596185.1 of Chrysanthemum makinoi. Taxonomy (NCBI): domain Eukaryota; kingdom Viridiplantae; phylum Streptophyta; class Magnoliopsida; order Asterales; family Asteraceae; genus Chrysanthemum; species Chrysanthemum makinoi. Next base: position 194,369,914 of record OU343217.1, on the reverse strand, counting down.
GTACCACAGAACGATTTGAACGACTTGCAGTTGAACACAGAAAAGTATGGATGACTGGACAGTTTGGATCCCCATGCGATAATGGGTTCCACTTGGTTAGAAAACGAGATTGGAACATCCACATCAGAACCAGAGTCAATGAAATCATTAGAAGTAGATGCTGAACTAGTAGTGACAGTGGATCTATTCAAAGTATGTTCACTTCTTAAAGGTACAGTTCTACCAGTAGGCATCCATTTCCTAATAGGCATTGATCTAGATAATTTTGAGCACAACTCATTAAGATTGAATTTACGGCCTGTAGGCATCCATTGGTAACCTACATTACTAAATTTTCTTCTTGTTGGTTTCCAATGTTTTCTAGCCCTCTTCTACCTTGGTTTTCTGACCTTCTTATCCTGTTTTCTAGTGTTAGCATTTATTACCGAAGATTTGACAGCATTACTCACATCATTCACAACACATTCATGATTAATACCAGACATCAAGCATTCATTACATGTTTTGCAAGTAGTAGCAGAATTCGAATTAATTACAGTACGCTTAAAGCTAATACTAGAATCAACACGATTCGTCTTATCCAACACAAACTTATTGTTCCTAGGGTGGTCTTCTACTTTCTTCCATTGATCACTCTTAGCTTGCGAGGTCCTATCTTGCTTTGTATTGCCTGGAGGCTTTGACCCGCTTGCTTTTGTATCACTGATTACTCCTGTAGAGGGAATGATGGGAACATTAGTTGGTTTTGCTACTTTTTGCATTTCTGATCTAGAAGTGCTGGGATCTGAAGTACTTTCAGGCACATCAAAGTTCACATGCTTGACTTTCGGCACAGAACAAAGCATATCATGGGTTGCATGCTTAACACTAGGCATAGAGCAATGCATAACGACTTTATCTTTCTTACAAAAGGATTTAGGGCATGTTGCTCTTAAACATTCTAAAAGTTCCTGAGATCGTTTGGCATATAAGCACCTACCTAACTTCACTATCAAGTGGTTTATTTATGCTATCCTCTTCGACAATCTCACGGAGACATTCTAGACTATCCTTAAGGTATGAAAGATATTCTTGAAACACAAGTTCGTTATTTCTAAGATTAGGAGGAATATACTTTACAGTCACAATATACTTAGAATCCGAAGATGCCTTTGATATTTTAGTTGCAAATCAAAATATTCAACTTCCAACTTAGAAAAATGTTTTACCAAATTATCATGATCATCCTGTTCTATTTTATCATGCAATTTTGAATTTGTGGTTTCAAGCTCAATGACACGATCATGGGAAACTTTTAATGCAACAGTTAATTCATGAAATTGAGACGCAATAATAGAATAATTTGTAACAGTGTAGAACACATCTTGAGCAACACATTAAGAGATCAAATTATCATTAATGATGTGCAGACTCTTTATCTCGATTTCATTACTCTTAAGCTCACGTTCATACATACTGACCTCAAATTCCATATCATTAAACATTTTTTTCATTTCTTTAATCTCTGTATCCATTCCCTTTTGAAGACTCTCAAATTGTCCTTTAAGTTGTTTAAAGAAAGGCATGACCTCAGTTAAATAACATTCTTTAGTTTGTTCAAAACCCCTTTCCCCTTCAGTTATCCCAGTGGGTGTGATTCTCTTCTTACACGTTTTCTAAAAATCAACAAATAGTTGGTAAACTACATAAAGGCTGATTAAGGTCTTGCTATTAGTGGGAAGATTTTTGGGCACTAAATGTATTAGTGTATTTGGGGGATACATCGTGGCTGGAGGCAATTTCCTACAAGGGGAATTCTTTTCGATAAAATCATCAGCTTTTTGCTTGTCCAGATCCTTTTTCCAGAACATTTGTTCAGGGGTCAGCTGGGTCTGAGGTCTAAAATTATTAAAGGCAATCCAGTTTTCCTTAGAATAATTTGGTGTTTTAAAGGTGATATTTTCTCTTATGCACAAGGGATTCTTAAGTTTATCATCCAATTTTTTTCTAGAGACTTCTTCTAATTTTCTATCTTCCTCAGTGCACTCAGCACAAGTGGGTTTCTATCTAGGCTTAAGAATCTCATTTCCATCATAGATTACCTTTTGAGCTGCTTTAGCTTTAATACACGCCTTAGGATTTGGTTCATCTACAAGTGCAACGCTATGCTTATCACTTAGAACTCTATGCTTAGTGATCATGTGAGCAGTCTGAATGGTGTTCCCTTGTACGTACAATTTATTTTCTTGTTTGTTCTTCAAAGTTTTTAGGTTGGAAAATTCATTTAAAAGTTTTGATTCCTTAGCATTGAATTCTTGTTTAAGTACTTTCACATTTTCTTGAAGTTCTTGTTTCTATTTAACAGTTTTGTTAAGCTTTTCTTGTAAGGAATCCAACTCTTGTTTTAACATTTCTTCCCTAAAATTACTTTTTCTGATTATTGTATGCATCTGGTTATCCATCTCCTGCTCACGGGTAGTTAATTCAAACTTAGCACGTTGTTCATATATAGCAACTTGTTCTTTATAGGCATTTAGTTCAGATGTTATAGAATCATCAGGGCCACATGCAGTGTATTCATCAAAAATATAGTCATCATTGACTGCAGAAGATGCATTATTTGGTGCAATTTTACTTCATTTTGTTTCACATATTGATCATATGGGACAACATTGCTATTACCCATATTTTCAATATCTGATTCAATAATTTCAGTTGATTGTACCTTGTCATGTATCTTTTGCAAATCAACATCATCATATATTTTTAATACCTCTGATATGATTGATTCCTTGGAGGGACTTGCTTGTTGTGGTGACGGGACCTTTGGAGAGACCATTGGAGAAATACTAGCCATGAAGATGGTTTGAGCAGTAGGTTCATCATCGACATCAGAGTCATATGCATCACAATCTGCCACTTGAAATGCATTTGGATGATTGTGACCTATTCCCTGCACTGGCTGCTCATCCACATCCGCATCATAAGTTTTGGCATTTCCCTCAGCAAGAAATAGCAATTCTTCCTCATCCAACATTGCTCCATTATCTTGAGCTTGCACCAGCAACATTTTGTCCCTGAAGTACTCTGCATTTTGTGGACGTTTTGGAGATGTGTAGTTCCTTGCAATATGTCCTTCACCACCACAATTGTAACACTTGATTGGCTTCCCTTGACCTTGAGTCATGATCCTTCCTCAATTCTGATTGCCCACAAATCCTCCACCTACTCCAGTATTTCCATAACCTGCTCCAGCCATTCCTTGTTCATTCTGCCTTCCTTGCACACTCTGCGTCACTACCTTTCCATCTCTAACAGTAGCTTGATTGTGGGGATTGGATGTTGTTCTGAGGTTATTGTTCGTGTGTGGAGCGAGGTTCAAATTTTGCCTAACCATGAGAGACAGTTGATTGACGAGATTTTCCATGAATGCGTCTGAATCTGGAGGCTTATACCCTGGATCTGGAATGAGTTTGTGATTTCCATTACCAGTTGGTATGACTTGAGATTCTTTGGTGGTTATTCCTATATTAGTGTAGAATGCAGTTGAATCATTTGAGGAGCTTGCATTTCCAGTATTGTTGTTGAACTTTTCATGGATCATCCGTTCAAACACAGCATGCTTCTCATTTTTGAGCAAATATAAATACAATTGTTCATAGTTGGTGTTCCTCAAACCTTTGTTTAGCTTGACTGCAGTGATAAATTTGTGCCATTCGGGATTCATGTTGTTCACAAACTTTGAATTGAGGTGAATATTTGGCATTGTCATTTTGATATTCCTCATATCATTCACAAGCTTGTGGAATCTTACATGATATTCAGTGACACTTTTCCCTGGATTCATCTTAAAGTTCTCAAAGTCATCATACAGCTGAGACTCCCTGTCTTCTTTAGTCAATTCAGAACCAGAGAGAAACATCTTAACATTGTCCCATACTGCCTTAGCTTCAGTGTTGTGATTGATCAGCTTGTAAATGTCCTTAGGTAAACCCTGGAGTATGATGTTTGAAGCCCTGATGTCAGCATCGTATCTCTTCTTCTCCTTATCAGTAAGTTCATCATATGTCTTTGGTCTATCCAATCCTAATATCACTGAACCATCAGCAGCAGTTTCAAGAATGTCTCTGGTAGTCTCAACTTGATAAGGTCCTTCATCAATTGACTTAAGTATGTTAACCCCATTTTCTTTTCCTAAGCAATACAGTCTGATTCTTTGAGCTCAAGAGTCATAGTCGGTTCTGTCCAGCATGGGTGGACGAGTGTCAGATCCTGCAGCTTGTACGTCATCAGCAATGGAAGAAGTGATTGTAGACATGATTACAGATTCTACGGGATTTCACAACTCTTTGATTAAACCAGGAAATAGAATCTTTCACGGGATTTTACTAAATCAAGAGAAAACCGTAAATCGTAACAAGAAGAAACAATAAGTCTCAAAAGACAAATCGCACACTTGACAAGTCGCTCTATAGACAAATCTCTTAAACAGACAAATTGCTAAACAGACAAATCGCTAGACAGACAAATCGCTAGACAGACAAATCGCTAGACAGACAAATCGCTAGAAAGACAAGTCGCTAGAGTGACAAATCGCTAGACAGAAAAATTGCTAGTAAGAACAAACGCTAGACAGACAAATCGCAAGACAGACAAATCGCTAGACATACAAGTACATCCACTACTTCGTCCTTTTTGTCATTTTGTGTCAATAGACAAGTCGCTTAGTGCACAAATCGCTTAACAAAAAACAGACAAATCGCTTCAATAAGCAATCTCAAGAGAGACAAATCGCTTCAACATTGGGACAAATCGCTTAGAAGAAAAATGGTACGAGAAACAAATCGCTTCCATGAAACTTTCTAAAAACACCACTTTTCAATCCAAAAACAACCAACCACGCTGATTCAAGTCTTACAAATCAAAACCTAAACACTTATAATGATTCTAAACACAAAAGTACAATCAAAATCCAAACTTTAACACTAGAAATGATCCAAATGATGCTAACAACACTAAACTCATTTAAACCCAAAAACCTTATGAAAACTACTAGAAATTCAAGAACATGAAAGATGAGTGATAAAACCATGGCTCTTGATACCATTTGTATCATATTGGATTTCATAAACACATCAAATCATAACATAAAGGGGCGTATAGTTGTAGGTTTTAGAGAGAGAAAGTGGAAGAATTTAGGGAACTTAGTGAGACAAAGAAAAAATGATATTATGAAGCTCCAACCCTCTACCTTGGGAGGTAGAGGGTATTTATAGTTTCTTACAAGACACGCCTCCTACGGGCTGTGGATCAGGCATACAGTGGGTAAAGACCCGTCCGTCCTCCACGGTGTTACTTAACAAACTACTTATTAACATAACATGACTACGATTACGAGCTTTCTAAACTACTTATTAACATAACATGACTACGATTACGAGCTTTCTAACGAATACATATACTTGAGGTGACCGACTCTTTAACTACCAAATTTTCTAAATCCTAACATTAGTAATGACGAGTCACCCCTTAACCTTTGTCGTGTCTACCCATATTGCCTTCAAGAATTGTTTAGCCCTTAACTCCAGTGGTGGAGATTTGTGTAACCGCCAAGCTTAGGATAGAATCCAGGCTATGACTGTGCGATTGAGTGATCACCCCGAAATTGACACTTAGAATAGTTGAGAGATTTGAGTGTTTCGTTCCCATTTCGTGAGGTGTTCGGCTTTGTTTTATTCTAGCATAAGGGATTTGTAAACTTATATTTTCCAGGTTTTGGGAGATATCCTTTTAGGAATCTTTCTAATAAGGTCTACTTGAGGGCAAGTAGAGTTCAAGTGGGGGGATATTTGATAACATCAAATAAGCCTGATTTTTAAGTGTCAATTTCCCCCGATAATGCTTGTAATTTATATCATTTATATGGATTTACGCTTGTTTTCCATTATTTTCCACTTTCAGGTAAATTACGAGCATTGGAACTAAAGAGACGTGGAACTGGAGAAATATCAAAAGATTGATTATAGTATGCTGACTTTGAAGAAGTTACGGCGTAACTCATCTCTCACATTACGCCGTAACTAAAGCGTGACTCAGAAAACCAACTCATCAGAAGGTTACGACGTAACTCTCCCTAAGGCTACGACGTAACTATATTAGGTCAAATGAGGTTCCACGCCGCTGATAACTACGCCGTAACTATTTCATCAACTACGGCGTAACCAAGTATATTGAAGACTACGGCTGTAACCACTAATAAGGTTCGTTGTAACTAGCGGATCTAGTGCAAAATACGAAGGAATTGATGGTTACGGCGTAACTCTTATATTAGTTACGCCGTAACCCGATCCGCCTATAAATACCCCACGAATTCCAGCATTTCTAATAATCCCATTCCACACACAACAACCAAAGAATGTGGGAAAAAGCTAAAGCCAGGTCTAGAGGAGCATACAGAGCTGTCTCCAAGGGAGAAATCACTCCCCTACGATAAGCATTAGCATCTTATCTTTTCTTTACTTTCGATTCATGTATTTCGTACCTTTGAATATTGAATTGATTTGTATGGTTAATATGAGCGGCTAAGCACCTCTTGGTGCTGGCCTAGTTATGATTCCTTAATTGTTTTGTTTACGTTTACATTACTTTCGTATAATTATTTCTAAGTGTATGCATGCATAGTTTATTGGTAGCTACCCTTGTTTCGGTAGTATTGAATAGCGGTAGAGGCCAATTGCCTAGGAGATATGACCAACTGACCCTAGGTGAGCGGACTGAGATGGGAAGGGTAAGATATGACCAACTGACGACCCTTTCTACTTGTGCGATTTGACCAACTGATTACCTACCGTTTGGATGAACTTAAGAATTAGGGGGTGAGTGTTTAAGTTGCTAACGCCTGGGCACTCACTATTACAAATCTAGCATGTAGCGGTACTTAATGACTTGGCTTAGGGGACCAGGAACAACAGGACTTATGAGGGGACACCTGACTTCTCCAGTGGTGGCATCTTTGCTGATAGGTTAGGGCGAATTGACCAAATGTTGTCCTCTCGACTTTGAACCCACCTGAAGTAATTGGAAGTAAGTAGACGTAGACATTACTAGCTAGAAGGAATAACTAGGTTAGCACCACTATCCTCTATTGATTTGCCCTTTGCCTTTATTTGCTTTTATCTGCTTTAGTAGTTTAATAATTAATTCCTTATCGAAACCATTATTAAATATTGTGACACCTAGACTTAGTAATAATCCAACACACATAGCTCTTGGGACGACCTCGGTTTTACCGAATACTACACTACACACGACCGGGTACACTGCCCGTTAGTGCATTAGGGTAGACCATAGGTATAACGAGACTTTATAAATATTAAAACCTGGTCAGTAAAACCTGCATCAACTTACCAATAAAAATAGAGCTTAAACTCTTAAAGTGATCAAAGTTGCACCAAGGATAAATGGCAATGGAGGTTGTAGAGCAGAAGATAGATTTAGAGTTTCAGTAGAGGAGAAGATAGATTTAGAGTTATCATTTAGTTCCCAAGGCAACCGAATAATTATCTGTGTTTAATTTTTTTTGACGTTTGGTTTTTCCAAACTATTTTTAAATTTGATCCCTCCTTTTACTAATTTAGACAATTTAGTAATTAAGAATATATTTATAAATAAAATTTATTATAATTAATGCAACGGTTCGGTTCGGTTTCCATGGTTGGGTTTCTATATCAAAACCGAAACCGAACCGAAACTTCGGTTATATGAAAATAAAAAAACCAAACCATCGGTTTTTAATTTTGGTTGGTTATTTTGGATCGGTTTTTTCGGTTTTCGGTTCGGTTTCGGTTTTTTTTTGCTCACCCCTACATTAAAGTAGTTTTAATTAAAATGAAGTATAGAATTACGAATACCTATTATGCCCTTCTATTAGTTTAGTGAGATTAACGATCAAGATTGCTTCTCATTCTTCTCAATCTCAAACTTTTCTCAACCGATCGACTATATATATATATATATATATATATATATATATATATATATATATATATATATATAAGAAAGTTTTTTTGAAATTTTGCCATCTCATTTAATCCCCTTGGACACACTGCCATGTCACAATTGCCACGTGTAAAAGCCAATTTGACAAATTGTTGCAATCAAGATATGCTAAAAACTGAAGGTGTGCCATTTTAACGTGCTTTAAGCCATATCGTCTGTTTTATTGAAGGCAACTCTGTCATCAAATTAAAATTCGAACTTTACATACCATTTGTCTCTTCAATTAATCATTCGTTAAATCATTCTTTTTCTTCTGCTTAAACTGCAACTTCAAGTAAATGCTTTTGTTTCTTTGTTTTAGATATTCTTCAATTCAACATACTGATTTGAAGGTGTTTTATGGAAATTAACTAAAGATTATTATGGCAACCCAGGTTTGAAAGGTGTTCGATGAAATGTTTTGAAACCATTTTAGTATAATTAATCTAAATGTTTCAATTTTCAATTATGGAGTGACGCGCTGGACTTGATTTCAACTAAAGCTATAGGAGTATGTGTGTGTGACTCAACATGTTTTATAGATGTTTAGAAAAATTACAGCGTATTTTTGTAAGTTACCAAAAATATATGTGTGTGTAACTTTGAAAGATCAAGTGTTTTTTGCGTGTTTTTCAGTTATTTGTAATAAGAGTTGCGGGTTTTGTGCTCTTTGATGTATAGTCATTATGCTTCAATTATATATAATGTGAAACAAGATTTCTTTGGAGACTCAAGATAGTTTTCCAAATGCTAGCTACGAGTAGTTGTGTGATGGGTTCTCCTAGTTGATCTTGCAAGTGCGACATAGAGTAGTTGTGCAAAGTAGATGTTTGTTGGATGTGGTTTGATGGAATTGTTTTGGACTTATATTAAGATATCTCAAGGCTGTTGTTTTTCTTTATTGTAGCAACGGTTAAATTTATAAGTACTTTAAATATTAGTTGCTACAGTGATGGGATAAGCGTTTTGTTTTAAACATTATGATATTGCTACAAAAATTGAGAGTATACAACCATACTAGTAATGTTATGGGAAAGTTGTGTTCACATAAGCCTAAACTATACAAAATGGGTTGCTTACTGTGGCAATGATTTGTTTACTTTGAAGGGTATACTAAGCTTGATGGATTCTTTAATGAAGATTTCAAATGATTCTCATAGTAAGTGTTCAATAAAATGCTTGAATACGAATCAAACTCCAATACTTTTTGTAATATTGAATGTGTTGTGGAACCAGAATATGATGAACACTTGACAACAAATGTGTTATTTAAATTTGGTTATTCACTTCTAACTTTCTTTATACCCCGCTCCGACGGGATTGTGTATTGTTGTTGTGCTTCTAACTTTCTTTATGTTTCTTTTCTTATTGACTTTTTAAGTTTGTTATTGACTTCTTATTTATTTGTGTGTTATACGTCATGATTATTGCAATCATAAATGAATGATATATGGACCTTATCAAATTGGATTAGAGATTTCTTTAAGGGGCAGTTTGAGATTTCGTATCAACAAGGATATCATTACAGAGTTTTATTCATCACTTTGGGTCCAGGTTATGTAAAGAAAAAGGTTTATGTTAACATAAATTAAGTTTTAATAGAATTGTGGTCAATGTTAAAAAAATATCCCTCTTAGTGGATGAGAAATTGAATTATATATTTCTACATGCGAGATGCTGCCTAAGAAACACTTGGTATTTAATAATATTGTATACTTCAAAGATATATAGCAATTTACATAAACTTTTCTACACATGAGGTAACCCATAATATGTACAGGTTTGTAGGGTTTTATATATTACAATGTGTATTTCAACTTTTTTATAAGCTAGCAGTTGATTTTCACGGGTTTATAAGCACTTATGGTATTTAACAATGTCTATTACAAACATTTTATAAGCTACCCCGTGATTTATCACGAGTTTATAAGTTGGTCGGATCCTTTTTGAAAAGAATCCTGCGGATCCGTGTGAACAGTGCCTTTGAGGCCTACAAATAGCAAGCCATTTCTCATTGTTTACCCCTTTTTCAATATACTCTCTCTAACACTCTTAATACTTTATCTAACCTTTGATCTTAGATCAAAATAACCTTTATATTTCCTTTTGGTGGTCATCTTTTAGAAGAAGATATTATCGAGCTTTGCATACAAGACGATCAAGTCATAAGTTTACTTGTTACCAGTCTTTATAATCATATCAAGATCATTATTTTGATTCTTGAACATCATTCATTCATTGTAAAAATAAACATCATCCTTCCAAAGAGTAGATAGTGTTTAGGTTGCTTTTACCTTTGTTAGAACTCGATATTTAGCTTTGTACCGTATAAATTATAAGCGACGTTAGGTAAGGTTCTACCTTGAACAAGAACCCAATACTTAGCTTAGTACAAGATAAAGTGTACGCGACGTTGTTAGGCTTTTCCGCCGGATAAGGAGCTTGTGAACACAGTGCTTACGAACTCTCGAGTTGGGTACTCGGGGAGTGGAGTAGGGCAAGGAAGGTGACCTTGTAGTCAAACCACTATAAATACTTGTGTCACGGTTCTATCTTTATCTTACTTTACTTATTGCATCTATCTTTTTTTTGGCATTATCAATAGGAAGAAGCTCCTCTCAAATTGAAGTACACAACTTGAGTCAATTTGTATAATTCTGAGCCATTGGATTTGATCCAATGGCTCAAATCAAAAGAAGTATTTTTGATTTGAGCCATTGGATCATATCCAATGGCTCACAATCTACAACTTGACTCAAGTAATGGGACAAGATCCTCACCCTCTATCAAAAGAATTTCATGCAAACCGATCTAGTTATTTTTTACACAAGTTTTTTAATCGGTAAAACTATTCAAACCCCTTATAGTTTTCCACGTATTACATCAGTCGAGTTTTCAAAGGTAGATTTTTTTGGAGCTGCAAGAATTTGAACGGGGAAGCCGATTGTTGACGACTGTTGTGTAGTTTTTACATGTGAAGAATCATACAAAGGTGACAAGGACTTATTTATGTATTATTTATTAAAAGTCAAAAGTTGTGGTTTAGGTTTGACTAAACTAACATTTTTATTAAGTGTCTTATTACTGATTGAAGTTTAAACGACTTTAAGGTTTCGTTTAGTTTTTGTTAAGTTGATAAACTTTTGAAGTTTTTTTTTCGTTTCGTTGTGGTTTTTCTTGTGGTTTAAGTTTTGGTCGTAGTTTGCTTGGGTTTCAAGTTAACGGCCTGTTAGGTCACCATAAGTTAACACAAGGATCAATATGTGAGAAATGGGAAAGAAAGTGATATGATGAACACTACACAAACACACGTATAAGACTATAATGAAACATTAGGCGTAGGTGATATTGCAAAGTGAACAACCAACCTTCAAATGAAGGTTTACAAAATTATTTATAGGGGAAGGGAGCTATGGCAACATGTCTAGTCCCTTCCTTCCTTATTGGACTTGGGCCAAGGCTCATGGGCTTTCTACATAAGCCTTGCCATTAATACAAACATAAAAGCCTAGTTTAAGCAACCTATTACATATTAATTACTAACACTTGAACTACAAGTTAGGAGTGATTCCAAAAATCTCCCCCTAAGTGTTAGTAGTTAAGTGATGACTCCGGCAATCTTGGAAAAGTTGTTGGTGTTGATGTAATAGCGGTTGCCTTGAATTCTTCTGACATTCCTCTTTCTTGTGAGAAGAAGTGCCTTGATTCCAACAATCTCCCTAGTGTGAGGATCTTGTTTCTTTTGAAGTTTTCAGCTTTGACGTATTCGTAATCTTTGTTCTTTGTTCTGTTGTGGATATGGTGATGTTATGTTGTTGTTGTTGTCTGCATCAGGTCCGTTTCATTTCTCAGGTGTCTCCACGTCCTTCTCCAACATGCTCACACGCTCATTGACGTTGGATTTCAGTTTTGATGTAGTTCTCTTAGTCTTTAAACTTTGTAGATTCTTTGGCTTTGAAGAAGAATCATTCTGACTTTTGTGTTGCCTTTTGAGAGAACTTCAATTTGTGTTGTTGTTGGTATGAGCATGTGGAGAATCAGCACGATCATCTCCCAGGAGCATCCATAAGAAGAAAACATAAGAATTGGTTAGTGAAAAACACCAATCGATCACTGTGGTCGTTTCCAAGAGAATTGATCACTACGATTGTTCTTTTGATGAATGTCTTGATTCCATTCACCTTGTTCGGGCGAATCAGCCGTCCAAATCCCATAAGGGATAGTTGGCATTACATTGAACAAGTTCAAGTAATGACCCACATCTTCAGGACTCAATTCTTGAAAGGAATCTCCTTAGCGGGATTTCAAGCACTTACAAGTTTGAACTTCGAGCGTGTTAACAGCATAGCGTGAAAACACATCTTTAATTCTCGCCAAGGCTGTTCCTGAACTGGAGTCCCTCAAGTAGGATAACGCGATTTATCAAAATACATCTACAGTTCAGGTGAGTCGCTAAGGTACACCGAAGCATCACCTCACGATCAGACCGTTTGAGACAACACTAAGCGTAACCCACAAGGGGCTACCAAAGCGACATGCTGTCAGGGTTGTTTGATGTTGACCTTGGCAGGAGTTTCCATTCAATCACTGAGGATCACAATTGTGAACCCCTCATAAATGTTCTCGACAGATTGCTAAGATCTGTGAAGGACTCTAGAATTGTATCACTTGCGTCCTTAATGTTGAACGACAAGTGATGAAATGTCAAGTGTTCCTAAGAGATCTTTTGATGAAACTCGTGGCTCTAGACTCAATAGTGCGCTTTGGTTTTCCTGAGCGGAGACTAGGGAGAGGGTCTCCTTCTTCAATACCAACAATCTCTAGGAAAAAGTCGATAGTTTACGTAGATTTCCCTGTGAGAATGAAACAAGCTTATGTTGGGAGAAACTTGAGTGGCTAAGAAGGTTTAGTGCATGCGTCACTGGGTCCATGACGACTTTAATCTTTAATACCGGTGTCATCTAGTGACAACCAGTAACATATGAATTGAACCCGGTGTCTGCCCTAAGTTGAATAATTTGGAAGGCTATTTCTTTTCACCCTTTTCTTTACTTTTCTTTTTAATTCTTCAACTCCTTCTTTCTACGATTCTCATTTTCTCCTTTTTATTATCATATCTATGGACTTCTAAATACTAACTATTGGTGGTGTCCTTGGGTAGATCCCTCCGGCTCTGGCGGATCATAGGACTTATATTCCTAAACTTAGTCACCTTATAACTCCATGACTATCCTATGTTGCCATAAAACCATTTTCTCGAAAATCTCTCAAAGTGTTTATGAATTAAAAAACATGTTTGTAACACTTCGAGAGTTTTGCATTTTCAGAAATACTCCCCCTCCACACGTGCTTAAGTGTTTTGACAGAAATCTACACGGTGAGGGAAGAGCTCGCACTTTTGAATTGATAGACTCAAGATAGACAATTCCCCGCGAGACACGGTTACGTTGTATAGTTAAAGAGATGCATTGTCAGCTTTTAGGTGACAACTAGCTCTAATAACCACCTTGAAGGTGTGGACAAACCTAGAAAAGGTTGTCAAACCCGTCAAAGTTCATGTCTATCAAGAGTTTTTCGAATAGGTACGATCTACTCTGATAAGTCTTGGAAGACAAATCTTTTTGATGTATGACAGTTCAGATCTCGTCAATTCATGGGTTAAGTCTTAGCACACGATGATTCAAGCATATTAACAACATATTTGTATCACACAATTTTTCTCCCCCTTAAAAATGGCATATAAGTGTTATTTTTGATATCGAATATGACCATTTCGAATTTTGTGGGAAGATTTCCACGAAGAACGTTTTGTGAACAAAGATTTTAGAAAATACTCCCCCTCAACAAGTAATATTAACTTTTGAGATTTTGAAAACACCAGGGGAAGTACTTGTTCTTTTGAGCAAAACTTTAAAAATGATTAAAGTTTTGATTAGTTTTACTCAAAAGTAAAAAGCTTTCGCTCCTTTTATAAGGATTATGGCACTGATGCGTACCACAGGGTCCTTTCATTACAAGTACGAGTTGTACACTGTTATGTGTGCACAAGACATAGTCAATATACAGATCATATAATCCAAATGTCAATTAAGATAGTTTTAAAGAGTACCAGACAATCAATCAAGTAGACCAGGAGTTCTCTCTTGACGTTGATATCCCGTAAGCGAGAAAATCTGTCTTCCACCCACAAAGCTTTCAAGGTTCCGCATCTGATCTCGATGAAACAGCCTTTCATCCAACCTTTTGATTATATTGTTAACATCCCTCCTTTCCTCATAATTCCACCTCTTCTTTGACCCAATTCCTTGCTGTATCTCCTTCAACCGATACGCTAACCCATCACGAACCTTCTTCAACGTGTGATCATAGAATTTGTGAACCTCGTTGTACGCCAAGAAGCAGTTATGGTGAATTTCACTCCGGTAAACAACTCAAAACTTTGGTCTCTTCAAAATGGTGTACTGAGAGAGTTGGTTTATGTCGGGAAAGTGTAGCAACGGTTTTGTGAGGTTCACTTGTTTCTGGTAAGATTCCACAGCAAGTTGAAGATCTTCAACATGTTCCTGGATCACTCTGCTTTGAATGAATATCAACAATGCTGTGATGTACTGGAGCTGAATGTTGGTGGAGAATTGTCTCATCCGACCTTGTACCTTAGCAAGGTACATGTCTTCGATGTCGTTGAGCGACAATCTCGGAAAATTAGCTTTAGTAAAGTCATATTCTTGCTCGTCTTGGCGTTTGACTTTTATCTCCTTCAAGAATGAGTAATCCTACTTCGTAGCCAGAGTGACATTCATGATAGCAACGATCCTTTTATCACTAAACACCTCCTTGTTTAACTTTAGAACTTGGCAGCTTCTGTAGTATAGTCTTCTCCTTTCTGGCCAATGGTGAATGCCATACTGAGCATCAATGTCATAATCCACCACTTTGTCAACGAACATTCTGGCGGCTTCTTCTTCGATGGCAACATTGTTGGAGAAGACTGCTGCTGGGATGTTAAAGGTGAGTGATGTAGCGTACTTCTTGCTGATGTCGCTACCGTGTTGCAAAAATTCTAGATCATTGTTGAAGAAGTATTGGTAGGGAATTTTGGGTTGCTCTGGTCGACCAATGGTTGGTAGTGGTTTGGTCCAGTCAGTGTAATATGGAGTCTTATCCTGTCTTGTGAAGTCAATGTTCGATTCGGGGTTGAGCCAGTCAATGTTGTTAGACATGGCTCGAGCGATGTTGTCGACGTGATATTTGACTTCAAGAGCGCTGTCGAAGCTGTCTTTTAGCAGTTGAAATGCATCATTCTTAATCCGGCAAAGCTCCCCATTTGTTATCTTCTTAACCTTGAACTTGTCTTGGATAATCTTAACATGCTCCATATTATGACCATCTACCGGTTCTTGGCCTTCCGGTAATCGAGGTGTAGCATCAACAAGCTTGCTGAACCATTCATATTCTTTGGTGTCATCTTCATCTAACCAGGAGACGACAGAGCTGGATCTCTTCTTCTTTGGTTTGGATGATGGTCCTGGTTGTTTCTTAGTTGATGGTGGAGATGAGGGCTGTTGTTGAGGCTCAGGAATTTCTTCATCGTCACCACCGGTGTGTTGGAAGTGATCACCAGTTTTCTCCAATGGTGGTGGAGACTCAGAGTCCTGAGGTTTATCAGTTGTAGGAGGTTGTTAAGATGCTCTAGTAGTGGTGGTGGTCTTTGGTGGTGGTGGAGGCATAGATGAGGACTCGCCTGTTTTCTTCTGACGTTTAGCCTTTGGATCCTTGTTTGCATCATCATCATCTCTTGGTCGCTTTTCCTGACCAACTGCTTCCTTGCAAGTTGTCTTTAGTTGATATGCAAGTAATGCCTCAAAGAGTTTTGATTCATCAGATGTAAAAGTTGGAGATCGAGGAGACATCTGCATTATCAGCTGTGAAATCAAATCAGCTTCAGTGACATTAAGAGGTTGAACTGGTCGGGTTTGCATAACCACCGGTGTTGTTGTAAATTTTTGCCTAACCAATGTCTTCAAATATGGGTATAGTTGTTTTGCAAACATTTCTTTAGTTACTCCAGGGACATTTTGGAGAAGGAAATGATGAGTATAGTCCCTAATCTACTCGTCCATTTCTCCTTTTATGTCTCTGTTGAGGAATAACTTGATCTGATCTCTTTCCTCCATGAAATTGTTCATCTCATTACCAAGTAAGGTGACCCTGTTAGCAAGCTGATTCAACTTTTTGTCAACTACATTTCGTCTTCTTGCTTGCTTGACAGCCTTTTGGATCTTGGTCTTGGCACAAGATGCCCATGTATAAGTGGGTTTCTTGACTGACTTGGATGATGATATGGTGGTTTTTTATTTAGATGGTGGTGGTGAAGAGTGTGATGATGATTCTGTAGTGGAAGGGTCTTGAGGTTGCTCCGAGGATGGTTCCGGATTGTGTTCAGGGTTATCTTGAAGATAGCTATCAGCTTCCTCTTTAGCTCGTGCTTCTTCCTCAGCTTTTTCCTTAGCAGCTTTCTCCACATCTTCATCTGTAATCTTCTCCGTCTTTTCCTGTTCATCTTCCTCAAAGTTGAACGGAACCTCATACTCTTGCTGCTGCTCTGTTGATTTCGTTGTGGTGGCACCAGTTCCCTTATCGGGTTGATTAACCGCATCAAGAACTGGTGTGATAAGAGCTCCACCACTGGAACCTCCAGGGCCTCTGGTTTGTTGAAGGTTGAATTCCTTAGCAACATGCTCAATCCTCAGCCGCTTAAGAGTTTTGTCGTATTGTTGTTGTTCATCCTTTGGGTCTTCTTCATCAGAACTTTCTTCTTTTTCTTCAGTCACTGGTGTCTTCCCTTTGTCTGATTGGGGCCTTGGTGGTTTGTCTTCTGACCTCGGTGAGGTTGTATCATCTGTAGCTGTTTCGGAATAGTAAACCACCTCTTCAAACTTAGTTGCTTCAGAGTCGTCGTCCTCTGGAGTAGGGTTCGGTTTAGGATTAGGACGAGCGAACTGAGATGGGACTCTTTTCTTGAAACTTGGATGCCTCTTTGGATACTTATGAGCGCTCCCAGTGCTTCCAGTACTACCAGTGCTGCCTGACCTTCTAGTATTCTTGGTAGGCACAACAGAAGTCTTTTCATTCATAAACCCGACTTTACCTGCACTCACTGCTTCTTGATATCGTAGATACGACGGAAGACTCTTGATTGTCTCAGTAAGAAGGCAATCCAGTAACACTGCGCCTTGCTTGCGTGTTGATGAGTCCTTAAATCTGATAATGTTCAATGTAGGCTCATATAACACGAAATGATTCTTGGGGTCGTTAATTCTCATGGGGATGTCCCGATTTCGCCCGAGAATGTTCTGAATCAACAACTTCATATATCTGATAAAGGGAACCTTTGACCCAGGCTTCTTAAGATGAGACATCATATCTTCCCATATCAGGCTTGCATAGTCAATGTGTTATTTGTTGACCATTCCCCAGAAAGTTTACAGGTGCATGAGTTTAGGATGCTCATGACCGCTGTCTCTTCCGGACACAGACTTATCGATCATAATGTACAATGTCCTCCAAGGTTGAGGAATGTTCTTCAGATCGAAAGTGGAGTGTTTGGTGATGACTCCGGCAGCTTCATCATAGCCAATGTCGACCATGAATTGCATTATGGCCTCTTCATTCGGAGTTGGTACATAGTCAACAGGCTGAATTATAGGCAGAAGAAGAACAGTATGAAGATCTGCTACCATGACAGTGACTTCCTTGTCGTTGAGAGTCACTTTGACAACATCTTGTCCATCAATCTTTTCCATTGTTTCCCAGAATTGATGGATATAGATTTCAGGAACAATTGCTGAGTTGGTTAGCAAATTACTGTAGGGATGAGCTTTGAGGATATCCACAGCAACTCTGCATGATGATTCCGAGCAGGTGAAGTTCTCAAAATCGACCCTGAGATTGTTCTTTCCAATCGATTTTCTGTAACCAGTTGGGAAGATATCTTCCATTGTGAGTTCATTTGGTGCGTTGACATTTTCTATGATGGCATCCATTTCATGATCTGAAAGGTATTGAGACAAAAGAACCAACATATCGAAAGACATTATGTTAGTCAAAAGTTGATTTTGTTGTCCAATTATTGAAGTTGTTATGTTTATGAATGTTACGAGTCTAAAGTCACATATGGTTCAATAGTCTATAGTTGACGTGATAAGTTACGTGAGTATGTTAATTTTATATTTTAAAGTCCAAAGTTTACTTAAACACACAACGTTTTAACTTTTTGTAGCTTACATTTTGGTTTTAGTGACATTATGAGTAACTTATTACAAGTTTGTACGCGTAACATTTCAAAAATTAAGTTACAATTTGGCTTAGGCGTAAGCAAGTAAGCTTATGCGTAAACATTATAATCTTAAGCGTAGACTTAGCTTATGCGTAGGAGGCACCCTTAGGCGTAAGAAAGACTTACGCGTAGGAGTAAGCTCTTAGCATAAAGGCTTACGCGTAGGCTTAGGTTAGGGACTTACACGTAAGGTTTACTCGTAAGAGTAGCCCTTAGGCGTAGAAGTCCAAGTTTACGCATATCCTTCACAGGATACGCGTAGTCCATTGTAGACCCTTATGCGTAAGAGTTACGCGTAAGATTGTTCTTATGCATAACAACTACACATAAGGTGATCCTTAAGCGTAAGTTCCATGTAACCTTGATTCTGATTCCTTTACGCGTAGAAGCCTGTAATAATTAAACATAACAAACATTCTTAACATATATTACAACCACTTTCAAAATCACATGGCATATTAAGTTCAAACTAGTTACGCGTATGATATCTTAGGCGTAAGCTTAAACCTTAAATTCAAATCTTACGAGTAAGAGATTCAACCATGGGAATTCATCAAAACAAATTCTGAGTTATCTTATATGCTTAAGGAGTTAGTTCCAATAGGTTTTAACATCAAATACACATAGGATCAAAAATACCCATTTTTACGCATATATAAACCCTAAAAGTTTAATTCTTCAATTTTGTTGTTACTGGGCATGATTCAATGGTATCTTTAGTCAATTAAACATGTCAAGAACATAACCTAAGCATATAATTAACCTGAAACACTCACATATGAAAACGCCTAAATCCACGCATAAACCCTAAAATTCGAATCTTGATGAAACAAGATTCTGGGTAAGATTAGTTGATGGAAATGAGTTTAACATTGATATTAGACCTTTTTAATACAACCCATTTCACAAAAAACACAATTTTTCAAACACAAGTTCATACGTATACGCGTAAGAACACAAAAATCATTCATTTGAAAATTTTAGCCATTGGATTCGTATAAGATTAAAAACCTATGTTTGTAATGACGATTAGATGCTAGAACAACATACAAATTTTGGTTTTGAAGCACGGATTTGTGGTTTTAATCTTAGGCGTGGATATGGTTTGGTAGAAAATTAAAAATGTGAGTAGTAAATGTTTGAAATAGTTAGGTGGGGAGTTTTAGTAAAAATTAGTTTTCACTTTTGACAAGAATAGCCCCTCCACCTCAACCATTTTCAACCAAGACCCATAACTTCCACTTTGGTTTATCAAAGCAAATTTGTTGAAAAGAAACTTGACGACACTCCCCCTCGACTTTAGAAATGATACAATTTTACAACTTTGAGTCCGAGGAGAGTATTAAACAAGAAACGTATTCACCATTTCCAAAGATACAACAAATTTAGGTAACATGCAAGTACAAGGTTTTATGAGACTGAAAAAATATTTACATTCTCCCCCTCAACACTTGTTCGGGAAAAATAATGAAAGGTTTAATGAAACAAAGTGTTGATGGAAGAAATGTACTTGCAATGTTTGAGAGAATTTAGATAGAAGAATATTTTTGTATTTTATCAGATTTTATATTTTTCTATTTTTGTTTTTGAAAAGTTTATATACAAAAGAGGTTTTGGTGTTTGACTGGTTTCAAGATTGTGTTAAAAGTTCGTCCAGTTCCTCTGGAGTCAAACACCGCATGCCAATCTGGTGCATCAAATCAGTAAACCTAGCAGGAGCCAAGGCTTTGGTGAGAAGATCCGCCAGTTGGTGTTCAGTACCTACAAAATATAATTCAACGGTACCATTTTCCACTTGCTCTTTGATGAAATGATATCGAAGATCGATGTGCTTTGACTTTGAGTGTTGAACAGTGTTTCACGAGATCGCAATAGCACTTCGATTGTCACAGTACACCAAAATTCTGTCAAATACGTAACCATAGTCCTTGAGTTGTGTTCTCATCCAAATGACTTGAGCACAACACGCCGACATGGCTACATATTACGCTTCTGTTGAGGACAGCGATGTACAATCTTGTTTCTTCGATTGCCATGACACCAGTTTATCACCAAGAAATTGCAAACCACCTAAAGTACTTTTCCAAGAATCTAAGCATCCTGCATGATCAGCGTCTGAAAAAGCTATTAGTTCAAAACCAGAATCCTTCGGATACCAGATCCCCAAATTAATGGTTCCCTTTACGTATAAGAGGATTCTTTTAGCCTCAGTGAGGTGTCGTTCAGTTGGTCTTGACTGATAACGGGAGCAAAGATATACAGAAAATACAATGTCAGGTCTATTGGCTATTAGATACATGAGAGACCCAATAATACTTCGATATTTGGTGGGGTCAACCAATTTCCCATGCAAATCAGCGTTCAGTTTGTTGGTATGTGCCATAGGTGTTGCATAAGTGTCACAGCTTTGCATTCCATGTTTGTTTAAAATTTCAAGGGCATATTTGGACTGAATTAGGAAAATACCACGGGGTGATTGATGAACTTGAAGTCCTAAGAAGAACGTAAGTTCACCCATCATTGACATTTCAAAATGTGTTTTCATTAGTTTTGAAAAAGCGTTTGAGTACTTTTTTATGAGTTGACCCAAAAATGATGTCATCCACATAAATTTGAACGATTAAAATGTGTGCCCCATGATATTGTATAAACAGTGTTGGGTCGACCGATCATTTGACAAAATTATGTGATACGAGAAAGGATGACAACTCATCATACCACGCCCGAGGGGCTTGTTTGAGACTGTAGAGAGCCTTGTTCAGTTTGTAGATGTGATTAGGGAACTCTGGATCAACAAATCCTTCTGGCTGACTAACATATACCGTTTCCTTCAGTTTACCATTCAGAAAAGCGGTTTTAACATCCATCTGATAGACCGTAATGTTCATGTGAGCCGCGAATGCCAGAAAAATCCGTACAGCCTCAAGTCTAGCAACCGGTGCGAATGATTCTTAAAAGTCAATCCCCTCTTCCTGTCTATAACCCTTAGCCACCAGACGTGACTTATTTCGAATAACCGTACCCTCATCATCTAACTTGTTTTTCCAAATCCATTTGAGACCAATGCGTAGACCCTTGTTGGTCGTTCAACCAATTCCCATACTTCAAGACGTTTAAACTGATTCAGTTCTTCTTGCATGGATTTACTCCAGTTGTCATAAGTCATTGATTCTTTAATGTTTTTGGGTTCATATTGACAAACGGTAAGTGCATAAAAGCAATGTTCACCGTAAGTCTGAAGGCGTTGTCTAGTTACGACTGGTTGATTCGGGTTTCCAATAATGTTCACAAGTGGATGGTCTTTAGTCCAACGATGTGTGGAGGGTTGATGTTAATATACATTATGCAGATTAGGTGGATTGAAATGGCTTTTAGATGATTCCGCAACATCTGAAGATGCAGGTTCATTAGTGAAAGGGTTAAAGAACGCATTTGGATCATAATCCGCGGGTGCAGGTACATCTTGATTTAGAAGATCATCAGCTGGATCAGTGTCATTGAATGCGGTTTGTTCAGCTGTTGTTGTAGCGTCAATTGGAGGTGCGTCAACAACAGTTGTTGTTGTTTCAGGTGTATCAGGGATTGGATTATTATCAGGTTAAGCAGCGGAAATATTTGATACATCTGGAGCACGTTGATCAATATCATCACTAAACAAAGGAGCAAATAGCTGTTCCATTTGACGACGAGTAAGTGTAAGCTTGGTTCACTGATGATGGGGTTTGGGGAAGTTTAGACGGTTATGTCCGGTTCCAAGTCGCTGTTTGCTCAGAAGCCTTTTCTGTAAGCTCATCAAAATTAGCATGAATCGTTTCCATAATCTCCCTTGTACGATGATTCCAGATTCGGTATCCCTTTGAGTTTTCACTGTATCCAACGAAGACTCCAATGTCAGCTTTAGCCTTGAGCTTTTCAAAATCATTGCAATTATTATTCGAGTAACAGAGAGCACCAAATACATGAAAGTGTTTGAGATTCGGTTTGCGGTTATGGATAAGCTCATAAGGTGTTTTGTTGTAGCGTTTGTTTATCATAGAACGGTTCTGAGTGTAGCATGCAGTTGACACGGCTTCTGCCCATAAGTAATCTGGAAGTTTTGCATTGATTAACATCGTTCTTACAACTTCCACTAACGTACGGTTTCGCCTTTCAACAACTCCATTTTGTTCTGGTGTCCGTGAAATTGATGTTTGATGCTCAATTCCAACTTTATCATAGTATTCACGAAGAGTTTGATTCACAAATTCAGTTCCTCTGTCTGTTCTGATTTGTCTGACTGTGTTCCGGAGCTGAACTTGAATTTTCATGAGAAAGGTGATGATCATCTGTGGAGCTTGATCTTTACTTCGAAGAAAATAAATCCAAGTCCATCTTGAGTAGTCATCAACAATTACAAGAACGTAGCATTTGCCATTAATCGTTTGCACACGCATCGGGCCACACAAATCCATGTGAAGAAGATGAAGCACATGCTGAGAGCTGTGTTCCATCTTTGAAGGAAAGTGAGCACGAGTGCTTTTCCCTTGTTCACAAGCTGAGCATAGATGATCTTTAGAATACCGAAACCTTGGAAGGCCTTCAACTAGTTTGTATCGTGCAAGATTGGTTATGGTTTGAAAGTTCAAGTGTGAAAGTCGACGGTGCCATAGCCAAGATTTTGTTGATGTTGCCTTAGAAAGTAGAAAAATGGGAGATGAAGCAATCATGTCTTGCATTGAGATTAGGGGTGAGCAAAATGACCGAGAACCGAACCGGAACCGAGAACCGAACCGAAACCGACCCAACCCAGACCGAATTTTGGACCCGCGGTTCGGTTCTCGGTTCTTAAATCTTTTAAATTTCGGTTCTCGGTTCGGTTCGGTTCGGAACCGCGGGTCTCGGTTCCAGAACCGAAGAACCGCTAGTTATTACTCGTGTATGAAAACATGCTATACATCTCAGTCTAACAAGCCCAAAAGACTAAGCCCATATAAATGTTTAAGGGATAAGAATTGGGTGGGCTTTGGAACAAATTTAAATGTTTAGCATTTAAGCTATTGGGTTAGATATTATGACGCCATCTATAAACGCTTCTTTGTCATTCAACATTTGCATTTATGATGAGCTAGTCATGATAATGAAAACACATAAATTATGATTACTTTAAAAGTTAAAACAATGACAACAGTAAAGCTATTGAATTTTCCTAAGCTATTAAATTTGAATACAACATAAACTTGGAAATCTTGACCCAACACAAACTAAAGTTTCAGACTTGAAAATTAAAAGTAGCAACAAAATGAAGTGCTTACCTCAACTCAACTGAACTTGCAAGGAAAAGATCATTTTTTTCTTAAAATTTGCGGTTCTAATCGGGTAGAACCGAAATACCCGAACCGGAACCGGAACCGGAACCGAACCGGAACTGAAACATGTTTTGCGGTCTGGTTCTCGGTTCCTAAATTATGAATATTTCGGTTCTCGGTTCTTGCGGTTCTGGGTCGGTTCTGTGCGGTTCCGGAACTGCGCTCACCCCTAATTGAGATTGTGTAAAGGCTTGATGTGCGGGTTCCAGACATGAGATTGTTTCCTTGTAGATCACGAATGAAACAAGTTTTCTCCCTAAAAGCAACTTCCAAATCACCATCACAAAATTGACCGACTGAAAAGAGATTGTGACCGAGACCTTTCACATAATAAACGCTGCTAATTTCGATGTTCCCATTGATGTAATCTCCGTAGCCCATGATAGCTGCGAAGTGATCATTCCCGAATCTGACAGTGTTGTTCCCGTTTCACAATCGTATAAAATGATTAAAGATAATTAATTGTGAACAATGACTGAAAAGACGTAAGTAAAAACACACTGATAAATTTTCAACGTTTATATTCTTTATTAGAAGTGAATAAAAAAGAATACATTACCCAAGTACTTGTGGAATAGTACTTGGGATTGAAATGACAAGTATGGTATCTCCTCACTAAGCTCAGGCTAAGTCTGAGGACAACTACAAAGGAACCACTGAGCTATCTCAGGGACAGAGTTGTATTTGGAGGAGTGGAAGATGGCTTGTGTGTGTGTTTTACAATTAGTCCACAAGCTTAAAATCTTTCACTCCAACTCTTATGCTATTTATACAAGTATGGTTTTTAACTCTTTCCTAGAGGACAAACTGACAAGTTATAGAAGACAAAATACTGATGTATTTTGTCTCTACATTGGATATATTGGGTAAGTGACAAGGTCGCTTTTTCTAGTCAAGATGACAATGAGCCTGATAGTTAGCCATTCAGGGAAAGTTTGACTTTGGTTGATAAGGACTTCGTCTTATCTGATTCAAACTTATCCCGCCTTATCCCGCTCATTCTTCAGTCTTCATTGCCTTCAGTCTTCAACTTCAGTTTGTATTCAGTGTAAGTACTTGGTGAGGAGTTTCAGGATTTAGTGAGTTATTGTCATCACTCACTGAATCCACCATCTTCTTCTTGACTCAGTCTTCACCCCTTAAGTTCCGCCTTATTGAGTGGAGAGACTTCTTCTTTGCCTCTTACTGAGTATCCCGAAGATAGCTCACTGAGAGACTATGCGCTCAGTGACTTGTTAGTGTTTAAGGAACTAAACACTTAGAGTATTTTCTATTCAAATCCTAGACTTAAAGGGTTTGGGTATTTATTGAACCCAACAGCCTCCCCCTATTTGGATATACAAATAGCCTAAGTGTTTGATCAGTGTAAGTGAGAAAATGGCTTCTTCTTACACTGAATGTACTAATGAACATAATAAGGAACACTGAATATTTTAACAAAAGATACATCGTTTATTGATCAAATTACATAGTTCCTATCACTAGTACAAAAGGTAAAACAAAAGATGTCACTCAAGATGGATTCCCAATGCTTCAAGCTTGGCCTTCTTCTTGAGGAGTGTTTCTTTGTCAGGGTGCTCTCTTATCTTAGCATTCAGGTCATTGCAGAACCTGAAGTTTGCTGGAGTTTGGATTTGAGAGGCCACTGGTAGATAACTTGCCATTGTACCCACCCCTGCAAGATCAATATCACTCCACCTTTGGAATGCTAGGTTTCCATAGACATCAATAAAGAAGAGTCCTCTTTCAGGCTCTTCTATGTAAAGACAGTTAACAAACTTCACACCTTCTGATAGCTCCCTGTTGCAGTCCAGGCCAGGTACTTTGATTTCAGGCTCAGATTCAACCCTCTTTCTTTTGCCTTGGGATGATTGAGGTTGAGATCCTTGAGGTGCAGTTAAGGCTGGCTGAATCCCAAGTTATGTTGGTGCTTCCCTCAGTCTTTCATACCATTTTCTTAGGGACTTCATCAACTCCTTGACCACTGCATTCTGCTTCTTAGATATGATGGGACCAAGCTCATCAAGTTCAGTGATCCCAAAGTCAATGAACTTCATGGGATCATGAACCTCAAAGTGTAGGATCGAATATTATTGTGTTTGATGATTCGGGTGGTCTTGGATGATCAAAATACATGTTTACCATTTTAGAGAGAGAAAGTAGAGAGAGGGAGATTTCTTGGTAGAGACTTGGTTCACAAAAGTTGTAAGGTTAGATTAAGAAAAGCTCCACCCCTTCCATGGATGGAAGGGGTATTTATAGTTACAAATACACGACCTCCTATCGGCCTGTGGATCAGGTATATAGTGGGTAAAGACCTGTCCTTCCTCCAATGTGTTACACTACGCTAAACTAAACTAATAACTAACTAATAAACTGATAAATAACGTAACTAATGATATGTCTACGAGCTAACTTATGCTAGATAATATTTGGGGTGACCGATACTTTACTTATGGAATTTCCAATTCCTAACAATCTCCCCCTAAGGGAGGTCACCCCATGTTTTACATTTCGAATCCTAGCATTCTATTCTTGACTTTGTTCTTGAGCTCGTAGACTTCAATTCTTCAATTCCGCAATCTTTGTGCTTTTGTAGTGTAACTTCATAGTCCGATTAAATTGTACTTTGAGTGTTGCCTTCATGTAACTTCATAGTTCGATTAAATCTTCGAGCTTTCATTGAGATCATCAGCCACCGTAAATATCTCTAGATCATGCATAGTTGTGTTGCCTTCATGTGATGTTGTGACTTTCGGACCGACATGCTCACACTTTAGAATCATGACATCTTTCCATCAGAGTAGCGGAAGCTTTACTAGTTCATGATATTTGCAGCAGCGTAGCAGAAGCATAGTATAAAAATATCATAGCCAGGTTATGTAAATATGCACCAGTCATGATTTCTTCAATTAAGTGTGGATGCTGTGAGCATGCGGCTTTGGATTGACTCCTCAATTCGATCACCAACCGTCCAAATGTACCTTTAAACAACAGTTAGCAATAAAACACACGAAAGTGTCTTTGATCACTTTCGTTGAATTGAGGTACACGGCCCACGGTTCCCCGTTGATCAGTATAAGTACTGCCTGTGATCAGGTAGAATTCCGAAGAATCTCTTTGATAGGGTTTCGCAGCTGCTCTAGTTGTTCTCAAACCGGAACGTCTCAAAGAAGACAACACGGAGTGAGTGAACCAGCGAATTGAGATTCACTGATTAATGAAAAATGATTTGAAAAACAATCGCGTATTGCTTGAAGAAAGAGTTTTACAATACGACGAAGGTTTTATGAGAAAGATCAATTTTCAATCAAAATAATTTTTGTATAAGAGAATGAGTACACATTCGATGTGCTAGTGAAAAGAAGAGATTTGCACATCGAACGGTTTTTCCAAAAGTATTCGTCAATTCCATTCCTGGACCAAGGTTGATTCAAGAGTGAATCGCCCCATTGTTTCTATCCAGTTGTCACAAGCTTGATCTTTAGAAAAGATCTCACATGTCACCCACCAAGAGCTTGTTTGATGTTGGCTCTAGAAGGATTTCCATCTTCATTATGAATATTTTTACATATCACTCAGATGTTCTGGCAATACCACAAGGATAATGCGTAGGACTCTTAATATATTCTTACTTTCCACATTTTGTGAAACAGCAAGTCTTCATTAATTTTGTGTCCTAATGAGATATTATGGATGATCTCTTGGCTCTAGACTCAACCGTACACATTTGGTTCCTATGCCGGAGACTAGGGAGAGGGTCTCCTTCTTCAATATCAACAATCTCTAAGAGAAAGTCGATAGATAATGTTGGTTCCCCGTGAGAATGAAACAAGCCCTTTTAAGAGGAACTTGAGTAGCTTGAGAAGTTTAGTGCAATGCATCACTAGGTCCATGATGTCTTGTCTTCAATACCAGTGTTACCTTAGTAACCACCAGTAGCATATGTATTGAACCCGGTTTCTGCCCTAAGGTTGAATTATTGGAGGGCTATTTCTTTTCACCCTTTTCACATTCAATTCTTTTTCATTCTTCAACCCCTCCAGTTCTAGCTCAATCTCAGTCGGCACTCTTCCTATTTCTCATTTTCTCCTTTTTTCAATATACCTAAGGACTCTACACTATCTAGTGGATTGTCCCTGGGTAGATCCCTCCGATTCTGGCGGATCGTGGGAACAAATACCTAACCTCACCATCCTTATAACTCCATACATAAAGTAAAATGGTTGGTCTTTTGTTACAGTTCATTCTTCCTTGAAACCAATTGAAAAATCATTTGGAAAAACAATCAAGGTACTTGTGATACGAGATCAAAGCATTTTGTACCTTAATAGTTTTGATCATTTAGAAAACCTCCCCCTCAACATGTGCATATGATTTATAAATTGTTTAGCACATGGAGGCAAGAGGACTTTGAAATATTTTCTTTGATCCCAATTTTCATAGAAAAAGCCATTTGATTTTCTTGGTAAATTTCTCCCCCTCAATATGCGCATAGGATATATGAAATCATTTTATCACATAGAGGAAAGAGTTCTTTTTGAAGCATAATCACGATCACAAAAGCCATTAAGAAACCATTCGCTTCCCCTCAATATGTGCTTCGAGATTCGAAAGCGTTTAGCACATATGAGAGAGCAGCCTGTACATTTAAATCAAATCGATCATCATTTATCAGATTTCATTATTAAATCACAAATTCTCCCCCGATCAAAAATATCAAACCCTTTGAGATTTTGGATCCCAAGTGATTTAATGAGGTTTAGAAAACATGGGACCTAGTTTAAATACTCATCTTGTTTTTGGATAAATCCTCCTCCTCAACATGTGCATTGTGTATTTGAAATCGTTTGGCACATGGAGGCAGGAGTGCCTTAAAAGGACTAAACCAGATTTGAGATTTAAATCACGATCTCTCCCCCGATCAAAAATTTCAAACCAATTGAGATTTGTGATCCCAATTGATTTAAATCATTTAGAAAATTTTAGGGGAAAGACGTGGCAAGATTTAATTTTTGAAAAATGACAGATAAGGGCCAATTTAAGACAATAAAGATTGTTAGTGTCAGGTATGATTGTTTTAAGAGATCTTAAGGTAAAATAAAACAATTTCACAATCAAACAAGAACATAAAAAATTTCATTTTGAAAGATCTTTGAGTTTTAAAGAAAATCATACCATGACATAACATTAAATCTTTAGATCACCACTTTATTTCGAACAAACCGGACTTTTATGAAGAAATATCGTTTGAAAATACTTTATTTTAAATCACTCTCCCCCTCAATCGATGACTGTAGTCGTTGATTGAGTGACTTAGGTTTGATAAAAATGAAGTCCGGTGATTTTCAACATTTAGTCCAGTTTATTTTCAAAACAATATTTTCCATTTTCAAAACAATTTAATCAAATTTTTCAAAATTGTTTAAAAATGGTATCCTGCACAGAGATACGTTAGGTGGTTGAGAAGCTTCTGTTGTTGCTGTAGGGCTTGGAAGAAAAACCGTCTGCTGATGCAGTGAGACTTCTTACGTTGCATTTTACTGCCAAATGAGGTCAAATAAAGCTCCGTTTCTTCATTTGCTGTTGAAGAAAACCATCTGCTGATGCAGTGAGACCTCTTATGTTGCATTTATGCCAACTCTCCATGGAAGTCCAATTAAGCTCCGTTTCTTCATTTGTCAACCCAAGATATAGTTACCCTTTCCTTTCGGCATCCAATCATATTCAGTAGTGGGATCCGGATCGGGAACATTCTTATATACCAATATACCTGCATACGTTAGTGAACACACATACAGATATATGGTGGTCGACATCACTCAAACAAAAATCGACTAATGAAAGTCCATCCAACATGTCAATCAATTCATATATGGCATGGGAATAATGTGTTTATCAAACTCTAATCATCTAATCCTAACAATCATATCCTGGGCACCTAGTCCTTCAACGTAGGTTAACATCATTTTTAGTTAAGCATATAGGATAATTAGATAAGTCCGATAGATGATATAAATTTGAAAAACATTCTCCCCCTCAATCAATGACTCATTTTATGAAAAGATTAAAAGCGCGGAAGTCATTGATTGAGTTTGCAAATTTATGTAAACTCCGATACTGATTGATTTTCAAGCAACTCATTTACCACCATTTTTGAAAACAACAAATATTTTTCTGAAGAATTTTAGACGGAAAAACATTTGTGTAGGAATAGCAGTCTTTTTGACGACATGCTTTCCATGTTTTGTTTTAGGATAAGTGCACGAAAATTTTGAAAATTGGTTTAAGCCTAGCACTTTCCTTCTTTCAAGAGCGGGTTACTATCTGAAATAATAGCAAACCATTTTTGAAGCACGGGTTACAGTCTGAAATAACTGTAAGCCATTTTTTTTACATGTTTAGAAAGAGATATTTACACCTCCTGCTCGAACTTCATCTATGGTCCCGTGCCATTATTGAATGACATTTCTAAGACCGCAGATGTTATCGATATCAGAAGACATGTCTTTGAAAACATATTTTTGGTCTTTTTCAAATTTTCTGATTTTTATGGATTTTTGTTGGTTTTATATTTTTCTATTTTCTTTTTGAGGTTTTCTATTTTTGTATTTTGTTTTTAATAAATATTTACAAAGATAGAGTAGATGATATAGTTTAAGAAGATGATGATACGAGTACCGAGATAAGGATATCGAAAGACGTCAGAAGAAAGAAGTCATCATCTCTTAACATTCACCACCAAAGCTTCCAAGACTCTTGAATCGAAGAGAGAAATTGAGCCACTTGAAAGTGAGACTTTGGTAGCTTCCCCCCAAACCGTAAATCTTCTTATTGAGCAGATTCTAGGCTTTCTTTCAAGCTTTCCTTAGCCAGATGCACAAGAACGCACACCATATCATCGATCTTGCTGCTCCATATAAGAAGGATCATTGTAAGTCTCCGTTCGGGGTTATATCATCAACAAGAACAACAACGTATCATCCCACTCTTTAAAATTCTTCTCAAATTTCATAACCACTGAAGTCTGACGCAATCCATTCCAAAAGGTGTCAAGAGACCACTTCCCCCGAGTAGTTGAAGTGATGCAGTCAGTCTCTTAGACTAGAGCTCACGAACCCGAATACACATATCCGAAGACAAAGAAACTTATACCATCGAAGTAGCAGATTAAGTCCAATAGCCAAAGAATAACCCTGATGTATACTTTTCTCTCCCCCTATAGACAGTGCATGAAGCTCAAGAACCCGAAGTACCCGAATGCCCAAAGAGAGAATAACCGATAACATTGAAGAAGCAGGCCGAATCACTGATTATCTCTGCGGAGGGTCACTCTCTGGATTTCAACTCGAATAAGTGATTATATCACTGAATCACAGATTAAGCCCTCAAGTAAAACAGCTGAGCATCCCCAATGTACACAATCTCTCTCCCCTGATGATTGTGATAACATCAAAATCATCACACACTTGTGTACCTCTTTCATCTTCAGAGACTAACTCTTCCATCTCTTCCCCCACATAGTTGGAATAAGAACACTAAACGCCTTGATGAGTAAAACCTTGAGTTTCTCTTCGGTCATGACATTTGTTTTCCCAGGATATCTTCAATCACTTAGAAGAGTTAAGTTCATCAAGTTTACTCGCCATGAGTGAAACCTTGAGTTTCTCTGCGGTAGTAACATTTGTCTTCCCGGGATATCTTCAATCACTTAGAAGAATTAAGTTCATCAAGTTTACTCGCGTTTAGATGCTTGTCTCCTTCCCCCTTGCTGGTTTTGACACTTCAGAATCAGCAACATATTATAAGCCCAAATACTAGAAATCTGTTGAAAAGAACGCTTGAAGTCTTTGTGAGAATCAACATGCTGAAGTACAGTGTGAGCAAGTCTAATTGGGGGATTAAATCAGACATATCACTCTCCCCCAATTAGTGCTCTCCCCTAAACCGACAATCTGTTTGATAAATGCCCAGATTAAGAAGAAGTCTTTAGATCGTTAAATGCAACTCGTCTTAAGTCTTCTAACATATATGAGAAAATGTAGAACCGACTGTAGACTCGACCTTCTTCAAGATTGTCCAATTGGGGAATAGAATGTCAACGTCTTCAACTCACCAAATGCATTTCCTTTAACTTAAAAATAGCAAATCTCCTTAACTAAGATCCCTCCCAATCAAACAAGAACAGAAATATGTTCATCAAAGAAATCAGCCCAATAACTGGAAGGACTTTGTCATTAATCAAATCAGCCCGTGTGAAGATGTTAACCAACGACTCTTACTAGAAAAACTCCATGTGAAGATGACCCGATAAGAAGAAGCTCGGTTCTTAAATGAGTTTGGAGCCGTTTGACCATTTATTCTCAGAAATCAATCAACCATGCAGAAAATTCACACTTCTTCTCCCCCTCAAGAATTGCATACGGAGATGCCATTCTTGATTAAACAAGTGATTATCATCCAAATGTACTCTATTCACACTTCTCCCCCACAAAATTAGCACATGATGTCGCCATCTTCATTATATTGAGCAAGTGGAATAAGAAAACAATCAACAGTAGTCCGGTTCACTTGATGACTGAAGCGCATGGAAAAAGCATGAAGCATGTTGATGAGAATGGTCATTAATAAGAAGATTTCTCTTCTTCCAAAGATAATGCGCACTGAAGCGTACACATTTCTTTTCTTTAGAGAACGAGGCTTGAACTGTTGTGTTCAAACGTCATAATGTTGAAGTACGAGGCCTGAACTGATGTGAACAGACGTCATAATCTCTCTCTTTTCATCATCTCTTGGCAAAACATGTAAATATCACCATTATCATTCAGTGGGCTCTTTGTAGTGACAGCTGATGGAGATACCCCAATATTATGAATTTGACCCTGAAGTAAACTAACCCGAACTCGTGACTTATACTTGCACATATGTAACAAAGAGCGGTGCAGATTTCCATTAGCATCTCTAAGTACTCTCTAAGTACTCTATACTCTTCATCCAACCAACCATCAAGTAATAGACGTACTTTACCTCTTGAAAATCCACAATTGAATGTGACACTGAGCACTACAACGTAACTCCTTAAAGTGATAGTTATTTTGTGGTGGTATAAGCCCAATTCCCCCAAGTGGTAAAAGAAAAGGTAAAAGACACCCAACAATAACTAGATTTCCAAGTCTTCATTTATGATAATAAGCTCGAACAAGGATCATGAAGAATCTTCATCCAACCATCCCCGATACCTTCAGATACTAAGTACACTCGCCCGTGATAATTTACTTCAACCTCAAATAAATAATAGTGAATTAACCCCGTTGTCACATCTTCTAGTTAAAAGCTTAATTTTAGCCTCCTTTGACGTTTAAAGTGAACTATGATAATGGTTTTCATCCAGACCATGGTTGAAAGCACATAACCCCGTAAAACCTTGTAGTAACCACACTGCCATGATGAATATCCAAACACACATCCAATACATGAAGTATACTCTTTTATCCCTTCTTCGAAGTAGAAACCGTAGCACCAGCATCAGAAAAGATCCAGAAATACACTTTCCTTTCTCTAGGATGGTTCCATCATTACGGGATTTTACAATTCTATGGTTTAAACCGAAAAAATAGTTTCTTTCGCGGGATTTTACAAAACCAAGAATAAACCGTAAGATAGATCCGGAAATGCACATTACTTTAACCAGGATGTTTCCATTGTCACGGGATTTTACAAGTCTATGATTTAAACCGAGAAATAGATTCTTTCGCGGGATTTTACAAAATCAAGACAAAACCGTAAACAATGTCAGCTTGAATGTATTATGACAATTATGGTTTCGGTGAATATCTGTTTTAGGGGAATATGCAGCGGTTCATCAGTGGTTCATTATCCAACATCTTCAACATCATCAATCATCCAATAAACACTTTGGTAAACACATCATTCACGCATTCTGTCGACTGTTGTTGTGACCACTTGGTGAAGTAAACCCGATATGTCAAACTTGATCATGAAGTGAACTTCCCCAGATTTGTTACTTAAACTTGTACTAATCCTTGTGAAGAAGAAACGGTGTACCCATTGTACAAAACCTCTTGACATTCTCAACTGGGTAAGACACCGAAGTGATAGCTATGTTGTGGGTTAAGCGAGAAAGAATCACAACCTTAACTAAATAGTCAAGTCTTTATCACCCTCTATAAATGCCCAAACAAGTCATCTTTGCGGAAGAGTAGAAAGAAAGAAGACGAAATAAGTAAATGCGCCCGGAAAACCTCACATCAAATCCAAATAAGAAATACCGTCCAAACAATCCCGTGGTCAACCTAGTTCCATTCACAATTCAAGCTGTGACAAAATATTTTTCGTGAAAATGTATATGCCAAAGTACCAATCATCATACTACAACGAATCTTCGCATCATACCCAATCTCATCATCAAATCACATCGTCAAGTCTCTTGAATACAATCCAATTTTGAGAAGCCCAACCGCAACTTTGAACCCGATCCAATATATTGACTAAACCCAATCAATTTAAGCTTTATAAGGCCCATATCCAATTATGCTCATATTCCGGTTTAATTAATCAAGGTTTATTTCGGTCAAGTTCAATATCAATAATAGTCCATATAACAAAACTAAAATCCAACTCAAATATCTAACAAAACAGATCCAACATCAAACACACATCTCATAACATCCTTATTTGCGTTAACACAAACACAGATTCAAGGTATATTACCAAGATAGTCACACGGCCTATGTTCACCTCAAATTACAACACACGGCCCATTAATAATAATCTGATCCAAATCTGCGCCCATAAAATTATTAGGTCCGATCCATGTTTAGCTCATTTACCTCTAAATGTCCAAAGTGAAATAAAAGCCATATAACCCTAATAATCAGGGATTATAGAACGCACAAGTCGCTACCCTAAGTCGCGAGTCTAAATTGCTAGCCTAAGTCGCTAGACATTCAGTTTGACTCAAAAGTCAAAATGTCACCAAATCGCTACCATTTATCCATAGTAAGTCGCTAGCTTATATAAGGCCAAGTCGCTACCTTATATAACTATTGACAACTCGCTAGTTAGACGACTTGTAAAGACAAGTCGCCACCAGTAAAGTCACAAGTCGCTACATATAGTACAACTCGCTAGGATGAACATAAACCTTATCCGATGAGTTTTTCAGACTACTTTTCCGGCCAGCTTCAAATAAACCCAGAAAATACATAAAATATGCATTTTTGACCATTAAAGACCACAGTTTGACCACTTTGACCTATATAAAAGTCACTGATTGGTTAAGAAAAATCATGTAGATTGATAATATGATGACATGAAGTTGTTTGGACACATGATACAAACAGACATATCAAACTTTGACCACCTGAAAATTTAAAGACAGATATTACCGAAAGGTGATACACAAAACTAGTTCAAAAACTGATATCACAAAGAAGTAGGAAACAAATATTTTTCCGACACAAAAAAATGCAACAAAATCAGTTAAGAACAAGTAATCGAGCCATAATAAATCAACAAAACACAACAACCTGGGCTCTGGTACCATTTGTAGGATCGAATATTATTGTGTTTGATGATTCGGGTGGTCTTGGATGATCAAAATACATGTTTACCATTTTAGAGAGAGAAAGTAGAGAGAGGGAGATTTCTTGGTAGAGACTTGGTTCACAAAAGTTGTAAGGTTAGATTAAGAAAAGCTCCACCCCTTCCATGGATGGAAGGGGTATTTATAGTTACAAATACACGACCTCCTATCGGCCTGTGGATCAGGTATACAGTGGGTAAAGACCCGTCCTTCCTCCACGGTATTATACTACGCTAAACTAAACTAATAACTAACTAATAAACTGATAAATAATGTAACTAATGATATGTCTACCAGCTAACTTATGCTAGATAATATTTGGGGTGACCGATACTTTACTTATGGAATTTCCAATTCCTAACACAAAGTGCCTTTTACATCCCCCTGTAGACAATCATTGCCAGTGGTTTGGACTTGGGGATGATTCTCACATCAGTGATATTTTCAGGTAGCCTTCTGCTTGTCATTGACCAATTGTAGTGGTCAATCCTTTCCTGCCTGATGGCAGCAGCCTTCTTATTCTTTTCATCCAGCTTCTTCCTCATGGCAGCCATTTGAGCCGCCTGAGCATCTTTGAAATTTTGTTCAGCCTGTCCCTTTGGGATCAATTCCAATGTTTTCAGCTTCCTCAGATACTAGCTGAACCAAGGCTTCTCTGCTTTTCTTCCTCACCGCTTTCTTTCTTTATCTTCCTTTTCAATGTAGTTAGCAAGCGGCTGTATGAGTGAGCAGATACTGTGTGTTGCCGATGACATAGGGAATATTCTCAGGCTCAGGTGTGGTCATTAAGGCTTTTCCTTTATCTTGAGCAGAAGAAGAAGATGCTACCAGTGGAGGTGTTGTTGTCATGATAGGTGTTGCTATTGTCATTGTCATTGTTGTTGTTTTTGATGGTGGGATTGATGAGATAGGAGTTGATGATACCGTTGAGCTGGCTCCCCCTCAGTGTGAGAGGGAGTCTCTTCAATGGCTCTCTCCCCCTCAACTGTTGCTGCAACATCAGTGAGAGCAAGAGTTGCTTGGGATACTGAGGAAGTTGGAGCTACTTGACCTTTGAAGGCTTGATATATCTCCGTGACCATGGCCTTGATGTCAGTTGTATCTTGTTGAAGACTTGTGACCTTTTCAGAAGATTGGCCTCGAGATAATTCCAGGCAGTCATTCTAGGCCCAAGATTCCAAGCCATAGAAGATGATGCCTTAGCCAGATTAGTGATTTGAGCATCCAAAGAACCCAGTATTGTTTGAAGAGACTGAATGGAGGAATGAAGACCCTAAACATTTGCAGATTGAAGCATGTTGATCGGGCCTGGAGGCTGGAGGAATTCTTCATGTAAGTCTCAGTAGCCTCTAGCACTTTAGAGTTAAGTATTGGGTCTTTCACAGAGTCCTGATTTCATCCAAATTGGTGTGAGACTCTTGAAAGTACTTGAGGAATTTGATCGTGTTGTCATCCACTGCGGCAGATGTTGATACATTAGATCCCTGTGCTCATCAATGTTGGTATTGAATTAAGCACTTCAAATTTCAGATCAGCATAACTGGAAGCTGCTTCAACATGCTAATCCCAGAGAGTATCAGTGACACCAGAATACAACTTCCTTGAGGCCTTTGTAATCTACATAACCAACTGTCTTTCAGTCAGTGGAAGAATGTTATCATACTTCTTGAATTCCTCAGGATAGGATGAAGTAGAGGAGTCAGAGTCACGTTCATCAGGTTTAGTAGGTGACTCTTCAGTCTCTTGTGGACCATGCTAATGCTCTTGTTCTTGAGTTTGAACATCAGTGTCCATTTCTTCCCCTGCTGAAAGTATTTCATCTTCACTGTCAACCAGCTCTTCATCAGAAAATAATATGTCAGTAACCTCAGCAACAGTCAACAGTCTAGTGGTGGTGATGGGCTCCATATCAGCGGGTGGTATTTGTCCCTCTGAGTCTTGGTCCCCCTGTGCTCCTTCAAGCACTGGTGGGTGATTCCCTAGAAGCAGTGGCAGTGAGATACCTATCAGCGGATTGTGTGTTTCCCTCTGAGTCTTTGGGATCATTCGTTTGGCCCTCAGACAAAAGCTGTGATTGGCGAGTGTCATCCTTGGGCAGTGTGGAAGGCGCTCCCCTACCAGTAGGTTGTTTGTTTCCCTCTGGATCTTGGGGAGTAGTAGTTGGGGCCAAGGGCACTGACTGTGATATATCAGTGTCCTTCGTTGTCACCAGGGTAGATGATGTTTGGTCTCCTTTGGGTGGCAGATCAGTCTTGGGTTTTCTTTGCCTTTTAGGCTATGTTCCAGAAGCCTCAGGGCCCTGAGACTTGGGTTTGGTCTTAGTCCTAGTCTGAGACTTCCCCTTTCTCTTTTTAGGAGCAGGGTTTGGAGACACTGACTCCCTTTGGTTGTTTACAGCAACCATATGGGTCATCAATTCAATTTCAGTGACTTGGGATGGGTCTTTTTGAAAATTTGATTGACTCAGGATACCAGGTAAAGCACAGTATTTGTATTCCTGAGGATAATTGCAACCCAGTAACACTTGTAAAGCGCATGAGACAAACCTAGGGTATGAAACGTATTTCGTCCTAGTTTTGCTCGGTAGCTTGGTTACAAGATCACTGTAAATGATCTCCCTTATGTCGACAGTGACCCCTGTCATCAAGAAATATGCCACCATCAACTGAATAGAGTTAACTTGTTCAGTGGATGAGTGGTTCCCGCCGAGAACCTGAATCACAAATGTGAACATGATCTTCCAAGCCGCAGGAAATGATTTCTTGGTGACTGGGGTTCTGTCCAAAAACTTTGGATCTAAAACAATTTGTTTTAACCCATCCTTAACTGTGGAGGGTTCAAGATGGGCAACATAGTTACCAGAATTATAGTCTAACCCTGTTGATGTACAAAATGTTTTATAGTCGAGGGTGGCTGACTTTTCCCCATTAAAAAGACTGAATTTGATGAGATACTCCCTGAGTGGTCTGAGGTCAGTCTCATCAGTAGAGGGTGTCGGGTCATAGGCCATAGCTGTTGCCTAAAACTCCCTGAGGAGGTTTTGGTACAGAATAGAAGGGGACTGAGTAAAGGCTTGTTTGAGTGGGCAGTGGAATAAAAACTTCATGATTCCCTTATAGGCTGGGACATCAGGGGGTATTCAAAAGTTCCTACAACGTTGTTTGTTTTGAATTCAACATTATCTAAATTGCATACCCACTGAGGTGCAAAATGAAGACTTTGTGTTCTTGCCATTTCCATTGAAAGATTTTTTTTGGGGTTTTAGAAAATATTTGACAAGAACAATCAATAGGTTGAAAAACTTTTGAGTTTTGGGAAGAACAATCTTTTGAAAATGGTTTTCAGAGAAGATTTTTTGCTAAAACTGGTTGAAGATTTAAACAACACACAAGTATTTCTGGGTTTGAGAGAGAATTTTGACAGCGTTTTGTTTCAGAAATAATTTGTGTGTGTTTTTGATGTTTTGAGGGGGTATTTATAGAGTGGTGAGAGGGGTAAATTTTGCATAGATGAGGATTTGTAAAGTCGGTTTTTGAAAACGTTTCATTTACCTCATTTAATGCCACCACTCCACTACCCGCAGTAATTTCCCAGTTTTCAAGGGAGCAGTTGCAGTGCACAGTAAAAGTGCATTTTGCAGTAATAAAATATCCTTAGGATATTTGTTGTGAGAGGAGGCATTTAAAGCCAAGTGGGATGAGGTTGGTTTGAGGGACCCTTGACTTGGATGACAGTAGGATAAAGAGACATATATTCCTATATTAAATTGGTGTGTTTACCAACCTAGGACATTTAAGTAACTGATACTTGGTGCATTTAGTTACTCATTCAATGCTCAATATCCAAAGTCAGGGTCT
Organism: Chrysanthemum makinoi; assembly: GCA_910596185.1. NCBI lineage: Eukaryota > Viridiplantae > Streptophyta > Magnoliopsida > Asterales > Asteraceae > Chrysanthemum > Chrysanthemum makinoi. The sequence goes on along the minus strand of OU343217.1, from coordinate 194,330,755 downwards.
CATTTAGTGAGAAGGTTGTATTGGGGTTTTGTTCAAGGAGCGTGGAACATTTCAGAGAGAACTTACTGAGATTGAGATTGATCTACAGGTTGTTAACTTTCAATGTCAAGCATTCCCAATTCAGCTTTCAGTCTCCTGAAGGTAGGTTCATCTAAGGGTTTGGTGAAGATATCAGCAAGTTGATATTCAGTAGGGATGAAATGAAGTTCTATGTCTCCTTTCATTATGTGGTCCCTGATGAAATGATATCTGATATCAATGTGTTTGGTTCTTTACTGAAGGACAGGGTTGTTAGAGATTGCAATAGCACTGGTGTTATCACAGAAGATGGGTACCATTTTGTAGTGGATGTCATAGTCACTGAGTTGACTTTTCATCCATAAAACATTGGCACAGCATCCTGCAGCAGCCACATACTCAGCTTCAGCTAAAGACATAGCCATTGATTGTTGCTTTTTAGCACTCCAACAAACCAACTTTCCTCCAAGAAATTGACAGGACCCTGAGGTACTTTTTCTGTCCATGTTGCAGCCAGCATAATCAGAGTCAGAATACCTTTTGAGGTCAAACCTTGAGCACTTTGGATAGTAAAGTCCAAGGCTTGGAGTTCCCTTCAGGTATCTGAGGATTCTTTTGGCTGCAGTGAGATGGGATTCCTTGGGATTGGACTGATATCTTGCTATTAGACAGATTAAGAATTGTATGTCTGGTCTAGAAGCAGTTAGATACATCAGTTAACCTACAATCCCCCTGAAATGAGTTTGATTTACTGATTTGCCAGTGAGATTAGGTCCAAGGTTGTTAGGAGGGACCATTGGTGTCTTCACCGAGGCACGTTAGATATCTCATATTTCTTCAAGATATTTCTGTATACTTTCTGACTGATGGAGATTCCTTTATTAGTTTGCCTGATTTGTAGTCCAAGAAAGTATGTGAGTTCACCCATCATGCTCATTTCAAACTTCTTTGTCATCAGTTTTTCAAACTGCTATTAAGCAAAAGAGTATAATTTGTTAAGCCAAAGATGATGTCATCAACATATACTTGGACCAATATCACATCTTGCTTTGTCATGTAGATAAACAAAGTGTTGTCTATCTTTCCTCTAACAAACTTGTTTTGAATCAGAAGGTGAGAGAGTTTCATACCATGCTCTGGGGAGCTTGTTTAAGTCCATAAAGGTTTTGTCAAGCTTAGACATACATAGTCGGGAATTCACTACTCTCAAATCCGGAGGTTGTGAACATACACATCTTCCTTGAGTTCACCATTCAGGAATGCATTTTTACATCCATTTGGTAAACTTTGAAGTTCATGTAGGTTGCAAATGCAAGGAAGATCCTGATGGCTTCCATTCTTGCAACAGGAGAAAATGTCTCATCATAGTTAATGCCTTCTTGTTGACTGTAACCTTTGGCTACTAGTCTGGCTTTGTTCTTAATGACAGTGCCATTTTCATCAGTTTTGTTTTTGAAAACCCACTTCATTCCTATGACAACGACATCCTGAGGACATTTGATCAAGGTCATGACCATGTTTTATCAAACTTTTGAAGTTCATCTTGCATAGCCTGAACCCAGCTTGGATGTTTTAGAGCCTCAGTGACACTTTTGGGTTCTATTTCTGATAGAAAATCAGCATATAGACATTCATTGGTTGAAGCTGCAGTTAACTTAGCAGCCATGCTTCTAGTGAGCATGCACTCAGTGGGTTCACCAATGATGTTTACAAGCTCAATGTCCTAAGATTTTGTCCACTTACTTTGTGGTCTAGGATCTGAGCTTGAAGAGGTCACCGGAAACTCAGGAGTGAGTTCAGGTCCAGGAGCCACAAAATCATTGAGATCATCTGTTAAGATGCTTTGTTCAGGTTGGGGTACTTGAATCACAGGTTCCTGAACATTTGGTTCAAGATACCTATCCCAAAGAGGGACTGATTGATTATCAATGAATTCACTAATGGTTGGTTGAGGAAGGTTGTGGGGCAAGACATAGTATGAGATGTCAGCATCAGCTTGATAGGAGGAATTGATTTCAGTGTTGAACTCATCTGGAGGATATCTTTTTGTGTCATCAATTCCTATTTCCTCCACTAAGGTATTGATGAATCTGATGCTTTCTGAACTTTCATCAAAGGTGACGTGAAAGGTTTCCTCAAGGCGAACCACACCTAACACAACGTCGCCTACCCTTTATACAGTGCTAGGCTAACCACCGAGTTCTTTCACACCAAGGAGAACTAATCCTATCACAACATCGCCTACCCTTTATTAGGTACTAGGCTAAGCACCTAGTTCCATTACTATGGAGGAACTACTACCCTTCACAACACAACACCTAATATCAAGGAGATCTACTCCTTGTTACAACATCATCAAGGATATCACCATCCTTGGAAATAAACAAATATTTATATATACAACGATGCACCTCATCGATTATACGACCTAGGAATTCTTCCCAAATGCGACTTGATTTGATTATTCGGCATCCTTCACTAATGCCTTTGACACAACGCTTGGCACCCTTCACTAATGCCTTCGTCTTGACACCTTTATCATTTTCACTAATGCTTTGACACGGATGATGAGCACCTTTTACTAATGCTTTCATCTTGACACTTTCGGCATTCTTCACTAATGCCTTCAACCCAACATCTATGAAGAAAGGAAGAACTATCAACAAGAGAACCTTAGTTGTCTTGATGATGACGAAGCATGACAACTCATGGACTTGAGCTTGCACGTCTTCAAGAAGTGGTGATCTCGCCTTTAAGAGGAACCTAGAAGATCACACAAAAACAAAAGACAATCTACATAGATCACTTGGATCTGAGGTTAGAGGGTTATAATACTTGGGGAAGTATGTGTGTAAAGTGATGAATAGAAAGGAAGAAATGGCTCTCTATTTATAGAGAAAATTCTCTACTGTTCCCCGGATCCCACGGATCCCTACCACAAAGGATCTGGCTAGTACAAAGCCAGGGATCCGTGGAACGCTCCTCTTTGCCCATGGGTATTTTTGGTTATGGGTCATGGGTCATGGGTTATGGGTTGATCCATGGTTTTCTTTCTAGATACAATGAACTTGGTTAAGTGGTATATATAAAACCATGGGTTATGGGTCAATACCATTTGCTAGTTTTTACCCATTTAGTATATACTTGTTTTTACCCATTTTAGTATATACTTATTTTTACCCATTTTAGTATACTTAGTTTAAGTATATGCTAACCCAATATGTAAACACTAGTTGTTGTACATATGTATCTAAATCATAAAATCACTTATACTTGTTTTAGTGTTTTATGTGAAAACGTAAGTGTGTTAGGAAACTATTAACTCAAAAACTATTTACGTATTCTATTTGTTTCGTTGAAATGATTTTACGTTTGTTATCGACAAAACATTAGAAGATCGTAAAATATAAATAAACGCTTTTACGGCTTATTTGTATTAACAATCTCCCCTTTTTGTTGATGACAAAACATAAAATTATTTTAAGAAAAACTAAAATTGTAGTAAGTTTGAATTAGTAGTTTTTACTTTCTTCTCCCCCTTTTTGTCGAAACAAAAGTGTTAAAAGAAACTAACACAATTTTTATAAGAAAAGATATGTAAAAATGTAAAGAGAGCAAGTGACGGGAATGGTACTCGTATTAACTCCCCCTTGACGAGTCCATCCCTTTAAAAGGGCGTCAAGGACATGACGTAAAAAAACTAATTGTGTTTGCAATTTTGTTTGCAAATGGTTCGTCTAAGTGACGAAAACGTGCTCCCCTTGAAGATTGCAAAGTTGCAATGGGGTGTCATGAAGTATAGTCCAAAATTGGATTAAGTTGCAAATGTTTTTGCAATTTCGTTTGACACAAAGCTCCCCCTAGCTTTATGGTGTCAAAGTCTTCATGTGTTATTTTGAAAATCTACAAAATAAAGGTTAGAAAACAAGAGTATAGTGCATAATTTCCTGCAAATAAAACTCAAGTTAGTAGAAATTTGTGCTTCTGATCTACGGATCTCGCGGTTCCCTTCTTGAAGGGATCCGTCTAGGCATTATGGAGGGATCCGACTGTCTGTTGACAGTTTCTTCAGCAATGAGAGTGTTTCAATCAATGCTAACAAATATGTGAGGTAGTATATGATATATCAAGCACAACACATAAGGCACATAACAACTATGGCATATAGATATTCATTCAATAAAAGACAAGAGTTGATCAACCAAATCTCTAAAACTAGGAGAATGAACTAGCCACACAAGCGCTACTAATGCTAATGAGTTATCCAAACTCTAGATTCAACTAAAAGCTTAATGATGATCAAGGACGAGATAAGTTTTCCTAAACATTCTAAGTTTGAGCTTGTGACTATGATGCTCATTGTAGTTTAGGCTTTTTGACCTCTTCGAAACGTTCGAGGAGGTGATAAAACATGAAACGTTGTTCTTCACGTAGTTCATGTATCAATCTTTCAACATGTTTACAATGATAGCAATCCTTGTTATGGTTTTGAATTTCTTGAAGTGGAAGTTCAAGTGAAGTGGGTTGAGAATCTTCAAATGAAGGAGGAATTGGTGGAGGCTCATTAAGTGATGGCTCTACAATGTTTGAGGGTGGAGGTAAAGAAGCATCAACTTCCATGTGGTTGGGTGGTTGACTTTGATGTCTTCTCATAATCCAAAATGGACTATTGGGGGGAACGAGAGAATTTGACATTGGATCAAGTGTTGATTCAATATTTTGATTTTGTTGCCCAACCTTTTCAAGTGAGTTTGTTGGTAGTAGTGGAAGGTGAGATGGCCAAGGAGGTAAGTCTTCTACATTGTGAGAATGTGGAGATGATTGTGAGGTGGCTCTAGGCACCAATGATGTTGGTTGAGTTATGGAGGGTATGTTTGGTTTGGTAGAGTTTGGTAATGAAGTCCTAGTGGGAACTATTTTCTTGGGGATTAGTTTGATTGGTTTCCTTGGTGTAGGAGAAATCCTAGCATTAGTGGACTTAACCGGAGATGATTCGGTTGAGGAAACTTCGTGTATGATTTTAGCAAGTTTCTTGGGTGGTTCTTGAGTGGATGAGTTAGCACTAGGAGCCTTTCTCATGATGAAATGACTAAGGGAGATGGTTTCAATTGCTGATAATTGTGTTTGTGTTTGATGACTAAAGTGTTCTTAGCAATATGGCTTATAAAGGGAAGAGCTTGGCAAGTGCATTTAAGACTTAATCCACTAATGTTCTTGGAAATATGATGATTAACATGCACAAGGTTGAAGTTCAGAGTTTCACTGATCTAGGAACTTATTAAAGATGAGATGGAGTGTTTGAGTTAGGAAGATGAGTTGAAATGATTGTTTTAGCAAGATTTGACATAAATTGTCACCCGGATCCCACGGTTCCCTCCTTGGAAGGATCCGGCTAGGCTAATCCTAGGGATCCGGCTCTTAGTAGTTATGACAGGTTTGAAATGAGATTTCTAGGAGCTAAAGCCTATCTCATTTTGAGTGTTTTAGTTCTCCTAAGTGTTTTAAGATGAGAGGGTACTTGAATGATCAAGGGTAATAAGTGTTATAGCAAATGATTGCTTCTTATGGTAAGGAGATGGGACAAGATGACTACCAATGGATGTCCAAGGATAACACTAAGAGTTTTGGTGGTGTCAAGTCATAATAAATGATCCTAGTGATCAGATTTAAGCTTTAGGAGAAATTAGAAAAATTCTTAAAAATCACAAGAATTGAAAAACTAATTTTTGTCTCACTTTGAGATAAATATGATTAGAAACAATTTCCTAAAATTGTTTAATTTGTCTACTTAAGTGTTTTGAAAGATGAGAAACAGTTTGTGAGTATTGAAGCGGAAATATGGTGAGTTTTGATGTGTTGATAAATCAAGAGGCATTTTGACTAAGATTTTAAGTAATCCTTTAGTTAGTCTAAGCCTTTCTCATCCTTGAAGTGGTTTTAGTTGGATCTTAAAATCATATGCTTAGCTAATGTGATGTTATCTAGAAAGTTATCTTGATGCAAGGAATGTCGATTGCCGATCCGATGTCACGGATCCCACGTGCCCTCAAGGGAGGGATCCGCTAGGCTAATCCTAGGATCCTAAGATACGCAGATCAGAATCTTCACAGAAATTATGTGCAGATTGTGCACACTAATAACTCTATAAACAAAGCAATAAGAGAAAGTATGTCATCACAAAACACTACTTATGAAAACATGATAAAGTAACAATATCCAAATTACCATAAGTCAAAAGTGCTAAAACGTAATCATCCAAACATAAAATAAAGGAAAAATGAGCATATTCCTATTGTCTCTTTCGTCAATCCTTTCTTTTCCTTTTTGACGGCTTAGTGATGTTGTAAGCGAGGTTTTGAATCATGCCCCTCAATTGTTTAAATTCCGCGGTCTCGTTTGGAATGGTTGGAAGTTGTTTGTAGTAGTCAAAGGGTTCCAATTTGATGTTGGCTATGGGGTCGACGTCTTCTTCATCTTCTTCTTCTTCACTGGCCGAGGAGTCTGAGAGAGCTTCAGGTTTCTCTCCATTGACCATGAACCGTTTAGGAGGTTGTTTGGTAAGAGGTACCATGACGTGATCGGAAAGGTAATGATCATCGTTGATAGGAGATGGTTGCAATGTACCAACATACTTACAAAGTCGTGTTAGGAGCATACCATAAGGAAGTACCATGTTGGAAGCTTTGAATACCCCAACCATTCTCCTTACCATGTAATAGGCAAGATTAAATGGCCTTTTGTGGGTAAGACAATAGATCATTTGCACAAGACATGCGTTTGGATGATCTTTGTTTCCAACTAGGCTAATGACGTTTTCCCTAAGGATTTCTTCCCATTTTCTAAACATGGGATGAATTTCGAAAAGTTCCATTTGAAAAGGATCACGGTGAATGAGCTTTTTGTTACGGTTGTAACGGGATTGGTCGGTCCTAACTTTGAAGATAGTATCTCGAATGGTTTCGGGATCGTCGAGAGGAGTGTTATAGAGAGGCTTAAGATCAAGTGCAAGGTTTTGAGCATTAATTGCCCAGTCTTGAGAGTACATACAAATTCCTTCACAAGGAATGCGAAGAATTTGAGCAAAGGTGTTGAGAGGAAGAATAAAGTTTTGTTTGTTGATGATGAAGGCGATTGAGATGCTATTGTCGGTGTTTCTAATGATCCTAAAACTTTTGTAAAATTCAAAAATGAAGACCGGACAAATTTGTTCATCAATGTCAAGGAGACAATCAAAGTTGATTGTCGAGAAAACTTGACGAATGTCGGTATCTTCAAAGAAACATTCCTTGACTACACGACCTTCGTGGATAAGTCGTTTTACAAGGCTTTTGAATATTTTACGGTCGGTTTTGGTCAATCCCTTTTTACGATAGTAATGAGTAAGGTAATGGACGGTGTCATGATGATCTTGTTGAGTGGCTTTAGGCATGGTTGGTCCTAAAAATACAAATTTTCAATTAGGTAAAATTAGTTGGGATGGGTTTATGGTTTTGATTTGTATTAACAATGTTGTGAACACAATGTGATTTTGTTAAAACCCCCTTTTCATGATTAATTTGAAAAACCCTAATTAAATTAATTGATTAGAAATTAAGAAACCATAAACCCTAGGATGAGGATGATGAAAATTAGAACAAGTTAATGTGATTACTTACAATGGTGTTCTAGGAAGGAATACTTGAAAGTATGGAAGCCAATGAGGATGAATTCTGTAGCTCAGTCATTTTTGTGTTGTGTGAATAGAGAGAAAAAGATCAGTGGTGATTTTTTGAAAGCGATAGTGAGTTCTGTTCCACGGTTCCCCCGGATCCCTTGTATTTGGGATTTGGCTAGTACAACTAGAGGGATCCGGCCATCGTGACGAAAAAGGGTTGTTTGGCATTATTTTTATAACTAGCAAAAAAATAGTTTGGAAGTATTTAGATGGATGACGGGTTTTGATGAATCACATATCGAGGGTTCATATGTGACAGCGGCTTAGTTTGACTAATCAAGAGGAATACTATTCCTCGATGATGAAAAAGACGGAGAAACGACTTAAAGAGACTTCTAATGATGCTAGTAATTTTTAAACAAAGAAAACTATGAAATAAATTAAACTCACGTAACCTATCTAATGAAAAGTAAAACATACCTCTATGCTTCTTGGTTTGGCGTAATACCAAAAAAAATATTTCATGAGCTTTTAAAGTAATCCTTTGTACTTGGTGTACGTAAGTTGTGATTATTTTTTAGATCCTTCCTTGAATGTTGACTTCATTATTCTTTGAATAGAGATGAAGATTTTTGGAGAGATTCTAGCATGAAGATTTCTTAAAAGAAAATTGTTAGAATGATCTATCAATGTCCAACAAGATGATTTAAAAGAAGTATGACCCTTTAAAAAAAATCCTTCTTTGTAGTTTTCAAACATACACGGATCATATCAAGTCTTTAAAGTACAACATACTTTAAGAAACTTGGTAACGAAGCTCTGATGCCAATTGTGGAAAACTAGAAGGGGGGGTTGAATAGTTTTACCAATTAAAAACTTCCTTTTAATTATTTAGATCGACTTATGTCAATGTATTTAGTTGTTTATGTTGGACGTTGATAGATAGATATATAAACGTGTAATGAAAGATAAAGAGTAAGAAGCACATCACCACGACACAAGTTATTTATAGTGGTTCGGCTACAAGGACACCTTCCTTGCGCTACTCCACTCCCCGAGTCACCTACTCGAGAGTTCGTAAGCACTACACCAACTCCTTATGGCGGAGAAGCCTTCACAACGTCGCTTAACCTTTTTCCGGTACAAAGCTAAATACCGAGTTCCTTCACACCAAGGCGAACCACACCTAACACAACGTCGCCTACCCTTTATACGGTGCTAGGCTAACCACCAAGTTCTTTCACACCAAGGAGAACTAATCCTATCACAACGTCGCCTACCCTTTATTAGGTACTAGGCTAAGCACCTAGCTCCATTACTATGGAGGAACTACTACCCTTCACAATACAACACCTAATATCAAGGAGATCCACTCCTTGTTACAACATCATCAAGGATATCACCATCCTTGGAAATAAACAAATACTTATATGTATAACGATGCACCTCATCGATTATACGACCTGGGCATTCTTCCCAAATGCGACTTGATTTGATTCTTCGGCATCCTTTACTAATGCCTTTGACACAACGCTTGGCACCCTTCACTAATGCCTTCGCCTTGACACCTTTAGCATTCTTCACTAATGCTTTGACACGGATGATGAGCACCTTTCACTAATGCTTTAATCTTGACACTTTCGGCATTCTTCACTAATGCCTTCAACCCAACATCTATGGAGAAAGGAAGAACTATCAACAAGAGAACCTTAGTTGTCTTGATGATGATGAAGCATGACAACTCATGGACTTGAGCTTGCACGTCTTCAAGAAGTGGTGATCTCGCCTTTAAGAGGAACCTAGAAGATCACACAAAACAAAAGACAAACTACATAGATCACTTGGATCTGAGGTTAGAGGGTTATAATACTGGGGGAAGTATGTGTGTAAAGTGGTGCCTAGAAAGGAAGAAATGGCTCTCTATTTATAGAGAAAATTTCATCCCCCCCGGATCCCACGGATCCCTACCACAAGGGATCCGGCTAGTACAAAGCCAGGGATCCGTGGAACGCTCCTCTTTGCCCATGGGTATTTTTGGTTATGGGTTATGGGTTGATCAATGGTTTTCTTTCTAGATACAATGAACTTGGTTAAGTGGTATATATAAAACCATGGGTTATGGGTCAATACCATTTGCTAGTTTTTACCCATTTAGTATATACTTGTTTTTACCCATTTTAGTATATACTTATTTTTACCCATTTTAGTATACTTATTTTAAGTATATGCTAACCCAATATTTAAACACTAGTTGTTGTACATATGTATCTAAATCATAAAATCACTTATACTTGTTTTAGTGTTTTATGTGAAAACGTAAGTGTGTTAGGAAACTATTAACTCAAACTATTTACATATTCTATTTGTTTCGTTGAAATGATTTTACGTTTGTTATCGACAAAACATTAGAAGATTGTAAAATAAGGCTTATTTGTATTAACAGAGAGTTCTGTTTTTCCTTTCAGCTACCCCATTTTGTTTTGGGGTTTAAGGAGATGAAAAGTTTTGGGAGATTCCCTTTTCATCACAGAAATTCTCAAGCTCTTGATTTTTGAACTCAGACATTGTCAGGCTTCGATTTGTTTAACAATAATGTCATTCTGGTTTTCAATTTTCCTTATGAATGACATTATTGCAGCCTTCCGACTCTTCTTGGAAAGAAAGTATACCCAAGTGTATCTTGAGAATTCATCAATAATGACAAGTGTATACTTCTCATGCTGGATTAATCTAGGACTGACTGGTCCAAAGAGATCCATGTGCAGGAGGTGAAGGCAGCTTTTGATGGAGAAATTTTGTTTGGTTTTAAATGATGCTTTGTGGTGTTTGCCTTCTTTACAGGCTGAGCATGGTTTATCTTTTGCAAAAACCAGTGATGGTAAGCCAAGGACTTTATTTTTTTTTGCCAAGTTGTTGATGTTTTTGAAGTTTAAGTAAGAAAGTCTCTTGTGCCACAACCAGTTGACAGTTTCAGTGGCTTTGGTAAAGAGACAAGTTCCATCTTGAGAGAGTGTTGACATGTCTAAGACATAAACATCATCTCTTCTAGGAGCTATCAAAACAACTTCTTTGTTGGCATTGAAAATGGTGCCTTGTTTGTCATTGAATTGCACAATGTACTTAGCATCATATAATTGACTTACACTGATGAGATTGTATTTTAGACCATTGACATAAGCTATTCTAGAGAAAACTATTCCATTGCAGTATACTGAACCATAACCTTCAATGGGACATGATGAGTTATCACCAAATACTACCTTGGGTCCTGGTTCCTTTACATACTTGTGTAGATACTCCTTAACGCCACCATGCTTCTTGAGCATCCACTATCTAGATGCCAAATAGGCTCCCGGCGCTGTCTCGCACAAATAGTAAACTGAATTAGTTTCTCTTGCTGACCCACATGCTAGTAGGCTTGGGTCTAAAGGTCTGCTTGAATTTGGCAATTGACTCATGGTCAGTGGTTGAGTGCATTGTGCGACCACAGGTTTTGCATTTGATGACTGAGGATGACTCAGTGATTCAGGGTTGCTTTGAACTTCTCTTTGCTTGGATGACACTGTCATGCTGGGATGTCTCATGAGCTGGATTTCCACAAATATCACAGCAAGTGTTCATGACACAATCATCAGGGTGATGATCATTGAAGCCACAGTGTGGGCAAGGAGGAAAAGGTTTTGCTCTATTTCTGTAAGCTGGTTTGGAGGTTGAAGCATATTGATGACCAACTATGGTATATTTTGCTTCATTGAATGAACTTACATACTGTAAGTGATCAGAAGTTTTGTGATCATCCTTTTTGCAGATCATACAAAAAGGATTCTGAGGCAATTGTCGCTGGTATGACTGGTATAATGGCACAGATCGCACTTCTGCCTGGGCTTGTTGGTGGATTTTGACCTTGATGAACTAGAGGAGGATGACTTAGTTTCCTTGATTGAATCAGGAGCTTTTTCGATGGATTCCATCTTATCAGCAAAGCTTCCTCACAAGTTCACTTGCTGAATTTGGTCCGCTTCGAGGACTAAAGATGTGGAAGTCTCAGTAGGAGTAGACTCTTGTTGGATTGGTTTTGTTGGTCTTTTCAGGATTGTTCTACCAAGTCCAGACCTTTCTTTTGGTGAATGAGTATTGAATTGCAATGGAGTAATCTTAGAGCTTGGTGCAAAGACCAAGAGGTTTCGTGGGTGGAAGCGGTGCTTGAGATTCTCGCTCGCACTCAGATGTGTTCAGTACTACTGGGCACATCAGGGAGTCTAAGCATGCTCTTTAGAGCTTGGCTTTCAGCTCTAGTATTCTTCCGTAATCGAAATTGGAAGCTTACTCGTGGTTAACCCGCTCAATCCAATCACCGGGCTTGGGAATTGACAACATATGGTAATGATGCCACCCGACATAAATGGCTTTGGACTCGGTCTTTTGTGAGAGTCGGTGAGATGATCTTCAACTATGACTTTTTTGCTACGGGGCTCCCACAACATCAAAGACCCTTGATTCTTAGCCCAACTTTCAATGATATCTTTTTCCCTTTTAAGTTCATCTTGAAGAGCCTGATTTCTTTTTACTAGTTCAGTGTTTTGAATTTGCAAAGTGACAGCCTCAAGCTTAGTTTGTTTTAAAAGAAGCAGCTCATCCCTACACTTTTTCATTTCAAAACTTAACTTGTTGTATTTTGAAAAAGATTTAAACGTTTCTCTTCTACAAACTTAAGGTCAACATTGATATAGTTCATATAAGACTACCAATCAGAGTCATCATCCATAGAAAGTAAAACATTTACCTTCTTCATTGTGATGTTGACCCATTCTCCATTCCTGGCATGATCTTTCCCAACAGCTAGCTTGTCCTCTTCTTAGAGAGCCATCAGGCATCGACTTTCACCACCATTTCATCGTCGAGGAGACCGCTCTTCATCCCAGCTTGAAGACTTCAGAACTAGGCCCTTGTTTTTACCCTGCACAGATTTAACAGTGTTTGTTGTTTCTGAGGGAGTGGCCTCAAGCAATGCTAGCTTAGCTTTGAATTTCCTGTACTTAGCTTCAAAATCTACAGCTTTGTTTTGATCAGATTTGTTTTGAAAATTTTGATGAGACTGATAGATTTTGGTTGAAATTTGCTAAAGCCTGAGGACTGATTTGACCCTGATGGTTTATAAGAGGTTTCAGAAATTGTTTTTGAAAAACAGTCTTTGGCAAATGACCTCTTTGTGACACTTAAAACACTCGTCCTCATTAGCTTTAGCATTGAAAACCTTTGTTTCTTCTTATAAACCTTCTAGAGTTAGCAAGGAGTGCCCTTTCCTGAAATTCGATGTTCATGTCATTTAGGTACTCCTCACTTGATCTCTCATCGTTCATCATCCTGAATTTTCTTGAAAATATTGAACCACACTCTAGAATAAAGAGAAATTGGTGTTGAAGTGGTGGTCGTGGACTTCTTGACTTCGAGACTTCTTTAACTCAGTAGGTCGTCTGTTGATGAGGTTTTCCTCATAGACAAATTTCCCATATATTTCAGAAGTTCAAGATTCGGATATGGTTAGCATTCCCGAGTCCCCGAGAGAAATTCAACCACTTCTCAAGACTATTGACAAAACCAACATTGATTTCATGTTTGGACAACTTTACACCATCATTAGACAGCCATTTAATGTAGTTTTGTATCGTGTAAGTTTGAGACAAAGTTTCGAGTCATTAGCCCTGAAGGTGTTATACTCAAGTTTCGTGTCCATTATCCTGTTTCCTTGGTATCGATGGACCTTCATGACTATGGACCAAGTCATTCAGTTTCTTAGTCATATTACATACTATAATAGACTCCATAATATCATCAAGAAGACAAGATATGATGATACTTTTGAGCCTTTGGTCCTGGTTGACTACTCATCTCTCATCCCGAAGTCTATCGAAGTTTCGTGTTTAGGCAAACCTTGAGTTTTGGGATAAATGGACCTTCATTAATACACTTTATGTAGTAAGGTTCCATCCCAATCAAATAGCAAAGCATTCGCTTTTTCCATTTGTTAAATTTACCAACTTGAAGTCGAGGCAACAAATGAATAAGCTCCACCCTTTTGTCGCATTGGGGCACATCAATTTCAGCCATTAGGATCCTGATTTAAAAATGTTTTTGAGCGGCTAAAAAAATGTTTTATAATCAGCCTGCTCTGATACCACTTGTTGTTCCCGTATCACAATCGTATAAAATGATTAAAGATAATTAATTGTGAACAATGACTGAAAAGACGTAAGTAAAAACACACTGATAAATTTTCAACATTTATATTCTTTATTAGAAGTGAATCAAAAAGAATACATTACCCAAGTACTTGCGGAATAGTACTTGGGATTGAAATGACAAGTATGGTATCCCCTCACTAAGCTCAGGCTAAGTCTGAGCACAACTACAAAGGAACCACTGAGCTATCTCAGGGACATAGTTGTATTTAGAGGAGTGGAAGATGGCTTGTGTGTGTGTTTTACAATTAGTCCACAAGCTTAAAATCTTCCACTCCAACTCTTATGCTATTTATACAAGTATGGTTTTTAACTCTTTCCTAGAGGACAAACTGACAGGTTACAGAAGACAAAATACTGATGTATTTTATCTTTGTTTACATTGGCTATATTGGTAAGTGACAAGGCTACTTTCTTCTAGTTAGTGATGACACTGAGCCTGATAGTTAGCCATTATGGGAAAGTTTGACTTTGGTTGATAAGGACTTCGTCTTATCTGATTCAAACTTATCCCGCCTTATCCCGCTCATTCTTCAGTCTTCATTGCCTTTCACCAACTGGTCAGTCAATGTGTGTAGTTGGTGGTCGGATTCAGTTTGAGTTATTGTCATCATCGACTCAATCCACCATCTTCTTCTTGACTCAGTCTTCACCCCTTAAGTTCCGCCTTACTAAGTGGAGAGACTTCTTCTTTGCCTTTTACTGAGTATCCCAAAGATAGCTCACTGAGAGAGACTATGCGCTCAGTGACTTGTTAGTGTTTAGGGAACTAAACACTTAGGGTATTTTTGATTCAAATCCTAGACTTAAGGGGTTTGGGTATTTACTGAACCCAACAGACAGTGCCGATGAACTTGAAGACAAAGTTTGATAATAGTTTAAGATTGCATGTCATGTGTCAGGAACATCCGCTATCAACAATCCAGAGGATGATTCAGTCACTGCATTTCCCCAGACGCACAGGTTGAATAGAAGTAGAGGTGGAACCCGAAGAAAAGGGTTCAAGAGAAGAAGCCAAACATGTTGATTTTTAGGAATCCATTGAATCCGGTGTATTTTGTAACCATCTCTCGCCAAGTCCAACTAGTTTATGCTTTGGTCTTAGTGAATGCACTAGGTGATATTTTCTTCCTAGGAGGTGAAGTGGGTTCTATGGATACATCAATGATCTTAGCGTAAACACTAGAGGGCTGCTACATATAGCATAGACTTAGAAGCATTTGTGGGCCTAGAGGTAATCCGCTTTCTATTATTCGCTACTTAGATAAGATAGATTTAGCAACACATTTATCATGACAACCAGAAAACATGATTTTACGACAACCAACACAAGATGCTTCAAACATAACATTCAAAGTACTTAAAGGTTCAAGATTCGTTACATCACTTTTTCTATTATATTTGTCTAACGCAATGTCTAAAGTGGGTGCAACATGAGTTTTATTCAAAGTCCTAAGGTGTTCTTCTACTTAGAGGTCTTTATTGTTCTTCTCTTACGTTGCAACTTCCTATTCTTCCTGTTTTTCTTAAGTCTGGAAGTGCTAACGTTGGGAAAAGAGGCAACTATTCCTGTAGAAGTGGAAGGAAGCACATTAGTATCTTGTGGTTTGTCATTAGGCTTTCTAGTGTCAATTTTAAACATTCCAGGTGCAAGGACATTCGTGTTACTAGACTTATTTTGTTCATACTTCCCTAACTTTGCTTTTAACTCAACAATAGTGTGCAGCAATTCTTGATTTTTAGAGCGAATGTTTCCACTAACGTTTAAGACTTCTTTAGTGTATGCAAGATGATTATCAAGTTCTTGTGATGCCTTAGCACGAAGTCTTTTTGAGAAAATCAAATATGACACCATATTCGTTTGACTTGGCAATTTCTTGGTCGTATTTTGAAATTTGACATTTAAAGACACGTTGTCATCATCCAGTTGTTCAAGTTTTGGATCGAAAGATTTTTCACGCAACTGGTTGATTTTGTTTTGCAAAGCAAGTTCTCGATTTTGACACCATTGAAGACGACGTTTTGCATTCGAAAGTTCATTTAACAAACGCTCATTTTCAATTTTCAAAGACTTGATTTGAGGCACATTATCGATATTCTCAACATTATCAACAGAGTCAACAACAATATAATCAAATGCATATGCAACCGTATGTAACAACACAACATTAATGGTGTCAGCACAAATAACATCTTCCAAGAGTAGATCAACATGATTTCTTAACATTTTCTTTTTACGTTTAGTATTTGAAATCGATGTTTCGTTTTCTCGAAATCGCTTTCATAGCCCAATCTCCTTCAAGATCTCGCTCCTCAATAGATTGCATATATTTTAAATTTGCATAAAAGTCTTTTTGAAAAATATCTCTTTGATTTCATGTATGTGGCGCATTGAAAATGTTCCACTTTATTTCGTAATTAACTTTAATTTCACTTTCAAAAGTTTGATGTCGCATATGAATGTATCAAAATATTTAAGAACTTTACATCGCTCGGGTAATGATTTTACTTCACTAAATGAAGGTAAAGGACCATTAATTTGTGCAACATTGTGTCGGGGACCATCATTAGAAGAGGACTCGGGAAGTGGTGTGATAACCCAAGGTGTGTTAGTATGATCTTGTTGTTTTACAAACCGTGATGATTTTTAGTAATCGAATGGTTTATTATATTCAACATTTTCCATTTTTAATCGACTCTCACAAAGATCATTTCTCATCATGATTATATTCAACAACACTCATAATTGAATCATCAATTTTATGTTCCGTGATCAGAACTTGAGGATTTGGTCGAATGCCCATGTGAAAAACTTGGTTTGTAATCACCAAGAATTGGTCCATAGCCATCCTGATTTGGTTTAAAAGAGAACTTTTGAATTGTTGTGATTGACTCACCATGTTTGTAAACAACATTTTGAAACTCTTTGATTTTGGTTTGTAAGTCAAAAATTTCATCAAGATACTCATCTATTTATCTCTCAATGCTTTTTGTATTCACAAACTGCTTTTGACA